>OZ026567.1:2987349-3064849 GCA_964020155.1 Chondrilla cf. caribensis
CTTTATGTCTCTGTATACGTGCTGCTCTTTTCTATGCATGCGATTTTAGTATATGGTACAAATTACACTCTCAGGTACCAGATTATCTTTCACAACAGTTGAGGTTATGTATGCGTTAGAGGCTGTATTGGTTAGTCTTTTATCAAGACCTCATTCTCTACCATAGCAGGGAGAGAAATTCGAATCAACTTTACAAACATACGTCACTGTACTTTCCGATTTGTATGCATTAGCTTGGCAGAATTCTCCATTACGGTAATATAATATTAAGGTATTGATGTTGACCGAATGTCCCTTTGTATATTCCTAAGCTGACTTTTAGTGTAGTTTCTCTTGCTACCTGCGTACCTATGTACCCGCCCTCTCTATCTCTCTCACAAACTCTGTGTGCATGTGCATGTTTGTTGTTTTTGTTTGTTTGACATGCGTTTGCATGCTTGTTGTTGCCTATCTCCCTCCCTCTCTCGCTGTTGTGTGCTTGTATGTGCCGTGTTCACATGCATCCGTGTTTATCTGTTCATGTCTCTAGGGCTGGTTCGTTTGTGTGGATGTATACCTACATGCATGCTTGTGTGGCTATACATAACACTCACTGTTATTGCACTGTGGATGGGACGTACATCTGGCAAAAGCTGATATGCTGTCATCATAATTGCATAGTATTGCCTCGGTTTATTAATTTTCTTGTATTGTTGTGTTTAAATCCATTTCTCCACTAACAAATTATACACTTACAGTGGGACCTGCTCAGGACAAACTCTTTTAACACAAAATTCTGAATGGGAAACTTCCGAGCCACAAATTTCCAATTCACACCAAGATCTGTTATCTCCCAATCATATTATACTGGGTTGAAATTTTGTTCGTATGAAGTAAACAGCAGGTCTCTTGTATTTATGTGAAGTGGGTTCTCCTGTGTGCAAACCTGTCTCTAGACGCAGCGTCTACAGTGTCGCTACATCAGTCGACAAGATTTGATGACCTTTTCTGCTTCATTCTCTGTGTGTATGAGAGCCTATGGTTTGTGGACAGTTGTTTATGAGTAAACTCTGCCTGTTTTGTGATATTTAATGTTTCTGTAGACAGGTTCTTGTAAGTATTCCTACTGTCAAGTCATTCTTTGTCATATTCCCATCCAGACAAGTGCCCCTTGTAGACAGGTTTTGTCTGTTTTCATTCATCGCTGAACCACTCTGTCATATTCCCATCCTGATACAAGTGGCCCTTGTAGACAGGGTGTGTATGTTCGCTTACTACCAAATCATTTTTTGTCATATTCCCATTCTGATACGAGTGGCCCTTGTAGACAGGTTTATACGACATGTCTTCATATCACTGAGCAGCGTATCTTGATTCTCTCTCTACCCAGGTATGTTGGTAACCTTCCTGGATCTGTGACCGACGCCATGTTAGTGGACCTGTTCAAGCAGATTGGAAATATAAAACACTGCAAAGTTCTTTATCCTGTGAGTCGACAATCCCCTTTCATATGTCAGCAGCTGTATCAGCAACTACAAAACTATTCACAATGTACTGTTTACATTATTGTGTATTATTGTTGTTATATGGGGTCTCGCCACCTATGGCTTCCTAGGTGGCTGTACTGTATGTTTAGTACCATGTACAGTAAGTTACGAGAGTGGTGTAGTTAGTTGGCAGTAAGTTACCTTAGCTACTGTGACTAACCAGGGTTGTATGGACCACTTTCCTTATTTCTAAGCAGTGGTAATTTTCACACATTCTGGTTACTGTGGGTGCTAGTGCCATTTCGAATTGGCCCTCTCCTTGGGCTGGCTAACTGCACCCTTGCTGTCCCGAATGGAAGTATAAATTTATTGTGTGTAACTACATTCTTGAATTTCGTTTGGACATGATGTTCCTTTGGTCACTGTGGTCACAAAATGGGCACCTAATCATCATGTGCATCAAGCTGCCATGCAGATCTACTCAGATTGAACATATACGCACAAATTTAGGTTATTTTGATAAAAAATAGGGGCATCATCAAAAATTACCATAATTTGTACCTGCCCACTGCCTGAATATTTGGAATTTTCAATAAAAAGAGAGAAAAGGCCACTAATGATAGGGACAACTAGTCGAAATGGGGACTGTCCCTAAATGCTCATCACACCTATACATTGTATGTGGGGGAGTGAAGGTAACACGTACCTACATTCCAATTCGGTTTGTAGGTGCCTTGAGAGGCATACCAGGCCCAATTCTCATCAGAGATACGTACTTGGTATTGGTTTAGTTGGCTGAGTGCCCTAGTTGAGTCCAGTGCTTAGTTGAGGTAGTTTACACGAGCTACGTATATAGGGACAAAATATATTTGTGTACTTTTATTCACCCGGAGTGTGTTGTCTAATTGTCTTCTGTGTAGATTTACTGTACAAGCACTACCAACTGTACTTACTGTACAAGCACTACCAACTGTACTTACTGTACAAGCACTACCATCTGTACTTACTGTACAAGCACTACCAACTGTGCTTACTGTACAAGCACTACCAACTGTACTTACTGTACAAGCACTACCATCTGTACTTACTGTACAAGCACTACCATCTGTACTTACTGTACAAGCACTACCATCTGTACTTACTGTACAAGCACTACCATCTGTACTTACTGTACAAGCACTACCAACTGTACTTACTGTACAAGCACTACCATCTGTACTTACTGTACAAGCACTACCATCCATACTTCTTGTTCCTGTACAAGCACTAACGTATGTACTTCCTGTACTGCACTACAATCTATACTTACTGTACAAGCACTACCATCTGTACTTACTGTACAAGCACTACCATCCATACTTCTTGTTCCTGTACAAGCACTAACGTATGTACTTCCTGTACTGCACTACAATCTATACTTACTGTACAAGCACTACCATCTGTACTTACTGTACAAGCACTACAATCTATACTTACTGTACAAGCACTATTATCTTTATACAAGTACTACCATCTACATAAGTCATTAGTGTACAATCTATTACCGTCATTGGTTGTTTCTGCTTATCTCACTTGGTTTGATGATAAAGCTTCCCCATAGTACTGTTTACACACTGTACGTGTTTGTTGTACGCGTCTGTCAGGTCAGTTCACAGTGTAGTACTGTAAGCAAACAAGCAATCACCTGTGGCAGATATGCTGAAGGTGTTGGGTTAATATTGGAATGTACACTGGGATTTTTTTGACAAACTGCTGCTCTGTGTGAGATTTTGTTTTCACCATACAGACCTGTTGGCACATACAGTATACTATGTGTACACACATGTGCACATGTGCGCACATATGAATGCACACATACACACACACACACACACACACACACACACACACACACACACACACACACACACACACACACACACACAGACACACACACACTTGCTGTTGTTCTTCACTCCTTGTCTCCTGCAGTCCAAAGTTGACCCTTACTGCTTTATTGAGTTTTATGATCACCAAACAGCAGAAAAAGCCATTCGGAAGATGAACGGCTACTCGGCATTTGACAAGGTTTGCATCATAATCTCTAGCTGTACACATGTATGTATTTTTAGCAATCTTGTTCAGTATAATTGGCATCCGTGTAGTCGATTTCCATCTGTTTGTGGTCAGTGTCAGTCATCTCTGTGTGGTCAGCATCCATCTGTGTGTGGTCGATTTCCATCTGTTTGTGGTCAGTGTCAGTCATCTCTGTGTGGTCAGCATCCATCTGTGTGTGGTCGATTTCCATCTGTTTGTGGTCAGTGTCAGTCATCTCTGTGTGGTCAGCATCCATCTGTGTGTGGTCAATTTTCATCTGTTTGTGGTTGAAATCCATCTTTGTGTATGAAGTCACAGACAGCCATCGTAGTGTGGTCGGTATCCATCTGTGTGTAGTTATCACAAACCATCTTTGTGTTCATCACCAACTGTCTGTGTAGAGTAGCCATCAGCCGTCTGTGTGTACATCACCAACTGTCTGTGTGTACATCTCCAACTGTCTGTGTGTATATCATCAGCCGTCTGTGTGTTGGAGGTCAAACATGTGTGTTGTTGACCTTGTTGGGAGTGTCCACCGATACGTCTGTGATTGTTCAAACCTGTACTCCTCTCGCAGCCTTTGAAGGATCACCCTGGTTACACATCCTATGGTTTTCATTTCATTCTCATGTATTATACTCACTGTATTGTGTGTGCAGTGTGTGATTGTCTGTACATACTATACAGACAATCCATTCACCTGTACTGTATGTGCAGTACATACTGTATGCACAATTCATTCACATGTACTGTGTGTACAGTGAGAATGAAATGTGTACACACAATTTCCATGTACTGTATGTGCCCTTGAGTTATGCACATCCTCCATGGTCCCCTCTCCTGTGGTGTGCATGCGCATGACATGCCCATGCACACTGGGATATAAAAACACATTTTCGTAGTCGCCTGTCAACAATCAACAAACAATTGTCTTATTCTCATCTAGTCGGGAGTATGGAGTCTTTAAATTGATGCAATCTACACTTTTGACAGCTTTTGAAGTTTTCCAATATTGTTCCTCCAGATTTAAGCATGTTCGATTTCGGCTCAATTCCCTAAGTACAAAGGCGGGGAAAAAGCGTTTCCCTGCTTTGTGTGGCTGTACTGTGCAGTCATCCCGAGCACAGTACTTTGGTTACCACTACCCCTGTGCAGCCATGGTAAAACCCACGTACGTATATCACATAATACACAGCAATGTCTTTGTTATCACAATAATAAGTGAACTGTGATTTTAAGTTTAGTATCGTGATTGAAGTACCAAAGTAGGCAATATAAGTTACTTTAACTAATGGATTTATGTGTTGATCACTTTACAATCAATTTAGTCTAGCTTTTGAGTTGTAAACACGAACATGTGTATGTTTTCTGGAAGTAAACAAGTAGGGAAGCATAATTGAAATAATTCGTAGCTCAATATCATCGACACAATAATGAATGTGTCGAATAATCAACTGTGCAATACAGTGAATTCTTGTTAATTCACCACCGCTTTATCCACCAAACCTTTCAATCTGCCACAGTTTCCCTGTACCAATATAATGTACCAGTACCAATGAATATCCAGTTAATCCTCCAAACTCGTAAGTCCACCATATCCTTTAAAAATAGACTATGGTGGATTAACAAGTATTCACTGTAATTGTATTGTCACAATTGAAGCACAGACCTATATAGCTACCACACGTCTCCGCAATGCTTTTAGTATCGTTCAGCCAATAGCCCTTGAGCAAGAGCAAGTGATACTTGTGACAATGTGTGTATGTGTTGTTATAATTTGTGGACCTCTGTGGAAGACACTCTACAATGATGTATATACACTTGCCTCTGAAATGTGAACACAAATCTGTCTCTCCAGTGTTCGTCAGATAAGTGGTGCTTAAGTGATACAGACATTTTTGGGTACTCCACTACTCGTTCATCTGCTGAATACTTCACAGTGGAGTGCCATTCCAAGAAATGTCCAATAAACAAAGTACTCTATAACAATTACATGTATACAATATACAATATACATACATTCATACATGCACACAATACAATACAATTACTTCTTTCAGTTGTTACAAATATGTACCTGTGTCTGTACAGTGCTTTATGCAGGATCAGTATGTATCTGTACAGTGCTTTTATGTAGCATCAGTCTACCAGAAGCCTTGAGCCAAGAACTACGTAGTTACTACTTCTATTCAATTGTCTGTATTTTGGGATTGGATGGTGTGATTGGAATGATTTGATTGGGTGAGGAATTAAGACAATTAGAAATAATTTGTGTAGTTACTACTATATCCACTGTACATTTCAACTAGCTGTACTGAATTCCAGATGTAGTGAAGCTGTTTTCAATTTCCCCTGCAATTTACTACATGTGATGAGATTCGACTGTGTCTGATTTCCGTGCAAACAGTGGAATCTGTTCATATTGAATGTCAGCAGACATTGAAAACAGTTTCAACTACATCAGAAGTCTCTATAACCAGTTGACATTTGTGACTCACACTTAATTGGATTAAGCCCTGTGTAGTGATGACAAACCTACAGCATGATAATATAGACCATTGTCACAATTATCGTGTAATATCATGTAATATCATGTAATATCATGTAATATCATGGTTTGAGTTTCCTGTTGATTGAAACTGGAAAAAAAACTATGTACAGTATGTATGAAAAAGCGAGTTTAAAATCTATGAAATGAACTTTGACACTGAGGAAGATGTATGTTGACATATAAGCAATCAATTCAGTCAAGGTTTGAGCTGTGAGCACTAACATATCCACATTTCCCAGAAGTGAACAATGGAGGAATTGTCATCACCATGATAATTGACTCGTTATCTTTATCACGATGATAAATGGCGAGAGCGATATTCGTGTTATTGCGATTATCGGACAGGGCTGACTTGAATAAGGAATTCTTACGTCTGTCATGACCTTTGTTACACACATTGAAGACTGGTATTGTTCCTCTGTATTGATACTGTATGTACTGTATGTACAGTTCATATGTATATAGAATGCAGTATTTTAATAACATATGGAGCTCCTTTGATCTGTCACATTGTCTCGCATCAAAGCACTGCAACAAAAATCTCTAGACACGCAATCCATTATGTTAACATCATATCTGCCCAAAAGAGTTTATATGTCTGCATACAGATAGTTCTTTGTAGCTGTGCCCATGATTAGGATCAGTACCACATTGTTCTCTCTTGGAACATAAACCTCGTCCTTTGAACTTGTACCAACTTGTGTGTGGTTGGCTCTCCTACAGGATCGCGTGCATCGAGGGGTCAGTTTGTTAGTGTTGGCCATGTTTCTGGCAAATCCCACTCCTGGTGGTACTCGTGCAAACGCTGTGGGGTGTATGTGTAATAACACAGCCTCACACCAATAGACTGCTGGACCTAAGGATCTACTCGTGGACAAATATAGTACAAGCTGTGTACAGTACATAGTTATGATATGTATAGGCTAAAATGGGGTGCATTGGAAATCCAGGGTAACTTGGGGCTAATACCGTATAACCGGAAATATTGGCAGTCATTTTATTTTGGCGTTTTGGCAGTTTGATTGACTACCGCCAACAAAATATTTACCAAAATAATAACACCCGTGCAAAACGTCAGGATTACATCACAATAAAGTGACGTAATCCCGACATTGTGCGTCCGTGTGGCTCAAATAATCATGGCGATGTATCCGTACTTCAAGAGAAAGGAATGGAATTCTGACAGTCTACCTTATTACAACCTGGGCTTGCCATTCGCCAAAATAAAAACCACCAATACCCTATAATTTGACAACCGCCAAATATTCTTTCTGCCAATATTTCTGGTTATACGGTAGTCTGTGACACTGAGCTACTTATGTAAGCTCATGTCAATGGTACCTCTGTAGATGTGTAGGTGATCCAATGTTTGAATACACTTGTCAATAACTTGACATTAGGCTGTTCGAATACACTTGTCCACAACTTGGTATTACACCATTTGAAGACAATGTCCATAGCTCGACATCAGCTATGTCTGGTGCACCCATTCTGAGTCGCCCCTTGCTGTCCTGCAGTGTTTCTAAATGTCAAAGAGCACGAATTTGCTGACCTCACTGGACCCGAGTGTGGGATGGACCGCAGTTTGTACACTGAGTGATGTTTGCACTCTAACCAGTAGTCCCAGGCCATGAATCTCATGAATATGCCTCTGGTTGGGTGAAGTGTAGTAGGCCTGCCGTTATCTGCCCTTTCTGATTCTTGGAATCAGCCACTAAGTGGGCATCCTACCTGTAGGTACACAGAAACAGAAACAATTAGACAAAACAAACAAACTACTAACAAACAAACAAACTAGCAAACAAATAAACTAACTATTAAACTAACAAACTAACAAACTACTCTACTAACTCTGTAAAAGTTGCTGTTTATATGATCTATGGCTAGTGTCCCTACTTTGGAGGAACCATCCGCATGTTGACTACAGCGTTCCTCCACTCTGTAACCCCGCCCTCTTTTATCAATAATTGAGTGTTCATACAGTAAGAGTGGAATTTTCATGGTAATTTGAGGATGTCACTCTTTTCTCCTCAAAGTACCTATTCATGCTTACACTGTCCCTTGGTGCTGGTCGGGTAGGTTACCCCCTCCTTCCTCCTCCCACCCACGCAACATGTGTTATACGTGCCACTCTCACCCTCAAATGGATATTTGTAACTAGTTGATGTCGAGACGAAGCACCAATACCGCATGTTGCATGTTTAAATCCTTATACATCTATGCTAGCTGTGATAGATTGATCACCTTGTGTTTTAATCTGGTTGAATTAATGCACTGTGCACACAATATTGTATATTGTTGAGGTTGTATAATTGTGAATCATTTTGATCTTGTAAATCGGTCATCTGTTGACAGAGTTTAACATGTGTCTCTCTCAAATTCTTCCTTCTGCAGCACCTCAGGGTGAATTGGGCTCTGTCTGGTCCTGGTGGGCAAAATTCCTCTGACGATTTTCCTGTGTTTGTCGGGGATCTTCCCCCAGAGGTAGACGAAGACTTTTTGCAGCGGTTATTCGCTCAGTACGGGAATGTGGTGTGAGTTCAGAGTTTCCTGACTTGTGCATCGCCATGGTGACGTGATACACAAGAAACATAGCTCAATTTGAACATCAATTATTGCTGCTTCGAGAGTTGTTGTGAAGACTGCTGTCGAATCCCATCACCTCTGCAGTGATGTGACCGACAATCTCAATCTAAACTTGGATCACTTTCAGTTTGAAAGATTTTTGAAACATCTGTCGTTAAGACTAGATTCTCTCTTTTGAACACATTCTTAAGAAACAAAGCATGGTGTTTCCTCAAGATAGAGTAGGAGATAGGATGTTCTCGATCAATTTGTTTGACCCTCAGTGTGATTTTAGTTGTTGTCAGTTGTGACATCTATGATGTACATGTGTTGTGTCATCCTTGAGTTTATTCTAGTTACAGTGTCATGTTGTTACTGCAGGTTGTAACATCCATTATGTACATACGTACTTATACGTGTATGTAGTTTAGTGTATCTCCCCCTAATCCTGCTACTTTCTACCAAATCTTTCTACGACCACCACAGTTTCTAGCTTTCCATGTGTTAATACGTTCATATATGCAAATAAGTGGAAATTCAACAATCGCCAAAACACATTAAGTTTATAAGGCTTTCCTACAGTACACACATATAGGAAGCTACAGTCTGATGGGAATTTACTGTATAATACAATGTTACCTCTTACCAGTACATATATTGTGACCATAATGTAGTTAACAATACATTTACGAATGCATGAATGAAAATTATATTTGCTTGATTTCCTTATTCAGTTTTGTTCGAATAATGAGAGATCCCACAACTGGGAAATCAAGGTCCTATGGATTTGTCACCTATGCTGATAAAGAAGTTAGTTACAGTGCAAACACACAGTCACACACACACACACACACACACACACACACACACACACACACACACACACACACACACACGTGCACACACGCACACACACACACACACACACACACACACACACACGTGCACACACACACACACACACACATGTGCACACACACGTGCACACACACACACACACACACACACACACACACACACACTACGGTCACTGGTGTTCTTCCACAGTCTGCCGAATTGTCCATTTCAAAGATGAACGGTTATATTATCTATGGGAAGCCAATCAAGGCTAACTGGGCTATAAAGAAGGGGAAGCCCCAATCCTTTGAGGAGGTTGCTTTACAGAGCAGCCGACATAACTCCACTATCTACATTGGCAATTTGGCTCCAACAGCTGGTGGTTAGTATTGTGTGCATACATACACACTTATGCATACATATGTACTATATGTGTGTATGTACTGTATGTATGTACTGTGTGTATGTAATACTATGTATACTATATACGTACAGTGCCACCCACTTAATAGGCCGCAATTTGTTTTGGAAAATTTTGGACTATTATCCGTTTTGGCCTAATATCCAATTCCTACTAATTAAACAGTACAATGTTAATTTCACATACACGTAATATAATTATTAGATATAATAACAAAAGAAATAAACTTCAGTAAAAAGACTTCCAAAACATAGTGTCATCATAAAAGTGCAGTAGTAGTAACTCAAAACAGCTCAACCAGCCACCTGATGGCAAAGAATCCTTGCAGTTGAGTCTCTCTGAAAACTGTTTCGTCTTCTTCATAAGTATCACGTCAGTAATAATGGCAGAATGGACATTGGAAACCACATTGCAGGTTCTTTTTCTATCTGTCCAAATTTTGGCTTCCTTGCTCTTTTGACCTTCAGCTGGTAACATTTCATAGAAGGCGGATTCAGATTTCCTCTCTAGAATAATATTGCCGACTGTTCTTCCAGCGATCTTGAGTGCACACTCGTGTGAAAATGCCCTGCTATCCGATCCCGACTGAACTTCTTTGGCTTCTTTTAAGTGTACAAATTTCTTGCTTTCGGGCTACAAACAATCTGTTCTGCGCTCACTTGCCATATTCCCTTGAAAATGAATATCACTGGAAACCTTTGGCCTAATAAGTGTTACCTAACGCGTACTGAAAGTACTAATGGAACAAAAAAAACATGGAGAATGGCGGATTTGGTGGTTGGCACAATACGCGTATACTTTCCCCATACTGATGAATTCGTGCCAGAAAATTGTGGCATAATAAACGGTTTGGCCTATTAACCCGTGGTATATTAAGCGGGTGACACTGTATGTGTGTTTGCATGTACTGCATTGTATGTATGCACTATAACGTATACCAGTATGTGTGTATTATGTATGAATGTTCTGTGTGTATGTATTTTTGTACATACGTAACTAGGCCTGTCTGAAGGAGCCACCCTAGGTGAGCCCCAAACACTGTACCTACAGTAGTCCCCATGCTTCAATGCTCTAATAATACATCCACCTGTAGAGTCCAAGCTAGGAAGTAAGGTGCTGGGTTTTGACCGATTTCCATGTATTAGCATCGCCTTTAAGGTGATTGAGGTACTTGGATTTGTGCGGTAAACCCTTGCTCAGCTAATGTTCGGTTTGGTGGCTACTTGGTTGACAGCTGTGATGGTATGATGACCTAAATGTAATGTAAATGACCACTACCTAGGACATGAATACTGTTAGTACAGACTAGTAGTGTCCAAGGAGTGTCACCGAAGTATATGTATGGGTATGTGTGCCCCACTAGCAGCCAACTGGTTGGGTCCCAGTGGTGATACTGGAGTGTACGTGTGTCCCACTAACAGCCAACTGGTTGGGTCCCAGTGGTGATACTGGAGTGTACGTGTGTTCCACTAGCATCCAACTGGTTGGGTCCCAGTGGTGATACTGGAGTGTACGCATGTCCCACTAGCATCCAACTGGTTGGGTCCCAGTGGTGATACTGGAGTGTATGTGTGTCCCACTAGCATCCAACTGGTTGGGTCCCAGTGGTGATACTGGAGTGTACGCGTGTTCCACTAGCATCCAACTGGTTGGGTCCCAGTGGTGATACTGGAGTGTACGCGTGTTCCACTAGCATCCAACTGGTTGGGTCCCAGTGGTGATACTGGAGTGTATGTGTGTCCCACTAGCAGCCAACTGGTTGGGTCCCAGTGGTGATACTGGAGTGTACGCGTGTTCCACTAGCATCCAACTGGTTGGGTCCCAGTGGTGATACTGGAGTGTACGCGTGTTCCACTAGCATCCAACTGGTTGGGTCCCAGTGGTGATACTGGAGTGTACGCGTGTCCCACTAGCATCCAACTGGTTGGGTCCCAGTGGTGATACTGGAGTGTATGTGTGTCCCACTAGCATCCAACTGGTTGGGTCCCAGTGGTGATACTGGAGTGTACGCGTGTTCCACTAGCATCCAACTGGTTGGGTCCCAGTGGTGATACTGGAGTGTACACATGTCCCACTAGCATCCAACTGGTTGGGTCCCAGTGGTGATACTGGAGTGTACGCGTGTTCCACTAGCATCCAACTGGTTGGGTCCCAGTGGTGATACTGGAGTGTACGCGTGTTCCACTAGCATCCAACTGGTTGGGTCCCAGTGGTGATACTGGAGTGTATGTGTGTCCCACTAGCAGCCAACTGGTTGGGTCCCAGTGGTGATACTGGAGTGTACGCGTGTTCCACTAGCATCCAACTGGTTGGGTCCCAGTGGTGATACTGGAGTGTACGCGTGTTCCACTAGCATCCAACTGGTTGGGTCCCAGTGGTGATACTGGAGTGTACGCGTGTCCCACTAGCAGCCAACTGGTTGGGTCCCAGTGGTGATACTGGAGTGTATGTGTGTCCCACTAGCAGCCAACTGGTTGGGTCCCAGTGGTGATACTGGAGTGTACGCGTGTCCCACTAGCAGCCAACTGGTTGGGTCCCAGTGGTGATACTGACTGTGACCAGGAATGTTATCTTTACAGCCATGATTGAAATATGTATATTACACCACAACACACCCAGTGAGGTGGCTGTTACAATGAGGCTTCATACAGAAGGTCACCTGTGTCTACATTGCAGCCAGAACTGATATAAGAATCCTCAACCTGGCTTCACCAGTGGGGAGATATTCCTATTGTTAACTTGGGCTGATGAATAGGCCACCAGGTGTGTGGTTCACATTGGCTTCACACTCATGTAGGAAAGTCACTTCCACCGTACTTACCCCTAATTCGTGGGATTTGGCATTTCTCACAAATGCTGTACGATGACTTCACCAAATTTCAACTGCTGTTATTAATACAGATATCATAGTGTGTATGATAATATAAATTTAACATCAGAATTTGCTCAACTACTGTCAGTATGTGACCTACATACCTATGTATGGGTGTTGTAGGAAGTACAATGAATGCAGTAGTCATTGTGTGTAGCAGGTCAGTTGAAGAGGGAATTTTTGTACATAACCAAACCAAGGCTCAGCATGTCAACTAACTTCTATCATAATAACCAAACCAACAAGTTGAGGCTCTGTACTTCCTGTACATAACCAAGCTTGATATTACGTAGAAGTTATACTATACTCACCTCTACATAACCTAGCCTAACGTAGTGCAAAGAACACTGTACTCCCCTGTACCTAACCAAACTCAACATGGGGTAGAGGCTGTGTGTTTTATTGTACATAACCAAGCTTAACATTCGGTAGTGGTTACTATTTACCTGTGAACGCAATAAGAGCCTCCTTGCCTACATATCTGTTGGTATATGTCTGTACCATTATCATACACCTACAGTATAGAAATATATTATGTATATTATGCATACATGTTGTGCACCTATGTACATAATACATATATATGTATTGTATATGTATCAGTAGATATGTATGATATACAATTCTGCACTTACTAACTGTCTCGAGTACAGATGTCTCCCTTCCCTCTGTTGTCCAGATAAGCATGTGAGGAAGCACTGCGAACAGTTCGGCTCTGTGTTGGCGCTACGGAGGTTCCCGGAGAAAGGCTATGCTTTTGTCAAGTACGAGTCACATGATACCGCTACCAAGGCAATATGCAGTATGAACGGACAAACATTTTGCGGACAGATCATTAAAGTACGTATTGTACGTGGGGGTTAGAGATGATGGGAGGTAACATAGAAACAAGTTCACACAAGCTCCCTGTAACTTAACGTCCTTTGTAATTTGATCACACTCCAGGGTGCAGCTGTCATTATGAATTGTGCTGCGTGAAGCTCCTTAGTATGGTAGCTTTTGTGACCAATGGGAGAGGAAGGTTAAAAGCAGCAGGGGTAAAGGGGGAGAATCGGGTTAGAGGAAAGAAATTGAGATTGGAAAACAGTTGGCATGAAGGAAAGTGGGGGAATAAATTGGGAAAAGGAGGGAACCAATTGGGGGAGGGAGGGAACAAATTGGGAAAGGGAGGGAACAGGTTGGGAAATTGGAAAAGAGAGGGAACCAATTGGGAAAGGGAGAACAAGTTGGAAAAGGGTGGACAAATTGGGAAAGGGAGGGAACAAGTTGGGAAAAGGAGGGAACAAGTTGGGAAAGGGGGGGGGGCAAGTTGGGAAAGGGGGGAACAAATTGGGAAAGGGGGGAACAAATTGTAAGGGAGGGAGTGAAAGAGAAAATGGGATAATGAGAAAGGGAATTGAGGTAAAAAAGAGGAAAAGAGGTTTCATAAGGAGTATATTTAATCCATACAAGAATTCACAAATGACAGTTTGTTGTTTGTTGAAATTGCTTAACGAGAGTTTGACGAGGTGAAATTACTAATGTAGACTAAACAATACCTATTGGAAGATGGGATGTTGCTACTGCACATTGGTACAAACTGGCCTCCTAGACACAGGGACGTGTAATATTGTGGCTGTGTTGTTTAGAGGTGTGCTAGCTGACCAACAACTGTTATGTTTGCAATGGGTCAATTGCTTGTGTGAAACAGACGTGTTGTACTAATTGCTGTTCACTGATGTCGTTTGTTGGGTGTATCGACCTTGTGTGTGCGGTTGCCAGGTAATTTTTTTCTGTGCATTCATTCGGGATGATCAATTCTGTGATTGCTCATATTATTGTTGTGTGCTTGGGACTGCATACTCACATGAAGGTGTCATTCATATGTACGTATGGGTGTTGACCGTTGCTTTTAAAATCTTTGTTATTTTGTCTTTTTTTCATCCTTACTTCTTTTCTCTCTCACTTGTACTCTCTCTTCGCTACCATTCACATGAACATTCTTTATTCCATTTTTTTAAACTGTTCCTAATCCTCTCAACATTCTCCTTCTTTTCATCCATTCTCACATTTTTAATTCCCATTCTCCCTTCTTCTGTTCCATTCTCTCCTTTCCACTCCCAATCTCCTTTTTCCCCATTTCACTTCTCTGCTTCCATTATCCCTTTCCATTCCCAATCTCCCTTCTTCTTCACCACTTCTCTTTCCACTCCCAATCCCCCTTCTTCACCATTCCCTTTCCCATTCCCTTTCTCCCCTTTCGACTCCCATTCTCCTGCTTTCTATTTCATTTTCCCCTTTCTACTTCCATTTTATCTTGTTGCTTTCACTTCACTCTTACAGTGTTCTTGGGGCAAAGAAAACTTTGACGTCCCTGCAAGACAACAGGTAGGCACTTAGTCTTTACAAGCTCTGGGATTGAGTGTGAGTGTAGCCTGGTGAATTCAGAAGCATTTTGTGTACTGATCTGTTAGAAGTCTTTTCACCCACAGAACACAGTCTACAGTCAGGTAACATGTATTAAATTTTGGTAATATACATGTGCACGAGCACACAGACACACACACAAACACACAAACGCACACACACACACCTACACACAGACACAGACACACACACACACACACACAAACACACATGTATGCACGCACGCACGCACGCACGCACGCACGCACGCACACACACACACACACACACACACACACACACACACACACACACACACACACACACACACACACACACACACACACACACACACACACACACACACACACCATCTGTGTAGTAGTTCCTTTGGTTGGCTTCATCTAATAGACAACTCATTAATAGTTCACACGTTACTAAAAATAGTAGCTAGTACTAGACTAACCAGTGATGCCTAGTGGACATTGATAATAGTCAAGAGTTCTTCATTTCAGTCTAACAATGAATTCTGTCAAACTATAACATTCAACCTAAAGATTAGAGGAATGCTTGAATTAACACATGGAGTATAGTGTTTCTTCATTACATTGTTATCTTGTTTAGAATGTCCTCTGATGCTTCTTTGTGTAGTTTTGTACGTATATGAGTGGAAGGCCTTGATAGGCTCTCTCTGTGTGTGAAATGTATTTGCGGTGGAATTTATACAAGCCAGTGTTCCTTAGATCACATTTCCACCCTGATGTCGACCAAACGTGTACTATTGTTTTATCAGTGAGCCATTCAGAACAATTTCTTGTACGCTTGATTTCATCAATGACCTGTCACCTGGAGATGGGAAATCCCCACCAGTTCTCTTCACGTGTCACTGCAATTAAGTGTCATGTTATATCCCGAGAATGGTGCATACGTACTAGACCAGTTTATGGAATTTATTAGAAAAAGTGGGTTTTGATCAATTTGACTCGTAAGTAAATGCAGGTATAAGTGGTAATACTTCAAAGAACCCTGTATCTGGTCCTTAATAAGACTGGGTTCCTTGAACTTCAGGCACTTGATAGTCTGGAAGAGTAGGTTGTACAAATCCAGCAATCCCCCGCCCACACACACACCAACTTGCGGCAGATCACCGATATCACAATAATATGCAAGCTTTCGTCAACTTTAGCAAAACTAGTACTTTTATCCTTGCAAGATCCCCTGCAAAATTATTTCACGTCGTCAGAGAATTAAAGTGAAAAACTGAAAAAGAAACTAGAAATGATTCTGTTGACATAGTGGACTATACTATCAATGTGAAGCTGATATCCATACCAGTATTATTCTCACCTATTGGACTTGCCTGCAGTACAAGTGTATTTGATGTACACTGGTTGATGTTTGTGTGTGTTGATGTTTGTGTGTGTGTGTGTATCCACTTCAGCTCACTTGTACATACACATGTTCACAGTACATATAGGTAGATGCCTCCTCCCGCATTGTATTTGGTTTCAAAAGTGTATTTTTCAGTCTTGAGTTTGAAGAATCCTGAAGCAATTCCATGTGTTCTATAAGTGCTCCCTGGTGGTCTACGAGGGATGCCTGTGGTCTGTAATGGATCCTGGTGGTCTACAAGGGATCCCTGTGGTCTATAAGGGATCCCTGTGGTCTATAAGGGATCCCCAGTGGTCTACTAGCTATCCCTGGTGATCTATTGTGATCCTAGTGGTCTGTTAACGATCCACAGCACTCCATAACAATGTATTGAGTTATCCTTTTCATGCCTCATCAATTGCTGTGTGTGCAATTAAGATCAAAGCAAAGTGTCCAAGGGCATCCCTACAGGAGCCTGTTGTGAGGAACAGCTGCAGCCCCCGTGCCTCTCTTGGGACGCCAAGCTTACACAACATGTTATTGTCGTGTCACCAAGCTACTGTAAACAGAGCAATTCAACATACGTAGATAGAGGTCCTGTTGGCAGGAGACCTTTGTGTACTGAGCAGGGCGTTGTGTCATCTATTTCAGGGTGCTGAGAAGAGGGGGTGGATTATACCAGCTCCTAATACTGTGGAGTGATTGCAGTGACTTGGTACAGGTGGACCTTAACTTTGTGTATCATTTAGTTGTTTGTACCTTCAGTACTGTGTTGTATGTTCAACTAAAGAATGTGTGTGTTTGTGTTTGTGTGTGTGTGTGTGTGTGTGTGTGTGTGCGTGTGGACGTGTGTGTGTGTGTGTGTGTGTGTGTGTGTGTGTGTGTGTGTGTGTGTGTGTGTGTGTGTGTGTGCATGTCTACATGCGTTTGTGTATGTGTGTGTGCACATGTGTGTTTACATTTCTTGAAACTAAGGTCAAAGTAGCGTTTGGTCATACTGGCTTCTGTGTACACTTGGCTTCAACTGAAGAGAAGCTCTTCAATATTGCTTCCTTCTTTCATAGAGGAAGTTGGTACAAGAAAGCTAAAGCATTATGCTTACAACCATGACCAGGCTTTCCTTTCCAACCAATTGTTAGCTTTTAGCCTTTTGTATCGGATTCAACATTCACAGAGAGTATTTTCATTTCAAGATTTCAGACACTGTACCTTGTTGTATGGGTGGTCAATGTCTAGTCCGGCTTGCTTAGCGAATGTCTTCTGAGAACTCAGACCAACTGCTCCACTCTGCCATACAGGTCTCAGACCTACTGCTCCACTCTACCATACAGGTCTCAGACCTACTGCTCCACTCTACCGTACAGGTCTCAGACCTACTGCTTCACTCTACCATACAGGTCTCAGACCTACTGCTCCACTCTGCCATACAGGTCTCAGACCTACTGCTCCACTCTACCGTACAGGTCTCAGACCTACTGCTCCACTCTACCGTACAGGTCTCATACCAACTGCTCCACTCTACCGTACAGGTCTCAGACCTACTGCTCCACGTGGTATACACACTGTCATGTTTGCTGTGCCAACAATGCAGACACACTTCGTTGTATGAAATCATGAATTGACCTCATTGAAGTAGTGTTTAGATTATGTATATCTTCTGTTGTGAATGATCCGTAGAATATTGAGGTGTCACGTTAGTATTGTATGTCTGAGTAGAAACCAATTAACAAATGTGTCTCAGGTTTGAATATCTCATGATGGGAAATGTGTTGTCAGTCCATTGTGGGATGTGGTTGAGTCTATATGACCCATATAACAAGTTTATTTACCTTGTAACTCAATTTATAGTACAGTTCGGAGTGTGTTAAAGTGTTTAAAGCATAGTCGAGAAGTCTGTTTGTGTACCTAGAACATAGCAGAGGTGGGTGTTCAACTATGGGTGCTGTTACAGAATCTTATTTTAACTGGGGAGGCCTTTAGCTAGAGTCTACTATGCTAGGCACCCAGTGAACAGAGGAACCAAAAGTGAATAAAAAAGAACATAGAAAACAGATGGAATAGAAGGATTTAGAATGAAGGCTGTTATTAAAGACAATAGTGAAGAAGGTTGTAAAAAAGGAATCAGAAAAGTATTTATTGGACATTGTTCGAGTGTCCATAGAACAATTGAGGGATGTGTTTAAATATTTATAGCACAGCCAGAGGTGCAATGGGGCAAATATAGCACAACGAGTGTATGTTCTGCTGACTCAGCAGATTAGTGTGCTAGGCAATGATTACCTTCAATGATCTGGTTCAATCAGTACAGATTAATTGGTGTGGCAACTTGTCACTGACACCTTGGTGTGATTTCACCTTCTCCCTGCCTCCTGGACTACAGTGGCTGGTGGACAATGGCTGCTAACATTTACATGTAACCAGATACAGCTATAGCCTTTGCAGCTCCAAACATGCAGTGTGTATGATCTAAGACATCATAAGTCTTTGTGCTGTCCTTGTAATATCCTGTCTGGCAATGCTTAATTTACTTTCCATTGTGTACTGGAAGAGCTTCATTTACACTTGATTACAATGTGTAAACAGGCACCCACTTTGACACACCCCCAGTCACGCCCACACCTCCATCCACCCTACACACCCACATGTATACATAAGTACATATGTCTATGCACACTGTGTACATCTATGCACTAATACGGATGTATGCACATGCAATTGTGTACCCATACAAATGTATCTATATACTCATACTATTGTACATGTGTATGCTTACCTATGTATAGCAATAGCTATGTACATACACTTATAGACTCATGTTAATGGATGTATACATATGTATGTGTACATACTTCCTAATGTATACTCATTCTGTTATACATATACGTACATATGAACTGTATATGCCCTTGTGTTCTTGTACTAATGCACGCTTGTATATGTAGGCTGTATTATAATTATTATATAGTAAGAATCCACAGGAATGTGTACATGCATAATGGCCTGTGGACCATGTACCCTACATTCATTCTACATATGTACATACGTAGGTACCAATGACATCTTCCTACCAGCAGCAAGTGTATGCTCCAACCAGTGGGATATCTACCATGTACACATTCCCCTATTATTACAAGTGAGTTTATATACATATGGGCCGCATGTGTCTTTATTAATTGGCTGGTTTTGTGTGTGGTGTACTTTTGAAACTGTATAGCAACTGTTGCCATAGAAACAGCATTTTTCTGTATAACCCCCTAATTATTGTATGAATTTCTAAGTAGTTGTAGCTGATGCTTTTTTTGTATTAATGGTATTTATTGATACTATACTGGTTAGCACATTAGGCCAGTATGACATATTTCATTCACTCACCCTTAGACCTTCGAACTTTACGTCATATTGCCCCCACACCCATGTCTTGACCACTAAAAATGTGTACGAAAGTGATTCTCACAGCAAACATGTGTTAGGACATCCCGTACTCCTTAACCCTCTCCATCCTCTTTCTCTCCCTAACCTTTTCCATCTCTTTCCCTCCCTCATCCTCTCCATCCCCTCTCTCCCTCCCTCATCCTCTCCATCTCCTCCCTCTTCCTCATCCTCTCCATCCCCCCTCTCTCTCCCTAACCCTCTTCATCCTTTCTCTCTCCCTCATCCTCTCCATCCTTTCTCTCTCCCTCATCCTTTCTCGCTCCCTCTCTCCATCTCCTCCCTCTCCCTCATCCTCTTCATCCCCTCTCTCTCCCTCATCCTCTTCATCCTTTCTCTCTCCCTCATCCTCTCCATCCCCTCTCTCCCTCCCTCATCCTCTCCATCCCCTCTCTCCCTCCCTCATCTTCTTCATCCTTTCTCTCTCCCTCATCCCTTCCATCCCCTCTCTCTCCCTCATCCTCTCCATCCCCTCTCCCTAACCCTCTCCACCCCTCTCCCTTTCACCCCCTCTCTCTTTCTCCCTCCCCTCTCCTGCAGCCCTATTTATTCAACCAACACTATGGAGGGACAGTCAGGATCCCCGCTGCCTGTGCCAATGACCCCAGCCCTGCTACAGAGCCCTTATACCTACAGTCCTTATGCTGTCCCCCAGTCTCCTACCTACATGCAAACTAGCCAACAATACCAAGGATCCAGCGGGCATTTCATGCAGATGACTGCCGGTCACTCCACCCTTTTCCCGACCATGTACCAGTTGCCGCAGCAGCAAAAACAACAACAGCAACAACCTCAACCATGAGAATGTGATTGAAGAATTGTGTATGTGTAAATAAGAATCAAAATTCATCATTCAATCAAGTCACTTAATAACTGCACAAATTTGCAATTGGAATCACAAATTTTCAGAAATCTGTAAAAATGTCTACTCGCCAGACATGGTCTGACATTAAGATGCACACATAGATATATAATTATTTCTTGCAGGTACGTATATACGAGAGTGTTGTAAGTTATATGCTGTACATTAATATATTAACTATATATTGGCTGTGTTTGATTTCATTGTGGTGTACATTGTATTAATGTTGTTACATGCTAAATAATAATGATTATTTGATGTGCAAAGTTACTTCAACTTTTACGAAGTATACGTGGCTCGTTATTTGCAATTAAAGTAGTCGTTTAAGACAGTTGAATGACTACATGCACTGCATACATATCTCTGAGCCAATACCTCTATAGACAATCTGGCACTCTGTACACCATATTATATTATATAGGTACATGTAATACGATTGAAGTCTGTATTATATTATATATAATATATATACACAGACACCATAATATTATGTACAACTATAGCATAATATATATTACAATATGTATGCATGTATTATAATAATTCGGTGTATATAATGTGCAATGTATAATTTAATATGTATATTATTATTATCAATGTACATGCACATACATACAGCCACGCTGGTGTACCCAAACCTCATTTGATCACACAAGACTAGTTCCTTCATGATTTTTGCCTTTACTGAGTTGTGGGCAAGGTATATATATGACACTATTTTATCCAATGCTTGGTTTTTCTGACACGATTTTCACAAAGAGCAAAAGTACATGGTTGAATACACCATGCAGGTCATATATACTGTATAGTAGATAGGCACTAGTTATACCTTATAATAGGGAGGGTGCTAAATTTCGTGTGTGAAGTTACAGTCATGTACATTGGACTACAATATGCTAGTCACATTATGGTTTACCATTATGACTGGCTAAGAATTGATGAAATATATACCGTGCGACACTCATTATATGCCCAGTATTGTAACTATAATACATCGTATAGCGGGAAATTTTCGTGGGATAAAATTTTCGCGGATTTTGCAGCTGGCCTAACATCCGCAAAAATTTTATCTGCGAATTAGGCGTTCTCGCTGTTCTGTCGCGTGACTCTGGCCAGCATCCGCGAAAATTTTATCCGTGATTTTTCATTTTTGGAGCCATATCCGTGAAATTTTGTCCCGCGAAAATTTCCCGCTATACGGTATATACATGCAGGGACAGTTGTGGGAATGTAGAGATTGAGGTTTTAAAACTAATTATGGTAACCATCCTCACAATACAGTCCATATATTCAATTAATATTGTATTAATGTCAGTGCATATACATAACATAATACCCTACTGACATTTGAATGAATTTCGATTCGATGAGTATACAAACATTCATGTGCCCACTACACTTGCTATCACAGAGGATTGCAATCCTGTACCCTACTAGTAGTGTTCTGACAGTGTGTTGGAGATAGGGGAAATGACAGTCCAATGGCACGTTGCAAGCTACACAAGCATAACTCTATTTCGTGGGATAAGGTAGCTTTCTTTGTGGTTGAGCATACACCTGGTTGTACTTTGAAGATACAGTGAAACCTCAATTGAAGAACATGTCGAATAAGGGACACCATAGAAAGTACCTCCCTACTAAGAACACTTTCTAAGCAACTAAAAAGTGGACTTTCCTATGATATTATAGTGCTGATACATTCATATAATATGTTTTCCTACGTGTGACAGCAACAGTAAATTTATATAATAATAAAATTTTATATTGCGCGAAAAGATGGCCGATTTCGTAACACTGAGAATTAGAAATTGGGCTAGAAGTCGAGCGCAAAGGCTTTGCCGAACGCATTACCTTCAGCGAATGTTTTTTTAAAAACTGAGAAAGATTCCAAAATGATTCGAGTGCGAGGGTCGCTAGCCCGCGGGTTTTCTTAACTAGAATTACTTGTTCACCTCTGACACTGAGTCAGTAAACAACCTCTCTTCAGTGGACAATAGTTAGTTTCATTATGGTTCTGCTGTATATATTTGATTGTGCTCGTGATGTGTGATACTGTGGTTACATTGAGTGCAAAGTTGAAACACCGGGCAACACTGTTAACTTTATATAACAGAAGGTCTTGGCAACATCTTGTACAAACAGGGTACCCCAGGGGGGGCATTGAATATACACCAATGTGTCATCTATTGTTACCTTACAATCCCTGCTAGTTATTGTACTTATATCATGCGGTAGAGGTGAAAAGGTTTGTCAATAAATCTGAAATTACCAGTTTTGTAAATGACGACATACATCTCCTTATGGTCCTGAAGGGTGCATCTGACAGTGTTGTGATGAAGCTAGCTTTTAATAAATCCTCAGAGTCTTTTAATACCACTCTTATCAAATTTAATAAAATTTTGTGAAATAATACAGCTAATACTGATGTGTGTGTGTTTTACAAATGATGTTTGAGGAACATTTATGTAATTTGCTTGAACATACCACAACAAAGAGACAGCGCAATTGTGAAGCGATTTGTATGTCGTATACGAAGACAAATATTTAGATAAACGTCGACGAGTCACGCGTGCCGATGGCTACACGTGTTAACGATATTCATGAGTTGTAGGTGGGGCAAGTTCGGCAACACGTGAATTTGGTTTTAACGGAACATTCCGGCTGTTGCCCCAATCTCGACAAAGTCAGTATTGAGCGAAGCTTTACGTTATTACAGGGAGACACCGCAGAATAAGCTGTCGAGGGTCCAAAGGATTACAATCAGCGGAGAAAAGAGTCTTCTTTGTATTCACAGCTAATCTCCACTATGTCTGACCTGAACGTGTCGCTCAAAGAACAACAGTCTTTGGACGAACTCTTCAAGGTTGTGTCTCAGGGACAAGGGAACGCTCCGTTCCCGCGGAAGAAGATCGGCCTCCCCGACACGATGTTCATCGAACCAGCCAAGAATCCCGAACAAGAGAGAGTCGAGGCGAGCCATATTAAAACCAAGTCACTCCCAGTGATCACACAGTCTCACTCAATGTCTGACCTCCCGCCGGGCTGGGAGGCAGCTTATACCAAAGACAACCTCGTTTATTACATCGAGTGAGTGTTATGTGCGTGTCCTTCACCGTGTGTCCCTTGTGTGCGTGCGTGTGCTGCAGCCCATTACAAACCCGTGTTCCGTTGTGTTCCCACTGACCGCCACGTCCGTCTTATGTTGAATGTAACCGTTTTCGATTTGTAGCTTACTTATCATAACACTCTGGCGGACTATCCCCCCTTGGTGTGTGTGTGCGCCCGCCATCGATCACCGTGCCTTCTTGTTCCGTCTACCAGCCTACGTACGTGTAGTTATAGTTGTATGTTTGTATAAATATCGCAGTATGTATCGAGCCATACACAACTTGAACGTCTTTCAGTTGGTTCTTATCAACATACTGTGTACTTTCTTGTTGATTTCTTTCGATGACCTACGGAGGTGGACGGTTGGTCTTTGATGTGTCCAGTTAAACTGTATCTATCTCTGGTGTTTGCATTGTTACATTTCCTACTTAAACATGTTCTTCCTACCACTCCATCGCTTCTTTGAGATTCAATACATGTCCATTGTGTGAAAAGAGTTTTTTTTTTTTAACCGTTATCAACTGTAGTATACTTGTGGTGTCTGGCACCTTCAGTGATTTGTTTGGATTCTTACAATCCTATCAGACTTTTTTAAAAGTCAGTCGTATGTCCCATGTGTGTCTGAGGTTACAGTCTTCTTGCATACGACAAACCTCCCCTTATGCTATTTCGTGTGTAGATATTTTTGCCTCAAACAGTGTTATTCTCAGACTGTATCTCATGCACCATGTGTGTTTGTCTGTGTTGAAGTAAGCAGTTCCGAAGCGTGTTTGTTACCTTGTTAGCCAACAGTGTTTTCGGGGGGGCAAATTTTAGCGGCCATTTTCCCGCAATCCTAGACAATCACGGACAATCGACTATAATGTGAATTCGGGCTCCTAGCAACCGCTGACCACATTGCCATATATGGAGGTGATTGTTTGATTACGTTTCCTGTTCGAGAATTGGTTCCACTTACCACCAATCAGCACACTAGGGAGATAATGATCCTGTAGGCTCTTACAACATGTGTGTTTGCCTCCTAGGTATGTTGTGTTGTGAAAAACATTGGTTATACAGTGGGACCTCTCTATTGCAAACCTCTGAAATGTGGAAACCTCTGTAATAAGGACACCATTCTGTGTCCCAGTGTAGTACTGAAGTGTATAAAATAACCTCTGTATTAAGGACTAAACTTTAGGTCCCAAAGTGTCCTTAATAGAGAGGTTCCACTGTATGTGTTATCTACCATTGCTGGAGTTCTAAACATTTGACATGCTGATGGGATGGCCTGTTTCGAGGATTGGTTGACGTTTTGAGGTTTTGTGGGAGGAAGTAGATACTGGAGTGATTTAATGGGATTATTCCTCTTTGAGGAATTTATGGTTTGGTCGGTATTGTCACAGAGGAGGTTCACACACATGGATACCTAACTTAGTGAGGCTTTATCTGTTTAATGTGTGTGTGTGTGTGTGTGTGTGTGTGTGTGTGTGTGTGTGTGTGTGTGTGTGTGTGCATATTGTTGGCCAAAGGTTTGAAATTAAACCTGTACATATTAATTGAGTGAAGTCTTTGCACTTCATCGAACATACTTCAACTGGACGGTGGGAACAGTGTATGAAAATGGGTCTTACATGACAGGGAAACTATGTGAGCTCTTCTTCATATGTGGGGATGTGAGAATTCAAGACTCCTGTCTTGTTGTTGTAGTCTGTATATTTGGAGTGTAAGACGTCCCTGATTGAAGTGCAGGGAAATAGTCACTCTTTGGGTAGTAGCCGGTATGACTGTATGTGTCTGTTTGGTTGAACCATGTGTATGTAATCTTTGTTAGTGACATACTTTATTATGTGAAAAAGAGACTATGAAAGTAACCTGCTGTGTGTGTGTGTGTGTGTGTGTGTGTGTGTGTGTGTGTGTGAAGCAGTGCTAGTTACGTTTCACATTTCTGTTCACCCCTTAAAACCTGAACCGTTCAGCCTGTATCGTTGCTTGTGTCACAGTATACATACGTAGTTAAAAACTGGGCTAAATATTAGCTACATACACGTGTATAATCACTATGTATCTGTTAATATTTCACACACATGTGTTTATATGTATTTGTTAAATTGGAAATCACTTCAAGTGTCAGCCGATTGTAACGACGGAATAGCTGAAGGAGGACGGAACCTAATGGAACACCTTCTTGTCTCTACATAGCAGTCATTCCTGAGTATGCTTATTTGAAAGGATTCTCTGTGTACAGTTGTGTTAGGGTCTGTGTACAGATGTGTTAGTGTTTGTGTACAGTCATGTTAGTATATGTGTACAGGTATGTTAGCATTTGTGTACAGTCATGTTAGTATCTGTGTACAGATGTGTTAGCGTTTGTGTACAGTCATGTTAATATCTGTGTACAGATGTGTTAGTGTTTGTGTACAGTCATGTTTGTGACTCTGTACAGATGTGTAAACGTTTGTGTACAGTCACGTTAGTTTCTGTATATATTCTTTATAGTCTGTGTACAGATTCCAAACACGTGGCAATTACACAATTAGATTTTTATTAAATTTCAAATTTCACTACCACACAAGTGCCTTGTGGTTTTGAGTACAAGTCAACAAGTTTCACAGCAGCCAGACTTGGTGACATTGAGTGTTTTGTTACATAGGCCATGTTCAGTATACTGGATTGTTGTGATGTTAGGCACACTGGGGTCGTTGCCATGATTGCCACCAGTGTCACCATCACCACTGGCAGCACTGTTATTGCCAACACCATCACTTACTGCGAGTGTACAGTGGATCCTCTCTAATCCGACACTCAATGGGTCCTGAGAATAATGTTGGATTATGGAGTCCCTCTTACCATACTTATGTATGGCGACTGTACTTTATATAATGGTCGGATTAGAGAGAATTTTGGATTATAGAGGTGTCGGATTAGCGAGGTTCCACTGTACGTAGGATGGTAGCCAATTGACTGAAGGTGTCCTCAGTCTAAATATGTCCAGTTACCATTATCTTTTCCATCATCAATACTATACCCATCACCCCACTCATCATCGTCAATTAATATAATCATCTCTGCCATAATCATCGCACTATGGCTATCACTGTCAGAATAATATTATTTTTTGCTAGAAGCAGTGGATAAAGTGTACCTCTGCGATGCGAACACTATTTCCCATCTTGCTGTATTGAAACTCAACTGTAGTCTCCAATTCAATATGCGACTGTCATGTGAATTGTAATGGATGGTGTAGATCACCTCTAAAGGTGTTGATACACCACGCTATATGTAATAATAGTGTGTGTGTGTGTGTGTGTGTGTGTGTGTGTGTGTGTGTGTGTGTGTGTGTGTGTGAAGGTGTTCAATAATGTACCCATTAGGAGGGTGTCGAGTGAGATGAACAAGATTAGAAATTACCTGTAATAGGCTGTGCAGCATGTCAACATGATACAAATTGAGCTATTTTGCAGCTACGTACGTAGTTGTGGGATGAACGCCCCCACACTCCCCCAAAACCACCCTTGTAGATGTTTATCTATATTATTTTTGTACCAGCACGATCCCATGATGTAACCTGTCTCACAGGGATTCAGCCACAGATTACATGGTTTCTGTGATTTAACCAAAAACTATATCTCATGGTGATTTGAGCAGACCTACATCGTCATAGCGATTTGAGCAGACCTACATCGTCATAGTGATTTGAGCAGACCTACATTGTCATAGTGATTTGAGCAGACCTGCATCGTCGTGGTGATTTAACCTCAACTGTGGTTATCACAAGGCTGATTTAACCTCCTCGCCTCTGAGGTAACTGGCAGGTGAATCCTGATTATGTCAGACACCTAGTGCAGTTTCTAGAAATCACCTGATATGACTGAGAGGTGACTTGTATGGTCTGCTGAGCCAGACTGAGTGAACAACACAGTGTGTGTGCATGATGCAATGTATGCATTTCCGTATATTATATGCAAGTACATACGTACATACATACATATTTGTGTATGTGTATGTACGTACATATGTACCTGCATATGTACGTATGTACTTATTATGCATAGGTAGGTATATATGTACGTATGTATTTTCTTGTACGTATGTGTTTACGTACATGTGTACTTTTCTGTGTATGTGTGTACATGTGTACGTATGTGTGTATGTGCATGTGTACATATTATATATGTACGTATGTACGTATTTTCCTACATACGTACGTATGTATGTGTCCATGTTGATTCTATGCTATAGTAGACTCCTCGTTTTCTGTGAAGTCATCTCAAATTTGTCAAAAGCACCGATACTTGTAGTTTTGTGTACCAATGTAAGTTAATACAGATGTACTTACATAAGTATACATGTTGTATTACTGGGAGTTGTACTGTGTATGGGTATGTTTACATATGGTCAAGTAGAGGGTGTGTATACATTGTCATAGTCAGTACATGTGCATAATATTATTGACAAGTGCAGGGACTTTTAATTGATTAGTTAATTGATTTTCGTTTCACAACTGAATGTTGTTATTAGTGCAAGCAAATCGATTATTGACAAGGAATAATTAAGCCAGTAGAACAGGAAGCCACCTCACCTTATTACCCAGAACCTTCGCTCCAAGGGTTGAATTTTGTACTTCCTGCTGAATACCTGAAATGTGTAAAAGGACTCTAAAGATGCTACATCACGTCTATTGGATGCACATCTATCTACTCAGCCCAATAAAGTTGGAGTGGTTTTTGGTTCTGCCCACATATAATTACTTCAGATGATTAATTGATTAATCAATCAGTTATTATGCACTGATAATCAATTTGAAAATGACAGCCAATTCCCAGCACTAATGAATGAATATGTATGTACAGTGAATTCTCATTAGTCTGCCACCACTTTATCCACCAAACCTTTTAATCCACCACAAGTTTTCAGTACCAATATAATGTACGTATAAGTACCAGTGAATATCCAGTTAATCAGCCAAACTTGTTAGTCCACCATATTCTTTGAAAGCGCATTGTGGCAGATTAATGAGTATTCACTTGAATATAGTACCAGATAGATTAATCTTATTTGAGGTATTGTGTAGTGTACTTTCTTCTGGAACTACATGCATTTTTTATTGTTCATGTATCCCTACAAATTCCCACGAGTCTAACAAATTACTACAAGACACAGTACGTTTGTACATGCAATACATACAGACACTACAGCCTACACACTCTGATGTGATGGACAGTCACTGTCATTTTGGAACCGTGCGCTCTTTCCAAGCGATCTGCCCTGAAGCTGCTGCCTGCCAGATCTGGCCTTCTTATCTGTCAGGCGTGTGCTCCCTGATGTAGGAAACCCTTTGTGTGGTAGGCATATTCTGAGGTCATGCACTCAGTGGTTAGGTCACATGTAGTTTACCCCTGAACAAGCTGCCTCAACCTGAGAAGATCTGTGTACGAAGGTGGAGTGTACCCTTTAGGTGCTTCTCGTGACTCCCCTGTCTTGTACAAAGTATCCATTACAGTGTCCCCTGTTGTAGTGCAATATCATATCGTGTATCATGCTCTGTTTGCCCTTGTTCCCGTCTGTGTGTTTATAGTGGTACGTGTGGGTTTCCAAGTGGGATGCTTGGGAGGTTACCTTTCTACAACGATATTTATTACTTCACACAACCCCCTTCCCCTTTTGGCTGCTGATGTAAATCTGATCAACAATTTGAATGTAATTGTATATGTACTCAAATGTATGGGTGTATATGTACGTACGTGTGTGTGTGTGTGTGTGTGTGTGTGTGTGTGTGTGCGTGTGTGTGTGTGTGTGTGTGTGTGTGTGCATATGTTATGTCTCCGTGTCTATGTGTATATGAATTGTGTACATGTACATACGTATGTACTCACCTGTGTATGCAAATGCATTCTCTCTCTCTCTCTCTTTCTCTCTCTCTCTCTCCCTCTCTTGCTGAGTGTGTGTGTGTGTGTGTGTGTGTGTGTGTGTGTGTGTGTGTGTGTGTGTGTGTGTGTGTGCATAACTACGTACATACATACGTATGTATACATGCATTCATGTATTTGTACACTTGCTCGTTTGGTGTACCTTTCCATCTGTAACTCTTTTGCTTTTCTGGTCACTGTGTCAACAAGGATAAGTTGTTAATGATTGAAACTCAAAGTGAAAGCACACTCTATTTGTGTTTGTTGCAAGTGTCTCTTGAGGAAATCTTTTCACCACAGCCAAACTTCAGTTTCAACGTACGTACATGTGTATGTCCCCCTTTCCTCACTCTTCAAATCACTTCTCTTCACCCCCTCCCGCACACACTAACTTTCTCTCACTCTCTCTCTCTCACTCTCTCTCTCTCTCTCTCTCTCTCTCTCTCTCTCTCTCTCTCTCTCTCTCTCTCCCACACACACACACACACACACACACACACACACACACTTGCCCTTTCTTTTTTCTCCTCTATCTCTCCTTCCTATTTTCTTCTGCATCTCCTTCCCTCTCTCTCTCCCTTCATTCCACTTGCTATATTCTTGTCCTCTGTTCTGTACACATACATACACTACTCATACATACGTGCATGCATCCAGTGATAGCTGTTGATTTCCCGACTGTGGTCTGCTTAGTGTTGGCTGTGTTGTCACCTTGTCATGGGTGTGGAGTGGGCAGAATTTGGTTGTATTTCTTGGTCTCCTCACTCCTGCAAACAGATTTTGCAGTTGTTGGTGGTATGATTGCACAATTTGTTGTGACGTGTGTACATATTTGTACGTTGTGTACACACACTGGTACACATGTGCTAGATAGAGATTTGGAAAAATACAATTTTGTGGATTGTCCATATCCAGAATGGGAACTGTGTGAATCCTTACTGTGCATAAGGTATGTAGTGTGCATATGTACGTTCATTCACTTCTTGTTCCTTTGGATACGTACGTATGTATGGAGTTTTGGGATTTGTTGGTATTGCTTCTTCAGATCCTCTTAGTCTGTACACATACGTACACTATACGTTTGTACGTGCTTATGTACTTGTATCAGTTATCTAGTGTGAATGATGTGTGTATTGTCAGCGTATGTACGCACGTACGTATGTGGTTCTATGTAAGGTGTAGTTTGGATACGTAGATAAAACATATTGAGACACTGGTGAAATATATTCCATTTTTCAGAAATTTCTCATCTACTTACACATTTGTCAATCTTCTCAACTCAGTCTTCCCTGGAGATTGTTAGGACTGGCATTCCCTTTTGACTCAACCATAGTATTACATTAGTAAGCAAGTTCGAGTGTACTCCACTCCTCCATACGAATGATGTGCATACATGTATTTGTCACCTGCATGTACGTACATACGTATATACATGTATAAACGAAACTGATCTTGTTTGTAATAGATTGAGACATTGAAGAGACTTTGCGTCTAAGGAGAAATGTAAACATGTTTTGTTTAACTCCAACTTCCTAGGGAGGGGTCTATGATATAACACCATGTAACGCTGGTGACCTGCATCACCCTGCCTTCTGCCCTAATTTGGTTAACCCTGTTGACACACTTAGCGACTGTTGATCTGACCTCCTCCCCTTTCAGCTGTGCTTGTGCAAATTGGATATTATAGCCCAGTCCTTGTATAAATGATAATCATTGGCTGGTTGCACGTACGTACATAAGTGCAATAAAAACATTTTAATTGGGAAGGGTGTAGAGACAGAGTTTCACAGAATGTGAAGGAATGAGATAGGGATACGTAGTTGGAAGGGGTAAACTGTGTTTGAATGTGCAGACTATTTGAGTGTATGTATGTATGTACGTATCTACCAATCCTCAAAATCTACAGCAATGGGCAGTGTACTGTGTATATTGCATATGCATTTCCTGCTGTCAATGTTGAGGTTTTTTGTTCCTATTTATGTACACACACTCGATCACAATTGTGTGTTTGCATTGTGGTATCCTGTTGCATCATGTTGTCCATCAACCACGTACTTCAACAATGGTCCCTATTGAACTCAAAGCAGCTTCGTTACACATACGGTCCTCTTCCACAAAACACAAGTTGCTTCCTGTTCAAACCTAGTAATACCTACCTACATACGTACGCACGTATGTATATTATTTCACTGGTACTGTATAGACTTATGTGTGTACGACGTTCATATCCCTGAATATGTACACATGTCAGTCACCAAGGTGTCTATGGATTACATTGAAAAAGAATATTGTGATTTAATGATTTCGTTAACTGCGTACATTTGATGGGATGCCAGTAAACAGAAGCCAGCGCACTGGGTGAGTGTGCCAGTGTGCTGTTGTCAGGCAAAGCTTCACGCATACCTATGCACTGGGTGAGTGTACAGGTATGTATGCTGTAGTTGGGCAGAGTCCAACACACGCATACCTGTTGTACTTCTCACATGCTCCCTCCAGCCAATACCTTGTAATTAAGGACCATACGTATGTGGCAAACACTCATTTCGTGTGGTCTGTGGTTCCATACATCAGTATCAGAAGCCCTATGTTATGTGCGTCTCTTCCCTGAATGTAAGATTTGCATAACTGGTGAAGTTTGCAAGGTCAATGAACAGAGTTGGTAAGAGTTGTTGGACCGGGGGGGAGGAATTGCTGTTGTAGTTCTGTATCTAGAGTGACACAAGGTGGATCTAGTGTGTGTGGCTATGGGGTTCACCTGTCCCAACTGCTCATCTTCACCTAGTTCGTAGCCCTGCCTGTAAATGTTATAACACCAACCTCTAGTTCCTTTGCTTGTTCGTGTGTAGGCATGTGCAGTCTCTACTGTGCAATTCAAGTTCCACATACATATGTACGTAAATATGCATGCGTGCGCACACATGTGTGTGTGTGTGTGTGTGTGTGTGTGTGTGTGTGAGTGAGTGAGTGTATTGTGGTGATCATTTAGATGTTTGGTTACAAATACATAGTATACGTATATATACAAGTGTGCACTAAATTACCTATATAACGTATATTTCATATGCACAGAATGTCAAACAGACTTCAATCATGTTTTACACTTGAAAATTAGTGTGGTCTTTGTGTGTGCATGCGTAATTGCTGTATGGTAGGAAGTACTCTTCCCATAGGTTGAAGGATCTGGGTGGGAAGCTTTGTGTTTGCTGTTTCAGCTGTATCAATGTTCTTTTCAGTTCCTTTCCTGTTCCTGACTATTTCTTGGATAGAGAAGTGAATTGTTCCTCGTGGTACAAAGTGGTTTTACTTCTCTTTCAGTGTTGGTTTCCTGTTTCCAGAACACCACAATGACAAGTCTTAGTACAATTTCTGTACTCTGTTATCCAAGTATAAGCTGTACATATGTACATATATCCAACTACTGTGTGCACCTACTTACGTATGTACGTACGTAGGTATGCACTCTCGTAGATTGAAACCTGGGTATCACTGGCTTGTGTACATTCTCATACATACATCTCAGAAACAACAAAGAACACTTGAAGCACACCTATTTACATATGTACCCATGAAATACATGTAAAACACACATACAAAAGAAATTAATTATGGAAAACAGCATTAAAACTAATTGCTACCTAATACAAACCAATTTTTAGAATTTTTGGGTTTACTCTAGTCAATGTATGTACGTATGTATGTACCTATACGTACATATGTAGTAAGCAATTCCTGATAAGAAGAATATCAGATAAGAAGAACTGATTTCATGGGTCTCTTATACGTACATAGTTTACCGTGATGAGCTTCTACTGTATTTATGCTGATAGAGGGGCTTAGTAGAAAGCCAAGTGCAAACTGTGTGCATTGTCACATATACACACATGCATATTACATGCATGAGTACACTTTTTCTGCACTGCCACGGATATATGTATGAGATGTCCTTAATGTATTGATGGTCATGTCTACTTGGTTTGAGAAGCTGAAGATGAGAGTACATGTATGTACGTATATATGTACTTGTGTGTGTGTGTGTGTGTGTGTGTGTGTGTGTGTGTGTGTGTGTGTGTGTGTGTGTGCTTGTGGTGATATGCACATACGCAAGTTTAAGGCTGAAACCTAGACCTTGTTAGCAATATTGTGTGTGTATGTAATGTGTAGTTACAGTATACTAGTGTATGTGAAGTCGCATTCAGTACACATGGTACATCATCACGCACTTATAATTCTTACGTATGAATATACGTACGTACGTACGTATATTCATATGTACGTATATTCATATATGTATGTGTACATATGTACGTACATTTGTTCTCATGTTATTTTAAGTGTGTGGGTAGTTTGTGTCCGAACCATTTGGAGGAAGGGAGGGGAGTGTGCGTGCGTGTGTGTGTGTGTGTGTGTGTGTGTGTGTGTGTGTGTGTGTGTGTGTGTGTGTGTGTGTGTGTGTGCCTGTGTGTGTGTGTATGTGTGCAGGAAGTCACGTACAACACAGCTAACACCCTGACCAGTGAGGTCACAGCGACAACAGTGGCTACTGATAACACTTCCCTTCCTTTTATGGACCTCAATGCATCCAACAAAGTTCACCTGTCAAGGAGACGTACATAGTTAGAGGAATGTGGTTTTCTTTGGATGTTATCGTCATCATTCTCTACCTTCAATCAAGTGGCTTCTGTCGAGTGTTCTGAGAAATAGTTGACCTGAAAGGTTATCGTTAGGGTTTTATTGTGTACGGTACAGCACTGTCTTAACGGCTATGTAATGATAACTGTCTCGGAAATGTTGTGTTGACCATGGGAACTACAGCTATGAGGTTTCTCCCACCTATGTGCAAACATACCTCCATTACATTACTAAATCCCCTTCAGTATTCATGCACGCACGCACACACTTACAAACACAGGCACACACGTACAAACACTGGCACGCACACGCACACACACACACACAAACACACACACACACACATGCTCGCACAAACACACACACACACACAAACGCACGTACGCACGCACACACACACACACACAGAGAGACAGAGACTCCTTGACCATTGAGAATGTTGAGATTTCAATTGTTCACATTTTGGATTAACAGACTTTATTGTGGATTACCACCCTCCAGTTACGTATTTCTGTATTTCACCATTTGCACACACAAAAACATATTGAACCAGGACCTACTGTGAATTGTTCCAACAGTTAGATAGTGGGCTGGTCCCATTGTTACAGTAGACACTGATAAACTGCCCACATGGTGAAATATCCCTTCTTTAATAGGGCTGTCTACCTCACAGTGAGCTTGTTCCTACATCAGTACCAAATATGCACACACAATTATATACGTATGTATGTAGGTATTGTACTAGATGGTGCAGCCGTTATCTCTCTGGGGCTTCATCAGGCACAAGCTGAACATATTACTGGGCTGTTAGCTATGTAACTTAGGAAAGAACCGAGTTGTGTCTCCAGTCTGTCTGTCGATGATGGTGTACTATGGTGATGGCATGACACACCCAACAACATTCAGAATGACACAAACAGGGGTGCTTTTAAAATTTCCTAGAGGTGTCAGGTTTGGGCTCAGAATTCAATCATCCACTTGATATGAGCTAATTTTGCTATTTACAATCCAGTAGCAAGTGCATTTTAGTTGCCCTGTGTGTGTGTGTGCGTGTGTGTGCGCGCGCGCGTGTGTGTATGTGTGTGTTTTGTGTGTGTGTGTGTGTGTGTGTGTGTGTGTGTGTGTGTGTGTGTGTGTGTGTGTGTGATGGGTTCACATGGAAACTGGTTTAACATGTCCAACACTGTGTAATTCTGGCATCCTGTAATAATGACAAGTTAATTGATTAACTACCTCTAGCACATTTTTATCATCATTGTGTGTGCGTGTGTACGTATGTACATACGTACCTGTGTGCCTGTATGTGTATTGTTAAGAATGGTTATATGTAATAGTTGTACCCTCTTTTTTGGTCAGTATGTATGTGGGAAATGTACTGAACTACGTAATATCTGCTCTGTAAATTCCCGTCTACTGAAATTTGCCAAACGAACAAACCTCAGAATATCTATCAAACGAACGAGGAAATTTGCCAAACTAATGATGCCTCGGAGCATTTACTGAACAAACGACAATTGCTGCTGCAGTGTTGGAAGTCTGTTAATTGATATGAGTCACTTAGAAACCAGGATACATCACTGATAAGGTTGTACCCTGGTACATTGTACTCCAGTCGGTCCCTTCGATCTTAGGTGACTGATCGTGATACATTTACATATACGTACATATGTACAACTTCCTTAGTACTTTGGTATCTCTGTTAGTATGTACATACATATATACGTACATACATACACTTCACTCAGTCCCTAGCTCATGTACACTATGTCAACCAGTACTGATGGTAAGTACCTCTGATAAGAAGTAATGATTTGGTGTACCCTTCAATATACGTACAGACTTACTCGACGAGTTCAACTGTAATTTATGTGGTGTTATTTACAGCAATTGCATCATCATTCAATGACATCTTGTTCTTCTCGCTTCAGCCACACCAACAAGAAGACGCAATGGGACCATCCACTCAAAGGTGCTACAAGTCCCTGCCATCGTCTCAATCCCCCAGGGGGATACATGGGAGGAGGGTCACCCGGTACGGGTCATTACCTCTCCCACCCCCTGCACTCGTCCCACACCAGTCAAGTTGGGTGGGATCAGCCGCAGGTGACCACGCCTGTTAGCGAGATGCAGCCAGGCGGGGGCTATCCCGGTCATCCGTCTATGATGCACAGACCGAGTTGGAATAGCGGATACCACTCCCACTCCCACTCTATAGGAGATTCCACCGGAGGCAATCTCGGCTACGCTCACATGGGTGGCCCACCCTTCCCTCATAGTCGACAGCACAGTGTGCCGGCTATCACCAACTGGGACCAGCAAAAACGTGTGCCAATTGAAAAAGGAAAAATGATTGGAGATCCGTACTTACCACACCACACGACTCAGAATTCAGTGGATTCGGGTGTGCCTGCCACGCCCTCCTACCCGCAGGAATACCCAGTTAATGACGACATGGATTCTCCCATTAACCACACCAATGCCGGTGTGGTAATCAACCACATGCCCACATATCATCAATCTCCAATGGCAAAGAACATTATAGAGGGTCTACCAGGAACAAGTGTAGACACCGGGGAGCAGATGGACACCACCGTTCACCGGTTAGAGCCCTCCATTCAATACCTCTCATCAGATTTGGAACAACTATCACAGTGGGTCTAGCACCTGGAACCTATTTTTTTGAGACAGCCACCTAAAATTAGTGAGGCAGTGTACCTAAATTTGCTTCCATGTCTATTTTGTAACAATCCACGCTCACATGCAACTGTACAAAGGAGCCATTTTGTTGTTGTCACACACCCACACGTCTTCATACATCGTAATGCATACACTTCTGCTCAACAAGCATCCGCGTATTATTACTACTTTCACATAAGCAGCACGTTCATAACTGTAGTTTTCATTATTGGAACCATGCCGGCTTTCATGTAGTTTTGTACAAGACAGTGTTATTATAATTTTTGTATGTCATTTTTGAGGCCTTGTTATTCCGATTCACGCATTTCTACAGATACGTTGCATTTTTGATGAAAAAAATTAAGGGGGGGGGGGGGTCACTGTGAATGTTTTGATGTATAATTATCAATATTGCTTCAACACTTAACACAACAATATTGGAAATCTTTATTCTAACAAAAAATTGTTATCACAGAACAGAGAATAAAGGGGGGGGGGGGCTTTGGGGGAGACCCTGCCATATGTGGTTGCATCATAAGTGAATCAGTTGCATTTATCTAATGTACTGTATGTACACTTTGTACGTATGTAATTGTAATGTACATACACTTTGTACGTAATTGTAGTGTATGTACACTTTGTACATAATTGTAATATACGTACACTTTGTACGAAATTGGAATGTATGTACAGTTTGTACGTAATTAGTCTGTGGAACAAGGGGGTGGGGAAACTTGGCCCATCAAAATTTCAGGTTTGGGTACCTTTTAAATGACTGATAGAGAAAGGCCGATTAATTACCAAAAGTATTAACTGTCAAATATATAATTCGTGTATATAAGTATATAATATTATACAATATTGGTATATAGTTCCTTTTTCTAAAGGACTTTTAGAAAGACTATTTTATTGTATTATGATAATTGTTCCATTGTGTGGATAAATTGGGGGTGATTTGTGTATTCACTGCATTAATTGGGCCATTTTTGTAACATACACAGCCATATTTTTATTACTATGAGAATAGAATATGTTGTTAATTGCCCATAACATGATGCACTGCATGAGCATTGACAATAGAACAAACTCGAGAGCTTACATAACATTATAATGATAACTGATGATTTGTGATAATAGAATCACATTTAATTTTATGTTAATATGTCTTTACATATGTATGTTTTATGTATAATAATACAATTACATATAATTCAATATTGACATGATTTCATATCTGTACTTGTATTATACTGAAGAATCTACTGTCGTGAATGACACAAAACAGCAATATTTGATACTTTGTAAGTACCATTGATATCAGGCCTACTACGATGAATTTATCCTCTAATTATTGCTATATATATACATTTAATTATTTCAGCTCATGTATTTCTTCAAAAACCAGCAGTCCCTTTTTGCTTGTCATTAAAAGAATGGCATGTGACTTCTTTCAGACTGCGTATTCTTGGCTAGTGTACGTATGTGTAGCATACGCTGGTATTATATATGTGGTTGTGTAATCAAAGCTGGCACTTATGTATAATAACTTTTGCATGATGTATATAATGCTTCTGGTCTCTACACAATTTCAATGACAATGACTACTGTGTAGCCTCTATCAAAGGACACTCCAATCAAAGGACACATGAGAAATTACTCTGTCCTTTTTTAATTATCGAAGTGGTTCAATTAATGTATCATTATTCCCCAATCGGAAACTTTCATAACATTTATTACTAATATATAATTACTTCCAATTAAAATCAATACTGTATAGTATTATATATTCAGCCCCCACAGAATGACATGTCTGTGAATGTGTAAGTGCTCATGAAGTAAATCTCTTTTACAACCATCACATCAGCTATATTTGAAATACGCATTAACTGGGTAATTTTACTAATATACTTTTACTTGTCATGCATTTAGATGTTGAATGTGGTCAGTTGGTAAGTAGTTACTCAGAAAACGTAATACTCAGCTTGTGGAGTGTGTGTATACATCTTGTTCATAGGGGTTGGTTATGTGGTGGAGTAATCAAAGAATTCGACCATTTGTTGAATATGGATTTTCCCATATGTAGTACTCCGGAGCCCATTTGAATTAAAAACAGGCAGGTTTAGTTGTACCATGGTGCATTGCTGAGTGTGCTGCAGGTTGCCTAAACTGACGGTATATGGTGTGTCCATATGTTCCTATTCCTATATTCCTATTAGTATATACGTACGTGCAGTACATGTTGCAGTATAAGACATTACATGTATGATTATTATACTAGGTCCATGTTGCTTACATATGTATGGTGTATGTTGGCAAACATGGTACATGTTGCCATGCAAATATACATGTTACATACTACGTAGGAACATGTTGCTTACATATGTATGGTGTATGTTGGCAAATATGGTACATGTTGCCATGCAAATATACATGTTACATGCTATGTAGGAACATGTTGCTTACACATGGTGTATGTTGCCAAGTGTGGCACATGTTGCCATGTGAGTATGTAGTGCATGTTGGATACTAGTTCTGTACTTCATGCTATAAACCATGTACCTGTATTCGCATAAGGTACATACATATGTTGCCCCTATATGTGTGTAGTGCCTGATACATATGAAGTCCCCGTTGCTTATGTACTGTACGGTTCATTTTGCCGTGCAAGTACATGTGGTTCATGCTGTTGATTATAGTGAATTGTGAATACTAGTGCTCGGAGGATTAATCCCATAATTGATTAATCAATTGGTTTCATTTCAAATTGGATTATTGTTAATAGTGTGGCAAATCGATTAATCACAGGAAGTGAATAAGTGAGTAGTACAGGAAACCCCCCCCCCCAACTTATTACCCAGAACCTTCACTCCATGGGTTCAATTTTGATACTTCAAGAGTACCTGAAATGTGACAAGCACTCTAAAGACTCCACATCATGTCTATTGGATGACTACTCGGTCTAATAAAGTGGGAGTGGTTTTGGTTATGCCCACTTACGTAATGACTTGTGGTGATTGATTAACTAGTCTACTATCAGCTACCATGCATCAATAATTGACTAGGAAATTACAGCTGATTTCCAGCCCTATTGAATAACAGTACTGTTCTCAGTGAGTTTCAGATCAGATTTTTGGACACGACTATTACTATGGAGTATAAGTTAGAAGATTTTAGACTGTTATTTTAAACACACCTGAATTGTTTACTCATTTTCTCAATTATTGGACTGTGTGAGTCGCAGAGGAAAGCACAGTGAACATCAACACTGCATGTGAATAACCTACCATGAATGAACTGATTTACATAATTCACTACACATACATACGTAGATCAATTTAATAGTATATTCCCTAAATTTTTGACTTACTATTCCAGACTTAGTGTAATGTTATAATTACTATAGTAAACTCTCAATCACAGTACAGTGAATTCTCGTTAATCTGCCAAACCTTTTAATCCACCACAATTTCCCAGTACCAATATAATGTACAAGTACCAATGAATATCCAATTAATCTGCCAAACTCGCTAATCCACCATATTTTTCGAAAATGAATTGCAGCGGATTAATGAGTATTAACGTGATAATTGTGATAATTATGTCTATTATTGCGATGTAGGTTTAATCATCATCGCAATCCTAATAGATTCAGTCATGATTATGTTTAGCTTGTTGTTAGGAAAATCCTTTCAGATTCACGAGCGTTTAAAAATGCAGTCTGGTGAAGAGAGTTCTTCATCTGAATCTGAATCTTCATCAGATGAAGAACCAGCTTCACCAGACTGTGTTTTTAAACGCTCATGAATCCGAAAGGATTTTTCCAACAACAGTTGTAAACTTCGCAGTCCAAAATCCCTATTTGATTATGTATAGCATGTTATCACCATATTATGATGAAGATGCTCCACTCCCAATGCATAGAGCTCACATTTTGTACTTGTGTGGATAAGCATGTCTATACTAGCCAGTTCACAACTGCGGCTGGTAGATGTATCATAGTTGACATGAGCCAGCTGGTACATGCAACATGAATAAATGCTCACAATGTTACAACACAATGAACAGCACGTGCATGAAACTGAGGTAGAAGCTCTTAATGAGTCAGTGTCTATTGTAGAATGTACTAACTCCCTGGAGTGGGTGGAGGGATACCAAGTCCACCGAAAGAAGAACGAGGAGCTCCAACTGCACCCTCACCGAAAAGAAGTTGCTTCGATTGTTGCTTATGAGCTTCTTCCAACTCCACTCGCTGAAACTCTATCAAAGGTGGCAGAAAAAGGATAGCCATAGACGTAGCCAAAATCCACGTTCCACCACGTAGGTAGGAGTAAGAGTTTTTCGAAAGGCGACTTGCTATTTTCCAATATCTATCTGGTAACATTTCTGTTAATCCCCACAAGCGTTCCAAAACAGTTTCTTCTACGAATTCTTCTTCTTGTTCATCGTCCGAATTTTCAGGTGTTCCGATCTCCGCCATTTTAATGTCACGTGTCAATAGCGTCATACTCATAATGGTCATATTATGTATAAATAGACCATGCGGCAAGATGGCCAAATATGGCGCGGCGACAACGGTTGTGATACGGACAGGTATCCGGAGTCTGCAGCAAAAGTGTTAATCAATATGGCCACCGGTGTAACGCACAGTTGAAGGTGATTTTCTTTTGTGTGAAAGAAATTGTCTGGAATTTCCGCAGATCGAGGTAAGCTCTGATGCAAGGCATCGGATAATATATCGATAGATTGTTCGATAAGCTTTTCTTCTCCGCGCTGTGATTCTTTAGAAAAACCGTATCTCAATGTGTTGTTATAGCACCTTCTCAACGAGTGCGGTTCATTGTAGATGTACTACTTAACAATATTACACATATTCAAGTATTACCGCAGAAACACTCGTGTTTGTTTTCGTTTTTACAGGAGAACCCCCATTGCTATCTATTGTCTGTATATTTTGTACTCTGATAACAAAATCACTTTATACCATCGTTATAAATGGCCGAAGAGAACCCGCCTTACCAGCCTCGAGTAACATCTCTTAAACCCCCAAAAGAACCGAAAAAGGGAGTAAAGGGAGGAAAGGTTCCGAAAGGTGAGTTAGACCATAGACCCTAGTAGGGTCTATGGTTAGACTAATGCGGGAGATTGGGTGTGATTATCGAACTGTTTTATCATTCTTGTGAAAATTCCCAGTATTTTATCATCCAATATCGTTTCATCAGCCCTAGTATCCTCCTTTCAACAATATAACAATACATGACATACCCTTCTTACATTTGTTATGACCTATGTATACATGTGTGTTTACTATACACGTTTACATGTACAATAGTAGTCCACTTAAAGGTCACCTCCATGATATTACCAGTATCTTTTTAGTCCCAGGAATTCTCGTGCTATTTCACTTCATACACTTCTGACCTGAGAAATGAGATTTTCTCAAAATTTAGACTACATTTTCTTGTCCCATAGGGAGATAATTGATGCAATTTTCTACTACAACCCACCATGATTACGTAGTAATCTTCTATATGTGGGTATGCATGTACATATCTCTGTGACATGATAACATTATGTAGTTCCTAGACAGACGTAGGTAGTGATTGGGCAAGATAGTAAAATTGATAGATACGTACATAGAATGAATCAGCTGTATTATCGGTTATATTGTGAATATATGCTAATAATTCGTTCAAGTGAGAAACAGCTCCATGTATGGCTCAATGCATTCAAAAATCTGTATGTTTAATTCTCACTGTTGGTCTACTATTTCAGCAGGTCGCCAGAAGATTGATATTTCCTCCCCTGTGGATTTTGAACACACAGTCCATGTAGGGTTTGATCCGTCAACAGGGAAGTTCACTGTGAGTCCCACTTGACACTTTCTGTTCCACTTGTTGCTTGTCCTCACAAAAATTATATTACCTCCATGTGATTTTGTACCATTTATATGGTATTGAATATAATAGCCATATGTTGCCAGGAAATGAATGATTAATTGCTATAATTGAATTAATTCCAGTTATGAATTCACATTCAAATGCCGGAATATGTGTACAGTCATGTGATGGTGTGTATTTTCTTTCAAGGGTATGCCACCAGATTGGCTTATGCTGCTTGAGAGGTCAGGTATCTCAGCAGGTGAACAGAAGAAGAATCCCGAGGTGAGGCTGATTGATCATCATGAGTATGCACATGTACCTTTCATTCAAACTTGAAGTTGTGAATTTCCATCATATTTGATGATGAGTTGTTGGATTGATCTCAAAATCCTCTGGTTACCATGTAGGCTGTCATAGATGTACTGAAGTTCTACACAGGAGCAAAAACTACCGAGGATGACAAATTCATGACTGTATCAGAAAGAAAAGGTATATAGTTACAATCATAAGTTCTCTACTGTTTATAATATTTGCCTGTTTTTGCTGATCATTTTACTACGTACGTACGTACGTATGTTCCTTACAACAATGTTTGCATGCTTGGCATAGAAGTAGGAAGTACAGTATAGGGTGCATTTGTGTCGTTGAAGTTTTGAATTGCATGTATTCTTATGTACAAAAATGATTTTGTTTATGTTTTGTATGCATGTTTTAATCTTGTCTGTAGGGTGGGTAATTCAGCTAGTTTAGTTATATTTTGGGATATTATGTACTATAGTTTCCTTTGTAAGAAAAAGAAATGTCTTCATGTTGACATATATTTATATCTGCAGGAGGTCAACCAGGTCAAACTTCAAGACCTGTGCTCTCAAGAGATACATTTGAACCTCAACTTAAACCTGTGAGTTGTTGAGAATACGCACACGTACGTATGTAGGTTTTGGATGATACGTAATTTTACTGTCCTTGTGTCTGATTCTTAAATCCCTGTGTAGATTCGTACTGCTCCTGAGCCCCCTCCAGAGCCAGAAAAGCCACCTTTCATACCTCCGAGACCCGATATCACCAAAAAGGTTTTTTGTCTGTCACTATTTTTCCACTTGATTTTACGTATCTTTGTGTGTGGATAAGGAATGTAATAGCATGGCTAAATGCTGTCAGTGTGTCTTGTGGGTGCAGGTGTGTGTATCCACATACAAAGTAATTGGACTGGTCATAATGACTAGAAATTTGAGACACCATAGGTGATGTTGTAAAGAAATCTCGCTGGTCTAACTGTAAACTAGTGTATAAAAGCACCACAAAGGGTAATGTTGTGAAGAGGTTATAAATGTACGTACGTACGTACGTATGTTCATACATGGATATAATTTTGTCCTACATGTAAATGTACTTTCTTTAGTTACAGATCGACTTACGTTTACCAATGTACGTATGTTTTTTGTATGTATGTCTTTGGGTAATTTGTCTATAATATTGTATTATCAACCAGGTCATTGTAAGGTATGTATGAGTGATGTAATCACAATATCTCAGTCCTCCTATTGAGTCGTTGATTTGTCCTTGTGTCCATTTTTAGCTTGTTTGATATTGAAAATTGTGAAGATTATCATAATGAATGTTGAATTGGCGTTAAACTTATTTATATGTACTTATATCTGTGTATCTACGTACTGCAGCCCAAAGAGGAACCCACAAACACACAACCCCATCCCGCTCAGCCTAGTCCCTCAAAGACTCCCGCAAAGGGCAATCTGACGCAGAAAAGAGAGAAGAAACCCAAGATGTCAGAGGCCGAGGTCATTGCAAACCTGAAGCAAATTGTCAGCATCGGGGACCCAACCAAGAAGTATACCAAGATTGAAAAGATTGGTCAGGGGTGAGTTGTCATAGTATCACAGATACAGTAAGACATACATACATACATATGTACATACCTACATACGTAGGTATAGTCTTATGTGTACAGAACACTATCTGCCATTTTGTTCCTTATAATAAGGCTAGTATGTATGTATACGTATGTACATGTGTATCAGGCATTTTGCAAGCCTCACTTTCAGTGGAGTTTTTCATTTTGCTCAATTCATGGGGTTATTATGTTGTTTCTATGTATGGAATTACTCCATTGTACGTACTTGCTGTATTGTGCAGTGCCTCTGGTGTGGTGTTCACAGCGTGTGAGGTGGCTACTGGTAAAGAAGTTGCCATCAAACAGATGAACCTATCGCAGCAGCCCAAGAAGGTGTGTGTGTGTCTGTCTGTCTCTCTCTCTATCTCTCTCTCTCTCTCTCTCTCTCTCTCTCTCTGTGTGTGTGTGTGTGTGTGTGTGTGTGTGTGTGTGTGTTTTATACATATGTACGTATGTGTTGTATGTGTCTGTCTGTGAGTTTGTGTATGCATGCTCACTTTTACTGATTAATAAGGCTGATGAGTTTAGTTTATCTCAGCACATACGTACGTAAATATCAGTCTCTGTTTTGTGATTCTTGTCATAGTCTACTGACTAGTGTTGCACACTAATGTCATTCAATGGTCCATGTTGTGGAATCTCTACAGGAGCTTATTATCAATGAAATTATTGTAATGAAGGAGAACAAGCACAGGAATGTCGTCAACTACTTGGATAGTTATCTAGTAGGAGAGTCAGAGTTATGGGTGAGTAACAGTTAAAGTACTTACGTACGTACATGTGCCTTGGTAGTGTTGAAGAAGTTATTAGTATGTCATTGTGGACCATTTTCTGGTCAATATACGCCTATTGTATTACATTATCTTCATCCGTACGTGTCTTGCAACCAATAAGATCAAACCCACATCTCATTTTCATTGTCCTAGACGGTACGTAGGCCTTTATAGTATATGCGGGGTATGTGGGTGCGTACTGTGTTCTTATGTGTACAGTGTTCCCTCTTGCCTGATTGACAGCATAAGCTTACGTACATGCTTTCGTGTGTGTAAGTCCAAATAGGTTCATTTCCATACAAATCACCTATGTATCTGTCCATATGCGTTAGATGTTTTTCATGTACCTGCGTATGTACATCTGTTAGATATACGTATATGAGTCCATTTATGTATACAGACATTTGTATGCGTGTAGAGTTTCATCTTCACTATGGAATTGTTTACCTCTTAGAACTGTTTGCTTGCAGTGTATAGCAAACATGTTCTTTGTATCAGTATTTGTTATTCACTTTATTTACCTGTTTTTTTCCTTTTAAATGGAGTATACATAATTAACATGTACGTACGTATCAGATTAGCCACTCACTGACATACGTCGAATTCGTTTTCCTGTCAGTCTCTGGTGTTACCACTAATTAGGGTACATGTATGTACATATGTGCGTATACATACCATTACTAATACTATGTACGTATTTTTCTGTATGATACGTATGTATGTATGTACATCATGTTTTTTACTGGACTTGTAGGTTGTAATGGAGTATTTAGCTGGTGGATCGCTTACTGATGTGGTTACTGAAACTATTTTGAGTGAGAGTCAGATTGCCGCAGTTTGTCGCGAGGTATTTAGTTTGTGTGTGTGTTTGTGTATCTACATTTACGTGTATGTACGTATGCTCATATGTATGTGTGTCTGCATGTAGAACCTACCTAACAATTGATGACAGTATGTTAGCTTATGTACAGCTTTCACCATTCCTGTGTTAACATGGTGCTACATTTACATTTCTTTCTAGTGTTTGCATGCGTTGGAGTTCCTCCACAGGAACGGGGTCATCCATCGTGATATCAAGAGCGATAACATCCTGCTGGGGATGGAAGGACAGGTCAAACTAAGTACGTTTCGTCTGTGTTGTCTTCATCACATTTACATGCATTTATGATGCAGTGGCAATGGAAAAGGGGGCTTGTTTTAATGTGCCAGTTTCTTGGAGAGAGTCCACTGCAATGTGCCTACATATTACATAGATTATGTATCTGTATGTGGTGCATATTTAACCTATGTATGTACATAATTTTCAAGCTCATGAAGTATGCACATTGTGAGATGACTGAAGTTGCTTCCTTTTCTCGGTTGTGGCTAGGGTAGAGTTTGGGAGTCTTGGAATGCTGTGCTATTATTATGCATGCATACATACCTTTCAAAGAACACTACATACGTATGTATACCTTTCCAAGCCCCATGATTCCTGTACTGTACTCTGTGTACATTATACGCCTCAATTATGATGTACGTTGATTGATCAATCAGCTACCAAAAGAGTCAGCAAGTGGCTAATCAGAATGTTATTTTGTCACCTTTAGTAAGGGGACACAGAGAATGGGTCCTTCTGTGGAACACTTTGAGCTTCACCCTCGGTATCCCATACAAAGGATCCATTCCCTGTGTATATCCTACCTTAAGGTGATATAACGTGCATGTATCTATGTATGATTATGTAACAATTGTCTTCTCACAGCTGATTTCGGTTTCTGTGCTCAAATCACTCCCGAGCAGTCGAAGAGGTCAACAATGGTAGGTACTCCTTATTGGATGGCTCCTGAGGTTGTCACGAGAAAGCAGTATGGTCCCAAGGTGGACATTTGGAGCTTGGGTATTATGACCATTGAGATGATCGAGGGAGAGCCACCTTACCTCAACGAGAACCCACTACGAGTGAGTATACTAGTTGTTATATGTATGTGTGTACGTACGTGGTTGTTTAAAATGTACGTACATGGGTGCAAAATGTTATAGTACATTTTGCCTCATTTTCTTACTGAAAAAGTGAATATGAAAGTAGATCTGGTCAGACTTTTATATTTCTAGCATCTAATTATACTTCCTTCAACTTTTGGTCTATATAAGTACATGCTCGCACATACATACGTACACTGGATGTACACGTTAAATTCTTGTTATCTAACTGCTTAGACCTCTGAATCTTTCTACCCTTCGTGACTTCTAGACTCGTTGAATCATCAAATCTTAACAATGTGTCAGATTCACTGTTGCTGTGTCGTGATTGTTTTGTCTGTTATGCGTCCTGTATATCCTAGTGTTTTGTATGTTCCGTGTCTTCTGTTATTAAGTGAGCAGTTGTTATGCAATAGTTGTATTCTTGATGATCCACTGTACTGAATGTTGCTATTGCACAGGTTATTCTTGTATGTATGTATGTATGACTACATGTACGTGTGTGTATATGTGGATACCTACATGCATATTTGATTCTATCAAGATAGTGTAGACTTTGATGACAGATGGGTTCACTGTAGTATTGTATGTTTGTGTGTACATTTTATTACATGTCTTCTTTGTTCGTGTGTTCTTTCAGGCTCTATACCTAATAGCCACCAATGGCACTCCAGATATACAACATCCCGAGAAGTTGTCTAACGACATCAAAGACTTCCTTCGCAGATGTCTCGAGATGAGTGTCGAGGCAAGAGGTAGTGCTTCCGAGCTCCTACAGGTATGCATTGTGTGTGTGTGGATTGTGAATGCAAATACGTATTATAGGAATCTGTTAAGACAAACTGCGAGGACCCATAAAATCAGTTCTAGTCATGAGACGTTCTTCTCATCAGGATCTGCTCTTGACATGTACACTACTACAGCAAACCAAGTAATGCTCAAAAACATTGTAAAGTGTAACCCTCAACTCCAACACCTTTCGACCAACTAACTACGTACATGTCATGATGATTTTATTGAAACCTTTATTATATTGTCTTTGATCATATCAATATGTATTGATTGTACTAACTCGCACGACTCCAAAATGGTTGAAAAAATGTGTCACCTTGTAGATAGTGCTGAGTTTCAAATTTAGTTAGATTGTGGATGTCCCACTGTAGCTAAATCACGTTTTTCCCCAATATTCAGCTAAAGCTATCACTGCCATTACGTTATTTATGTGAATGTCCCCATTCATGTACTACATGCGTATTTTTCAGGTTTTTTTCTGAATGTTAATGTTGTTTTGTCCTGTTTTGCACTATGTTCTGACTGAAATGGTAACGATAGTGTTACTTTTTATCACTTGGTATTGTACACACATACATACGTGTGTACCTGTATGCAGATATCTATTAACACATTCATACACAGTACAGTATTACATATGAGATTGCCAATGGGCTATTACTTTTGTGTGTACACACAATAATGTTCTATGCTCTAAAGATGATCTATATCTGCGTATCTTCCCCACAGCATCAATTCCTAAGGAATGCTGCTCCCTTGTCTAGCTTGACACCGTTAATTATGGCTGCGAAAGAAGCCCAACAAAAGCACTAAAAATCCTAGAGTGACAGTCCCTGTGACACAATTCTACTAATTATTATATTATTGTGGACCTTGCTTATAGGTATCTGTTGCATACTGTAAGAACAATATTGCACTTTCTATTTCTTCAGAGTAAATATCTTTTGATCATTTTTGCTAGAGTTTGTGGATAAATGTACGTATACTATTGTTAGGCACTTATACATTTTTGTTTGTACTTAAATATCGTGTTACTGTACACATTGTGAAATATTACCAACTTGGAAATTGACTGTGCACGTATTAATTTGTGTGATTCACGGATAATTGTTATAATCTATACTATAAATACATGCATGCATATATGTGCTGCATGGAACATAATATAGCATGTGCATGCATATGGTAATGTATGTACTTTGCGCCTTAATGTCTTCATCTACACATCTGTGCATGTTCAGTGAAGTCATGTTAATCCACCACTCCATCCTCCAAACCTTTCAATCCACCACAATTTCCCAGTATCAATATATTATGCAAGTACAATGAACATCCAGTTTATAATTATATATGTATATACACTGGAACCTAACCTCTCTATAAAGGACACTTTGGGACCTTAATTTTATAGTCCTTTTTACAGAGGTTTCCTCAATTCAGAGGTCATTGGATACACTACAGTACTACACTGGGAGACAGAATGGTGTCCTTATTATAGAGGTTTCCACATTACAAAGGTTTGCAATAGAGAGGTCCCACTACTCATTTAGACTGGAGATACCACTAGCCCAGAGGGCTACTATTGAGGCTCCCAGTGATCCAAGTAAGAAAGTGCATGTAATATTGATCTACCAAACGTAATTGTTAATCCACCAAGTTCTCCAGGAAACAAATTGTGGCAGATTGATGAAATTTCACTGTAGTGTGCACATGTACACATGTTATGTGTGTGCATAAAGAATAATTGGGGGGAGTGAGGATTTTTTGTCAAGTCTACCAGGTCTAATATTGTATTTGATAGTATGTCCATGATCTTTTGTATTCCATTACATCATAAATCTATATAGCTATTGTTTTACTACTGTAAAATAGTCATGTGCATACAGATACTTGCCCATATGTCCATACCCTCTATTTGTGTGTCATACACTCGATCTATACTACACATATGTGGCAACATATGCAAATCACACGTAACGATGAACAATATTATAATAACTAAAGAATAATATTAATCGGAAGGAGAGGTGGATAGTAGCATGGGAGGAGGCAGTATGTAAAAGCAGAGAGAGCCCTCCTTTATGGCTTTAGTGAAAACCCTGTGTATGTGTACGTTTTCTGTTGTGCGTATCTTGTGTTTGGTTGTGTAGTTTGTATTTGTGTGCGTGTGTGTGTGTGTGTGTGTGTGTGTGTGCGTGTGTGTTTGTGTGTGTGTGCATGTGTGTATGTGCGCGCGCGTGTGTGCATGTGTGCGTGCTGGTGTGTGTGTGTGTGTGTGTGTGTGTGTGTGTGTGTACGTGTGTGTGTGTAGATGTGTGTGTGTGTGTGTGTGTGTGTGTGTGTGTGTGTGTGTGTGTGTGTGTGTGTGTGTGTCTGTGTCTCTGTGTGTGTGTGTGTGTGTGTGTGTGTGTGTGTGTGTGTGTGTGTGTGTGTGTGTGTGTGTGTGTGTAGATGTGTGTGTGTGTGTGTGTGTGTGTGTGTGTGTGTGTGTGTGTGTGTGTGTGTGTGTGTAGATGTGTGTGTGTGTGTGTGTGTGTGTGTGTGTGTGTGTGTGTGTGTGTGTGTGTGTGTAGATGTGTGTGTATGTGTCTGTGTGTGTGTGTGTGTGTGTGTGTGTGTGCGTGTGTGTGTGTGTGTGTATTGTTGGAGTAACCCTGTGGGACAAGAGAAGGAATGAGGACATTCTGAAGGAGACAGGAGAGATACCAGTGGAAGAGCAGTTGAGGCAAAGGAGACTTCAGTGGTTCGGCCACCTACAGAGGATGCCTGACCACTGACCGCAGAAGCAAGTGATGAAATGTAGACCACAAGGCAAGAAGAGGAAACCAGGAGGAACATCTCTGCGGTGGATGGATGTCATCAACAGGGACCTCTCCAGAATCACCAACTGGCAGGAAGCAGTAAAGGATAGAGAACAGTGGCGAATGGCCACTCACCAGTATCATCTGTCTAATGCCTCAGCATTGTCTATGCAGTGACACTGATCACTGAGACCCAACCAAACGTTCAGTAGTGGGCAAGGTGTATAGAAGAAGAAGAAGTGCGTGTGTGTGTGTGTACGCACGTGTGTGTGTGCGTGTGTGTGTGTGTGTGTGTATGTGTGTGTGTGTGTGTTTGTAGGTATGTACATGTGTGTGTTAATGTGAGTTAACAGCAGATTCATAAGACTGTAAATATATTATATTATCAATAGTTGCAATTAAAAGGAATCACATTCAGTTGACATATCCAGAGAAAACTGTTTTCGATGTTATGAAATATGTAGCGTATAGGTGTTGGCATACCCTTGACTACAATAGAACACCTCCACAGTCCGAACGGGTGGTTCATTTTAAAATAGATCGAAGTCACGCATCTACGTACGTGGAATTGTGTACACCGCCCGACCATTCACAATTTTGACCTCACCCGTGCCTATGGTTTCACAGCATTCGCTGATTTAGGACTTTCGGTAACGCCTACGCAAAATATGACGTCACGCTGGGTATAAAAGGGCCAATTTCCAGTCTGGCCTCAGTCAGCTGGCTGACGTATGCAAAATGTCGTAGCAGAGTGGGGGGAGTACGCAACCGGCCTTCATTAATTTTTGTTGTGTGTTGTGCCTTTGTCCTTCAAAAATGGTTATTGTGCTGTTCCTAATTGATACCAGTGCTTCTATGAATCAAAGGACTAATTTAGGCACTACTTATCTAGATATTGCCAAGTCATCACTCGATACGTTTTCCAAGGTAACGTATGCTATGTTTCGGATCAGTGTGTACTCCATGGTCTAGTCGTTGTGTACGAGCACGGGCGTGTTCGTGGCATGTGATTTGAACATTAAATCTTTGTTTTCTCCAGTTTCGCGCTCGCGACCCGTCCAGTAGAGGCGACAGGTACATGTTGGTTACATACGATGAGCCTCCCTATGCCGTCAAGGTAAATAATCGACCATATATTCTCATCAGAAATGCTCTCTCATGTACACACGTACGTGATTATCGATCTTAGCAGTCCGTCCACGAGTTGATTGACTGTACGCCATTTTCTTTGTGTGCGGTTAGCGTGCTTTATTACTGTGGTGTATTATAATACGTGCGGCTATGAATATATTTAATGCCACACTACGCAGTCGTCCCATACATACGAATGTGATATATATGGCGCTAATTTATTCTCTTCAATTCTTCCTTGGCATGCATTCGTGCGTGTAATGTAGTCTGGTTGGAAGGAGAGTCATGCCCACTTTCTGACAGAACTTAAGAACCTCCAAGCATGTGGACTATCGACCTTTGGGCGTAGTTTAAAGACAGCTTTAGATTTACTGAACGCCCACAGGCTCCACACTGGGATTGACAACTATGGTCAAGTAGGTCTGCAATCATTACACTGTATGTGCTGTAACGACATGTATGTATTATCCCATGCCCTGTGTGTGTTCTTTGGTGTATATTGTTCACAATGTGGGACGATAAAGCTCATTTTTCTGTTTCACCACGGGGTGATTCCACTGTCTGGGATTGGTAGGTCTTGAGTAATTAGTCGGGAGGGGATTGAAATAAGGGACCTAATCCTATCAGGAAAGCCACCTATGAACACTAGTCTCAAGTGAATTATAACAATTATTGGAGTTGCTGTTTTGCTCAGGTTTCTACTTAGGTAGTAGTCCAAATGTGAAGACTCCAGGTGTCATTTTTTGAAATGGTTCATGTATCTGGGGAATAAAAATGTCCCCGAAGTTGATAAAATCTCCCAAATTGAAATCTGGTTACTTGCATTGTACAAATTAAAGAGAAATTAATTTGTCTTGCAATGAATAGCAGCATTTTCTCACTAAATTCACCAACAGTCCTAATTCATCAGAAGTGCGGTGTTCCAAATGTGTACACTGTAGAGGGTATTCAGAAATACCTCCCTCTTATGTACAATGCGTAGTTGCCTATTCCATTCTGAGGAGAAATGAAAGTAGTGTATGATACCGGCATTTTTTCATGATTTTATCATTGAACTGCTTCAGTCTCCCTGTGCATGCTGTTTGGTGTTGTTTTGAAGAAGGGAATCTCATTGCTTGATTGCCTCTTTTCCCAAATCCGGTTGTTATTGCCTCAATTCTCTGTGCCATTCCTAATACAGTTTGTTACTAATACATCTGCATACATAACACGTATACGCAACATGAGTATATAGCTCTCCACAATTGGACTGGAGTTATTGATGAAGGTCTTCTTGTATGAATTGCCTGGTTTAAGGAGGTTGCTTTCAGTTGCACTGATGTAGGTCCTGTGGGATTGGAGTATCACTGAGGGTTCTGTGTAGGACGCTTCACTGTATGAAATTTCTGTAAACGTACAAATTTCGTCATCTCCTACATTCACGAGTATTCTTGTGCACAAAATTCCTTCCCCTCTGTCGCCTACAGGGTAGGAACCCTTTCTATCTAGAACCGACAGTAATCATTGCATTAACAGATGGTCACCATTTCACTTCAGAGGAGAGCGTTCAGGAGGAGGTACGCATTCACCGAGTGTGTCACCAGATGTGGTCCCAATTAGTATAATATTAACACCCATGATAACACTGTAAACTGATCACTTTTGGTCACGTTTTTCATACTCACCTACCCGAATAGCTGGATCATTGAACATTGGTTATTTCTTGCTTTACGTACAGATTGATCTTGCTCTGGATGACTCTGAGAAGAACCAGCTTACTAAAGATTCTTTACGCTGGGACCAGAGACTGTTTTCCATAATACTCAAAATGCCTGGGGTGGGAAAGGGGTCGATGAAGACTCTCCCTGGTGAAAGGGCGCTGGCCAACATGTGTGATTCAACTGGAGGTTAGGTGGTGTTCTTGTGTGTGGAAGTGCACCAGAACCGTGTGGAATTGATTGAGGCTAATGGTGTTATTTTAGCAACTTTCTGTTTCAATGCTGTCATTACTGTGTGTAGAATTCCGTGCTAGATAGTTAACTTTGTGATGAGAAAGCTGTTACCTTTGAATGCATGTATATAAAAACTGTATTGTCTGCCATTGATATGATCTGATCCTTTGTTTCCTTGATATGATCTGATCCTTTGTTTCCTTGTTTGAGATTGCATTATGTTCTGCTTCGTGAGTACAACTTGACCTAATTTCCCATGTTTCCTCCTTGACACAAGGCACCAAATCAGGCTATGATGTAGTTTCAGCTTACACATCTTTGTATTCGACATGTGCCCATGTACACACCTACACACACCTGACATCTGTTTGAAGCCACTGTATGCTGCGCTCCTAGGACTGTTCCTTGAAGTAGCTAGCTGGACTAGCTGTTGTGTGATCAAAGTCATATTAATAGTTGTGTTGTGGGAAGATGTACATCACACTACATGACCTCCACGTATGGCATACAGGTTGCTGTATAGTGAGTGCTATAACAGAGCACCACCACCACCACCACCACCACCATCATCATCATCACCATCACCATAATCATTATCATCATCATCGTAATCATCACCACCACCATAATCATTATCATTATCATCATAATCATCATCACCATTATCAGCATCATCATTGTCATAGGGGTCTCCCTGTTACTTGCATTTTACACACATGCACACACCCATCATGTATGCATGTCCTGTATATTGGTATTGTTAGTACTGGGGTGGAGTGTGTGTGTGTGTGTACTTTTAGCCTGGTCTGCCTAATATCCTTGTCACTGCTGCTGTACGTGTGTTCCACCTACGTATGTATGTACGTATTGCATGTGTACATACATAATATGTATGTATTCGTGTCATTTTAGGTAGGAGCTATTCTGTTGGGTCGCAGAAATCCCTGGTGCAAAGCTTGGAGTCCATTACGCAGAAGCTCCACCCAGGGGTGGTCGTGTGTTTCCGTAAGATCGGCTACAATCCTTCAGAGTCATCACAAGCTGTAGCCTCAGAATTGCCCATTCCCATGGATACAGCGGAGAGGGACAACATTGTGAAATCCGAGGCCGAACCCACTCCTCATGGAATGGTGAGGACTGACAGATTAGTGACAGAGTGATACTGCTGCTGTGGTGTGTGTAATTCTCGTCAGCGTGCTAGGTATGCCTACACACACCTCATAGTTGGTCTAGCATTCCGTGACATTTCCTTGAATGTCTGAAATAGCAGCTACAGTATGTACACACGTGTGTATACACGCTATTTGATTCCTACATCCACTGTAAATACCACAGACTCCACTTTTCAAAAGAACATGTGTTTGATGTACTTGTTTGTAATGCTAACAGAAATTTTTTTCAGTGGAATACATTGCCATACATGTGCGTACAGTGAAACCTCTCTAATCTGACACTCAGTGGAACCTGAGAATAATGTTGGATTAGGAGGTTGTTGGATTATGGAGTGCCTCTTACCATACTTATGTATGGTGACTGTACCTCATATAATGGTTGGATTAGAGAGAATGTTGGATTATAGAGGTGTCGGATTAGCGAGGTTTCACTGTATGTGAGAATGTCTGTATGTTTGATGTTAAGAGCCAACAGATTGTTTTGTAAACCAAATCTCGTATTAAGAATATCGTGTTAAGTGGGGTTCACCTTAGTGTTGAGGTCAGCACCTAAAGAAATGGACATTCTGAAACAATACAACTAGAAGAGGAACAGCAACCAAATTTGGCAGAATGGGTTGGGCAGAATGGTCAGTTTTGGTGTGATAGGTCTCATGGATTCTGCAGGAACTGAGTTTTTTGAAAGTTGAGACAAAGTTAAACCCGTCTCGTTCACCCCCATTGCTCTTTGATGCCTATCCAAGAGGCACCCTACATCGCTGTGTGTTCCTGTTAACCTTGTAGCTGGGCCATGCATTGGGATTGTGTATAGTATACAAGCACCTATGTATAGTATTGCAACCATGCAAATTTACACACTTTGAAAGTGTATTTGTGTACTCACACCTGTGTGTATTTATATGTATTTGGGTCAAAATAACAATCATCCCATGTAGACAGAGTGTATGTATGTACCTGTATTTGTATCAATGTATGTGATGTGTATGTATATACCCGTATGTATGTACATACTGTATGTCTGTATGTTTCCATGTGCTGTAGATTGTTATGTGGGCTATTTGACTGTGCAGGTAGACATCCGATACTATGTATCCTGTTTATGGTAACAGTACACATTGTATCCCAGCAACTGAGGCTAACCTAGTTAGTACTTATCAAACAAGCGAGTTGGCGTGAGTGATAATGTTTTGCTACATTCTGGCACCTCCAAGCATGTGCATATGTTGTGCACAGTATGTTATGGGAGGGTTTACAAGGGTTTGGGCTTTCAACAAGTGCGGTCATGTGGGATTTATAGTGAGGACTCTCTCTCTCTCTCTCTCCCTCTCTCTCTCTCCCTCTCTCTCTCTCCCTCTCTCTCCCTCCCTCCCTCCCTCCCTCCCTCCCTCCCTCCCTCCCTCCCTCCCTCCCTTCCTGCTGAAATATATGTTATCATTGTATTGATGATACCTACAGTACACGTGTTGCACTCACGACACCCACATATATTGTACTGTATTGTCAAGGTGTTCATGATGGCCATATATACGTACGTACATATGTACTGTAAGGTCAACGTGTTCACTATTTTTACATGTACGTATGTACATATTGTGTATAATATTATGGTTAATGTGCTCACGATACCCACATTGTATTGTACTATATTGTCAATGTGTTCACGATGCTGACATCATGTACATATGTATGTATCTCTGTGCTGTGATTATCGATGATGTTTGTGTGCAGAGCGTGATTGACGAGAGTAACTCTTCTGAAACGTGGCAATGTGTGAAGAAAATGATCTACGTGAAGATGAACCCGAAGACTAATGTCCCTTCAGGTCACTGGCCTATCCCGGAGGCCTTCTGGCCTGAACCAAATATGAAAAAGCTGGTGAATTGTTACGGAGATGTTGTTTATTATGATGTGTTAAGTTGTTTGTTGTAGTCAATTTACTGTTTATTCGTTGTTTCGTTTGTCATGTGTTTGTGCGTTTGTTGCTGTGTGCATAATACTGCATACTAAGAACCCAGAGCTATTAGGAGTGGCATATTGTGTTACATGTAGTCTTGTGGGTGTGTCATTAGGAGTGGCATACAGTCGAACCTCATCTATACAGAATTGCTCACCACAAAATATCTCTTATCATGAAACTTTAGTCATGTCCCTACATTCACTGCTAATGTACATACACATCATGTAAGTACTACTGTTAACACAAATACTGTTAATATGAAATTTTGAAGTTGTCCTTAGAGTTTTGTGTTGAAGAGGTTCGACTGTGTTTGGATTTCAACATGTCCTCTGTTTGTTTCTTTTCCAGCCTCCAAGGAACCCCAATCCAATCATATGGTTTAGCAGTAACAATGTTGCTCCCATGTTAGTGGAGAGTTTCCCCTTTGACAAGTACGAGCTGGAACCGTCTGCCCTGACACAGCACATCCTGGCCATGAAGAACCCAAATTCATGTTGGCAGGTAAGGGCGTTTTACATATGTGTGCATATGCATAGTATGTATGTACCTGTATATCCTGTACATGTATACATAGGCTCATTCATGATGTTCATGGCATATGTATCCCTGTATTCAGTTCAGTGGTACAATTTGCCAGAGTGGCTTTTGGCTTTACGTCTTCTATGGTTTTCTTCATTCTTCTTATCTGGTGTTGCGGCTCTCATTTTCCTCCAAAGCTTCCCCTATTTCAGAAGTGCTTCGTTCCTCCCCAAGTCAGTATGAACTTCCTTCAACAGTCCCCATCTTCCTACTGTCCCACTGTTCCAAAATGGTGGGTTTTGTATTTCACTTTCAAACCTTCCGTCCTCACATCTCGTCCTTACCTCCCTCTCACTCATGTGATGGCACTTTGCTGACTTGTGCAATGTAGACATACATACGTATAGTCCACTGGAGTATAAGTCAAACCTCTGGGAACGCAACAAGTAATTCGAGTTCAAAAACTCGTGGAGCTGCCGCCCCCCGCACTCGAATTACTTGGCGTCTTTTTTAGGTTCAGAAGAACCTTAGGTGAAGTTATTACGTTCGGCGGAGCTTCAGCGCACGAATTCTAGCCAAATTTCAATTGTCGGCATTCGAAATTGGCCATCTTTTATTCGCACAATATAAATTATAATATAAATTCATTGTTGTGGCTACGCCTAGGAACACATATTATATATATATATATATATCTATCGGACGAGTGTTACATACCGGAAGTCGAAATGAAAACAATATAGGGGCTGCCTGCGGCAGCCCCTAAAAATGAATTCTCTCCATTAGAAAGTTTATCAAAGATCAGTATTGCACAAAGAGATTGTTGAACAAGCCTACTTATGTATCAGAGATTTGAGCTTAGTAAGCAAGTTTGGCTTAAGTGGTCTCCGCTGTAGTCCAAACAACAGATAGTTAGGACTAGGATACCCATGTGAATTGGCGGGAAATTTGAAATAAGGAAATTTGATTTGTGTCATGGGTGGACCTTGCTGTACTTGTGTGTTTGTACTCTCCACAGGTCTACATTAACAACAGTGGAAAGGAAGAAGGGTTGACCTACCCCTTCGGCTACCTCAAGTCTAGTTCAAGTTTGCAGTCAGTAAACCTGTTCATCATGCCCTTCAACTACCCTAGAATAATCCCACTTATAGGTATGACTTGTTTACTGCTCGTATGTTTTTTGTTGTTATTGTTATTTTGTTATTTATTTTATATGCCTAGTGAAAATAACAGATATGAATGAGCCTACTTTGTTGCTGTAAATGTACTTTATGTACAGTACATGACGTATTTGTGTGTGATTGTATGTACAGTACATAACGTACATATTTGTGTATGATTGTATGTACAGTACATGACGTACTTGTGTGTGATTGTACATACAGCACGACGTACATATTTGTGTATGATTGTATGTACAGTACATGATGTATTTGTGTATGATAGTATGTACAGTACATGATGTATTTGTGTGTGATTGTATGTACAGTACATATTGTATTTGTGTGTGATTGTGTGCATACATATGCATACTGTTAGCATGTGTGAGATATGTGGACTCCCCACTGTGCAGTCAAGTGATGAAACACACGACGGTCTTCTGATATGTGATGACCGAGTTCCAATTTTTCTGATGACTCTATTACACCACATGGTAATACCGTAAATATAACTCAATGTGCTGTGACTCATGCACATATTGTGTGTTCTGCCATACTTCCCCTAATTTTGGTGGATTTCATGAATGGTTTTGGATTTGCAAACTTTTATTTGCGAACAACTTGCCCTCCAGGAGAATCCAGTTGTATACATTTGCCCTGTAATTGTCAGGCCTGTTCCCTAATTATGTATACCATGAAACTTAGAGCGAGTATGGTACACCATATGTGAACGTATTATATGTACTGTACTACATGTCTGAATGTGTACCATAGATATGTGCTATATGTGTACTGTAATACCATAATGCATGAAGTATTATATTTTATGTATACTTTAATATATACAATATACGTGTACTGTGTGTGTGTGTGTGTGTGTATGTGTGTGTGTGTGTGTGTGTGTGTGTGTGTGTGTGTGTGTGTGTGTGTGTGTGTGTGTGTGGTGTGTGTGTGTGCTGTGTGTGCTATGTGTGTGCTGTGTGTGCTATGTGTGTACTGTGTATATACTACAGATGACCTGATACGCAATCACATGAAACCACCTCCGAATTGGAGACACGAATTTGCGGAGTTCATATCCACACTTCCTCTCTACTATGCTCAGGTGAGTGGTGAGACTTGTGTATGTAGTGTGTGCACGGGTACCAGTCGGAGTGTCCACATCAACTGCAGTGATTCAACAAGTAGTTCTTAGAGACACTCCAGGGAGGAGGCATCTATTGTTGACATTTAGTATCAACCCTAGTTAATAGTTATAAGTGTGTCTGGAATGATATTTTTCAATTGTTTGTGTATGTGTGTGTGTGTGTGTGTGGATATGTGTTTATGTGTGTGCGTGCATGTGTGTGTGTGTGTGTGTGTGTGTGTGTGTGTGTGTGTGTGTGTGTATGTGTGTGTGTGTGTGTGTGTGTGTGTGTGTGTGTGTGTGTGTGTGTGTGTGTGTGTGTGTGTGTGTGTGTGTGTGTGTGTGTGTGCATATGTGCATGTTCATGTGTGTGTGTGTGTGCATACGTGTGTATACATGTACATGTGTGTGGGTTACTTTGTTCAATGTAATCCATTTTCCAGCCATTGCGTAATGCCATGAGGTTACTAGGTGCCAACCCAGCTCTTGTTCCAGACTTTTTTGATGGACAGCTGAGTCCAGATGTTACATCTATGTTAAAAAGGCTACGTAAACAGGTACTGACCTCTGAATGCATGAATCCTGTGTGAACTGTGTGTGTGTGTGTGTGTGTGTGTGTGTGTGTGTGTGTGTGTGTGAGAACTGTGTGTGTGTGTGTGTGTGTGTGTGTGTGTGTGTGTGTGTGTGTGTGTGTGTGTGTGTGTGTACAGGTACTAGATATAGAATCCTTTGTGAACTATGTGTGTTTGTGTGTGTACTATGTGTATGTTTGTGTACAGGTATAAGATATGGAATCCTTTGTGAACTATGTGTGTTTGTGTGTGTGTGCTATGTGTATGTGTGTGTACAGGTATAAGATATAGAATCCTTTGTGAACTATGTGTGTTTGTGTTTGTGTGTGTGCTATGTGTATGTGTGTGTACAGGTATAAGATATAGAATCCTTTGTGAACTATGTGTGTTTGTGTTTGTGTGTGTGCTATGTGTATGTGTGTGTACAGGTACTAGATATAGAATCCTGTTTGAACTATATTTGTATGTATGTCTGTGTACTATGTGTGTATGTGTGTGAACTATATATGTGTGTATATGTGAACTATATATGTGTGTATATGTATGTACTATGTGTGTATGTGTGTACAGGTACTAGATGTAGAATCCTGTGTGAACTATGTGTGTATGTATGTACATGTATACAGGCATTAGGTACAAAATCCTCTGTGTCTAAGATTTGTGAAAACCAAAGTCAACAAAATCACAATATTATAGATAGAATGGTTGCTGTATCAAGAACACCCTATGCGTACATAGTAAAAGCACCATCTAAATTTGAATGAAATTTTTGTTATTGAAATGAGGTTTTAGGTAGCTATTAAACTGGTATTTCTCCTCAGCGACTATTACAGTACTTACCTATTATGGCTACGTATGTTACGGGAACTTTGCATTGGTTTGTATTGTATCTGTACATATGTAATGTACATTATGTATGTGTACAGTATGTACCTGTACCTGTATGTACGTTTCTGATGTACATGCACATTTCAAACAGGTAGCTAGCATAGGAGTCTGTGTGCTAAAGAACTTCCTAGTATAAGAGAGATTACCTACCCTAGCCCTAACTACTTATGTACACTCCATACACATGTATGTAGAACAGTAGAGCCTCTTTATAAAGGACACATTTGGACCAGCTAATTTGTCCACTGTAGAGAGGTTGTCCACTCTTCAAAGACATAAAGATGTATTAGTACTATAATGTAGGAAAGTCTTCCTTTGGTGCCTTAGAAAGTGTCCTTTGTATGGAGGTAATTTCTATGGTGTCCTTTCATAGAGGCTCAACTGTATAATTCTGATTTTATCTCATGCCTATGTATGCTGGTATGTATGTACGTATGTATATGGGTTGTTTGTGCCTTTCATGTGTCTGTTATTGTATTAGCAGGTCAAGCTTCAGTGAGCCACCCCTCTATGAATATGCATTTCTGAGGGTTCCTTTCATAAGCTGCCTTTGTGTATTATGTCTTTGTGATGGAGAGAGAGAGAGGAGTGTTGACATAGCTATTACTATCTGACACCTATGTATTAGGTCAGTTGCCTGACCACTGCAGCTACAATAGCTGTATTATCAGGTTGAAATGAAGGGACTATTATTCCTACGGTGTGTATATTATGTGTAGTTAGGGAGTAAGCATTTCTTGCCGCATTTGATGTGGTTTTCAAAGTAGAGCCTTTTGATTTTAGGGACTGTTCAGAACTATAGTGTAACCTGTACACAAAGGCCACCAAGAGGAATAAGTAGAAGGTCTCTGAAGACAGGTGGTCTATGTACAGACGTGCTGTACTTTAGTTTAGCCGACATACAGAGGGTGTCCTTGATGGAGAGGTTTTGCTTTGTACTATATTCAGGCCAAACTTGAAAGTGAGCGAATCATGTCAATTGTTGCTAAGAACAAGAGTGAGAGTGAGAGTCAGAAGAAGAAGAAAATGCAGTGGGTGTACAGGAATGTCTGTGACGTACTTCTGGTAGGAAGATCTCAGCATGCTACCCTATGCTACTATTGAATTGTACATCAATACTGATGTATGCTCTATACATGTATGAGTTATCCAATATACAGTACGTATGTCAGCCTAGCCTGCTACTTCCTGTCACCAGTGTTCCCTAGCCTGATACGTACTTCCTATCACCAGTGTTCTCTAGCCTGATACGTACGTACTTCCTATCATCAGTGTTCTCTAGTCTGCTACTTCCTATCACCAGTGTTCTCTAGCCTGATACTTCCTGTCACCAGTGTTCCCTAGCCTGATACGTACGTACTTCCTATCATCAGTGTTCTCTAGTCTGCTACTTCCTATCACCAGTGTTCTCTAGCCTGATACTTCCTGTCACCAGTGTTCCCTAGCCTGATACTTCCTATCACCAGTGTTTCCTAGCCTACTACTTCCTGTCACCAGTGTTCCCTAGCCTGATACTTCCTGTCACCAGTGTTCTCTAGCCTGATACTTCCTATCACCAGTGTTCTCTAGCCTGATACTTCCTGTCACCAGTGTTCCCTAGCCTGATACTTCCTATCACCAGTGTTCCCTAGCCAGATACTTCCTATCACCAGTGTTCTCTAGCCAGATACTTCCTATCACCAGTGTTCCCTAGCCTGCTACTTCCTGTCACCTTACACTTACTTGCATACATACTCACTTATACATAGACTGTACTTTGGTCCTGACATATCTGTGGCAATTGGATCACCTGGCTGGACTGATACAAAACCTCAGTGGAGAACCAACCCCTTTGATGTCGCGAGATCTGATCTGTTGGATGAACTGAAGAAAGTGAGACATGTTCTGACGAAAAGGAAACTCTCCTCATGGTCCCCAGGCAGGGAAAGTGAGCATTGTGTGGTAGATTTGCATGCCAAACACGCCGTATGTACATCACATGGGTATCAACACTGACATGCTTTACATACTGCACCTACTTCTACTTGCATGATCTATGTGCATACTGTTTACTCTGTGTGAAGTTATGTGCTGGGTACAGTCAAACCTCCGGTAGTGGACATGTCAGGATCGGACGTTTTGTTCACTGTGGAGAGTGTTTTGCTCCTCAGAGGTAAAATGTGTGTTAGCTGTACAGGAAGTCCATTTTGGTGCTTCAAGGTGTGTCCTTTGTAGGGAGGTAATATCTGCGATGTTCTTTATTCAGACTGCCCTGTGATAGCGACTACTGCATATACAGAGGTCATTCTGCAGTGTATTCACTGTTCTGTGTCTACTCCATGTCTGTCAGCATCCAATCATGAAGTTCCAATCAGTCAAATGGGAAACTATCAGGAACACTTGAAGAAGATTAATCCTTTGAGAGGTGTGGACACTGGTACCGTGAAGACACAACTATTTGGTAACCCTTACCGATTGGAGAAGAATGACACAAAGGTGTGTGTGTGTGTGTGTGTGTGTGTGTGTGTGTGTGTGTGTGTGTGTGTGTGTGTGTGTGTACATGTGTGTGTGTGTGTGTGTGTGTGTGTGTGTGTGTGTGTACGTGTGTGTGTGTGTGTGTGTGTGTGTGTGTGTGTGTGTGTGTGTGTGTGTGTACATGTGTGTGTGTGTGTGTGTGTGTGTGTGTGTGTGTGTGTGTGTGTGTGTGTGTGTGTGTGTGTGTGTGTGTGTGTGTGTGCATATGTATCTGCATGATACTACAATGTGTGTACTTTCCGTCCAATGTAGCGTGAGAATGAAGAGGCCGATGAACACATGGTCAATTTGGGACAGCCAAAACGAAGATCTCGTCAACTTAGTCGAGGATGGAGAGGGCGATCCCGTTCACCCTCTCCCTCCCCCCCTCACAATGGCATCAACAATGCGGCTAGTTTCAGTGAAAAGGTCAGTTCGACAAAGGAAGACAGCACCTCAGGTCGTTTGCACTCCAATGACAGACAGAAAAACAATTCTACTGTATCAGAACCCCCTAAAGAAAGTATCTCTGTAGACCACCAAGAACTTATGGATCACAGTGGGAGAACTAGTCCTGGTTCACTGGATACAAACTCAAAATCACTTGATGTGGACGAACTGGGGGAAGAACTGGGACCACCTGCATCACAAGATAACCTGACTAAGAAAGTGGGAGACAGTGTCACCTTGAAGGGGGGAAGTGTAAAACACTTGAAGCGTGAAGAGAGGAAACGCAGTCCTTCTCCCATCGAACTGGTAGGGATGCCTGCTTTGAAGAAGGAGAGACAACTATCCACTGACCACCCACTGAAAGGAAACCACCTAGCAAAGAACAAATCAATGTCTGGTAACCTCCCTACACTGCACAGTCCACTACTGAGTGAAGGTTCATCGGCTGCTAAGGTGCTGACCGAAGAGTTCCAGAAGCAACAGGGCCAGGAGAATGCCAAGGTCAAGGGCAACATCCTCAAAGAGTTCAAGAAACCAAGTAAAAGTGAGACTCCGTCATGTTGATCTCATATTTATATAGAACCCAAGGTATTCCAGGGTATTTGTTGGAGACCATGTACATAGTATTCACCTCACTGATCATATCCGGTGTGATTCCTAGGGGTGCAAATTTGTCCCATTGTCTCTACTATATCGTTCTGCCAACTCTGTTCATCATTATTGCATCAGAGTGTGCACACCAATGGGGACCGTGGTATTGTCTACTGTGTTGTGTGATCTACATGTAGACCATGATGCCGTGTTGCAACTTCTGAACAACGTGAAGGGACCGGTTGAAGTGCGGAGGACCTTTGTGCAGGAGATAATAAAGGAGGCCAAGCGATGGAAGAAGAAGGGGTTGCTGGAACAGCTTGAAAAATGGGCAGCGAAGCACATTCCTTTGAAGGAAGCCACTTCTGATGAGTCGCAAAAGGTTCTTTGTGGTGTGGTCTCGTGTGTGTGTGTGTGTGTGTGTGTGTGTATGTGTGTGTGTGTGTGTGTGTGTGTGTGTGTGTGTGTGTGTGTGCAAGTGTGTGTGTGTGTGTGTGTGTGTGTGTGTGTGTGTGTACAAGTGTGTGTGTGTGTGCAAGTGTTGTGTATGCGTATGCATGTGTGTGTGTGTGTGTGTGTGTGTGTGTGTGCAAGTGTGTGTGTGCAAGTGTTGTGTATGCGTATGCATGTGTGTGTGTGTGTGTGTGTGTGTGTGTGTGTGTGTGTGTGTGTGTGTGTGTGTGTGTGTGTGTGCATGTTTTGAGTCAAAGGATGAAAACACACGACGGTCTTCTGATGTTATCACTGATGACCTCTGACAGTGTCTGATGACTATTCTTGTGTAATGCTCAGTTCAATGGATCCTGTGTTGGGATGGTCTCTATAAAGCAGTTACATGTCTGACAACCAACACCCTGCATTAAATATTATGATTATAATGTTTTAATAGATTCAAAGTCTGTAAGTTGGTGTGGGTGTTAGTCTTGTGTAGCCGGGCCTGCCTGATTCTGCCATTTTATCATCATGGCTGTTTTCAATAAAGTGGTTATACAATCACCAAAATGGAGGAAGTGCTAGCAAACATATGATGTTATGTGCTGGCCGTACCCCACCCTGCCATCATATCCCAATTCTCTCATGTACAGAAGACCCCTCCGAAGAACAATAAAGCTGGCAGCAGTGGAGATGTGGGGAAAACCTCGGGAAGTAAATCTCATCAACCTTCACCTAGTTGAGCAGTGTGGATTGGGTGTCACTGTGTTTCTATTGGGACTCTCTGTTTCGTTGTACTGTTCAGTATTGTGTCTCCGTGGTGTGTTCAGTTGTGTTGTGTTGCCCTGTTGTATTGCATGTGATGTTTGAATTTTGAATTCTCTCCAATTGAAGTCATTCACTATAGTACGCAACACAATTCACAGCCCAGCTTGCTTACCAAGCACCTGAAGGGTACACCAAATATGTAACAGAGGTACTTGCTATCAGTACTGGTTCACATAGCTATAGTGTATCCGTGAGCTAGGGATGGAGTGCAGTGTATGTTTTAAGAGGAGAATAATAAGTGCTAACCGAAGTACTTACTGAGCAAGTTGGACTGTGTTTTAAAATTATACTATACCAGAGAGACCACTAGTCCAATGGGGTACTATTAAGGTTCCCAGTTGAAATAGAATGAAGTTTACATGCAAAGGATAGGTGAATTTACAACTTAAGATAACATAATAATATAATTGTAACAACATACAAAAGAAAGTAACAGCAAAACAAACAGACAAACAAACAAAAATACTCAACTAACAAAGAGCATCTTCAAAATAATGTAAATGTGGGATAGTTCTGGTTCATAATTCTTTACCTCGTAATAATAATATTATAATGTATAATATATAATTACTGTATACAGCTTCGTTTTCAAAATGTCTGCAGTTCCTATACATGTTATATGGCCTCTCGACGGCCTGGAGAAATGTGTGACGTAATAATTATTGCTAAAAATAGAACCCACCTCTCGTATTGCACAACGACGAGACAGGACCACAGGAATACGTATAAAATTAAACATGACTAAGAGAATCGCCTACATTACCTGATATATATATTGCAAGATCACCTTGGGGAAGACATCTACTTTAGAAGAAGTAAGGCGTTAGATGTACGTCACTTGTGTTGTCAATTTCCCATGCAACTGTAATGTACTTATCCGTGCTTTTTTCCGAGTTGGTTCGCGGATAGCTCGTAACAAATTCACCCTGCCCTACATTCAGACCTACCTCGATTCTGTAATAGTAGTCACGTATGTATGTAGGTTATCATCGTTCTAGATGGCATGCTCGATCGTGTTTGTTGACTACAGCTGGTCACATGACTCCACTTATCACGACATGTTATCAACTGTTTCGTCTGCTGTATTGCTTTTGCAGTTTGATTTGTCTATTGGGTGTCTCGCCTCTCTGGAGCTTAAAGGGAATGGAGAACGAGGAAGTTGAGACGTTGAAGGCGATACTCGGGGAAGAAGTGGTATCCTGGAATGATGGTGTTGTCACTATCCGCATCTCAGACGATCTACAGGTTCGGATTATCATACCAGGTCAGTGAAGAGCCTCACTACGCACCGGCACACACACACACACACATGCACACACACAACACACACGTACACACACGTACACACACATACACACTGGGGAGTTGTTTGCCTATCAGCTAGAATTTCCCAATCTAATATTAAAGGTATACATCTTTACATCTGTACTGGTTGTTTTAACTGTACTTCGTACGTCTGTTCACCACCTTTTGTTGTTCTCTGCTGACAGATGGCTACCCCTCGGAGATCCCACTAGTCAAGTACTCCGATCCTCAATTGGAGCGAACAGAGCTGCAGACTGGAGTGACAGAAGAAGCTCTCTCCTTGCGTGGAACCCCCATGATATTCCAACTCGTTCAGTACATACAGTCCTGGATCAGCAACAGTAATGGGACTCGCATTTCCTCAACTGGAAAAGAGAGTTCCTCCTCAGGAGCCTCAACTAAGACAGCTTCTAATCCTCACGGCAACTTCCGTACTGAAGAACAAGATCGTCCGCCATTGAAAACAGCCACATTTTCCCATTCACATTCAAAGCAGAAGTCAACTGGAACAAGTTTGAACATCTGCCGTTTCTTTTTAAGTGGAAAATGCAAGTTCGGAGATCGATGTCGTAACCTGCACACCAAGCCAGGTGCATTGCAGCCAGCAACCAAAACTGAAGTGTCTCTTCATGATGAGATGATGTCGAGACAACAATTGAAAACTAAGAAAGAAGTCGATAAGGTCGAACCTGTGCCCGCTGGTGATGATGATGATGACAGTGGTGAAGATGTCTCAGTCTTGCGAGAGGATCAGTTTGTCCAAAAAGAGTCTGTCTCCAAGCAGTCCATGAAAACTGCCACAAATGTCATCCACAGGATCTTGTGGGATGACCAGCTACCCACTGAAGACTTTGTTGTAGGATATCTTGACCGATTTGTGGGAATAATCGAGAAACCTTTCCATGCATTCAGCTGGGAAGATCTGTCCACTGTGAGCTATAATGTGCTGGCCATTCCCAAGCATCGAATCCAGTACTTCAAGTACAAAGATGTCATTGTTTGGGACAAGCGTACTCAGGTAGACGAGGTCTTTGGATCAAGAGGGTCTACTCGCACCATTCTGGATGTCATGAAGGAAGTAAGTGGTAAAGACACTGCTGAAAGGAAGGTGAAATTAGACAACTGTGAATCATCCGATTCAGACCTCGATCCAGAAGATGTTGAAGAGGACACAAGATGCTCTAAAATGGGGATATATAAGGCCAAAGCGGATAAGAATCGTCCGACACATTTTATCTACATCCCTGTGTTCAACTCCAAAGAGATTGTATCCAAAGCGAAGGAGCTACAGGATTACGTTGTAGAATGTGATCCTCGTTTCAATGACGGCCGTTTGCCACTTGATAACCTCCATGTCAGTGTTGGGTATGTTCGCCTTGAAAATCAGAAAGAATGTCAACGAGCAACTCAAGTACTGAATGAACTTCAGCCATTTTTTGTCTCTCTCCTGCCTCCATCTCGAGTCATCCATTCTGAAGGAGTTGACACCTTTCGAGATCGCCTGATTTTTGCAAAAGTGTTGAATTTTCCCGCTTTGGTCCGATTCGTCCAGCTACTGCTCAAGAGATTTCAGGCAGCAGGGATCAGCACTCCTGGTAACCACGAACCTTATGTCCCTCACATCACCCTGCTACGCCTACGTAGACCCATGATGAGGGAGATGAATGAAACCGCCATCGAAAAGTGGCTGTACAAACCGTTTGAAACTGCCACATTTGGAGACCAACCTATACAAGAGCTGAGAATTGGAGAAATGGCTGATTTTTATGTTAGGTATCGTTTTTCAATCAGCAACTGTGTCCTGAACTTATCACCGCTTGTGTACCCACTTGTTACCCACGCTGCTCAGACCCTCTGTCGCTTTGGTTTGATCACAGAAGATGTCTTGCGTGAAGTGGAAAACGTGTTGAGTAGGTACGGATCCAGTGGTGATGACCAATTGGTACTCAAAACCGAAAAAGCAGTTGAAAACCTTCGAAAGCACATGAAACGGGTACTGGAAGGCAAGAATAAATCAGTGTCTCTAGCAGAAGTAGATGCCATGAGTACATCTTCTGTGGTCATCTTGAGAGGGCTGCCTGGATCAGGCAAGTCGTGGTTTGCTCACCACTGCCAGGAGATGAGGGAAAAAACCGACTCCATAACTGTCTGTAGTGCAGACAGTTACTTCGAGAAGCAGAAATCAGGTGAATATCAGTTTGACCCTAGTCTTCTCCCAGAGGCCCATCAACAGTGTCTTCAGGTTTTCTTGCGTGCCCTATCAGAAAGGAAGGAGATCATCGTCATAGACAACACCAATGTTCATCACTGGGAGTACTCGATCTACCAGTATCTTTCACAGCTCTTTGGAGTGAGGCATTACGTACTGGAAGTACCATGTTACAGTGAGAAGATGGCCGAAATATATGCATTGCGTAATCAACATGGTGTTCCCATGGCAACCGTATTAAGGATGTTTTCAACATGGGAAAAAGATGCAACAGCAACCGAACTTACTCCTTCAGTGGTCAATCCGTATCAACCCACCTCTCCTTGGAGTTACTCCATCATTGACCTCTGTCTGAATGATGCCAGAGTGATGAGCATAGTGAAGGAAAATGGCTACAGAGTCTCCATCATCTACACCGGTGTTTACCTTACACATGAATCTATGTGGTCCATATTGAGCGTCGTTCCCCCTCTACATCCAACAGTGTATGTTGACCACGTCACGCTGGTATTTCATCCGACTATCAGCCAAGCTGGCAGACTCGCTTTAGGCAGGGAAGTCGAGGTATCTCCGATTGGCTGGGCTGCCAACAATGAAGTTCAAGCACTGGCAGTGAGACTACCAGCTGGTGTCGAGTCAGCCAATGCTGTACCTCACATCACCATCAGCACTGAGTCGGGAGTATCCCCCAAGTACTCCAATGACCTTCTTCAAAGCAACCCGCAGCTGACAAGTTTCCCTCATATTGGAACACACCTCAAGGGGAAGATTGGAGTGGTGATTGAGATATCCAGGTCAGCCAATGTGGACAAAGGACTAGCTGGTAGACGATTTCATGTTTTCAGTCACGAGGAGTTTCAGAGCCTTTTGCCCTTCATAAAGGACCACTCCTCTCCTCGCGAGTTCAATACTGAAACGTCTTCTTTCGTTAGTGCACCAAAGCCTCGCCCACCTCTTTCTTCACCAAGCAATATCGGAATTCTTTCAGGCGAACAGAAGATTACCAAGATCTTTGTATTTGATTTCGATGGAACCTTGTTCGACACACCCAATCCTGCTGATGGTAGAGCAAGGTACGAAAGATTAACAGGGACAAAGTGGCCTCACGATCAGGGATGGCTGCGTTGGCCCGAGTCTCTCCTTCCACCTCTGGTGAGCTACCCTGGTCCTGCTTTGCCGCACTTCCACATGTGCTGTGGACAGAGTGGCACTCTGACTGTATTACTCACAGGGAGGATACCTTCAACGAGGGAAGCAGTTTTAGAGATTCTGTATCAACATTCAGTCTTCCCCGATCAGCACTTCTTCAAGGATTCTCCCATTCAGAGAGAATCCACCCCTGCCTACAAGGTACGAGTTGTAGAACAACTTCTACACGAGTTTCCGGATGTCTCTTGTGTCGAGGTCTTTGATGATCTGGATGAGGTACTGTCGGCATTCAGACAGTTTGCCAAACAACGTGCCGGTGTCCACTTTGAAATCTTCGATTCTAAAAAACTGGACACTTGCTATACTCAGCCACCGATGTCCACCAGCGTAGTGGAGAGCTTTCTTCTGCAAAGTGGCCGCCTCCCATTGCCGTCACACAAAGAAGCAGCCAAAGAAGGGATTCACTTCCTTTCCTCACAATGGGCACATGTGGTTCAATTCAGAGGACCTCCAGACCATCTAGTCCTGCCGTTTGGCTCTTATGTGCTTGGAAGACGCGGTGATGTAGACCTGTGTTTCCTGGCGCCTCCAGCCACGTCTCACTTCGAATGTGTGGATCTCTTGGCTAGTCAATTGGAGGCATCCGGTGTTGTTCATGTACACCGAGGATATAGTGCACGTTGCCCTTGTGTGAAGGTCTTGCTGCAGTACAGTTCTTCAACCAGTGTGAAGTTTGACATTGTCTTCTTCATTATTCGCGAGCAGGAATTCTTCAATAACAGTGTGAAGCTGTCCAAACCATCACTGTCATCATTGAAAGCTCAGATGGTGGCCGGAGATTCTGCTAGTAAGGCAGCCATCACTGGACCTGTGTTTTTGCAGCACATTCTCAGCAGGATTCAGGACCAAATTTCAATACCCGAATTTGGAATGGCAGTGGAAATCGTAACATGGTCCATTAGTTCTCAAAGACTGAAAGGCAATGCTTTTTCATGTATCAGAACATACCACATCGTTCAAGTTTTAGCTGATCTGGCGCACAAGATGAAAACAGAGGAGGACAACTATTCCGCTCTACCGAAGACGGACCAGCTCTTTGCCAGGTTCATTTCCAAAGCAGTCTCGGTCAGCTCTGTCAAGTGGCAGCAGCTCTTTGGAGACTTTGTTCCAGTTATGTACGTACCTAAATTGCAAGACGCATTCAGATACCTGCAAAATGTTCTTGATCACAAGTTTGGTGGAGAAATTTGCAAAGACTATCTCCTAACCATTCTCCAGAGACCAGTCTTCCCATCTCCTGGATTCAAATCTGTGGCTATTCAATTTGGAAGTGTGAACGGAAAGTTGGACTGGGAACTACAGACCATTCTTGAAGGTAGAATGCCAACTTACATCTACCAGATGATCTCGAAGGGACTGGACATACAGCCCAGTGGGAATGATATTGCTTGTGGTTGTATTACATTTGCAGCGGAGAACAGAGAATCTACAATGAACATTGTGAGCACTGTCTTGAAGCCCCTTTGGAATGAGATGGAATCATACAGGAAAAAAACCCAAGTCAGTATGAGGCTAGTCACAGATGATCCCTTTCCTCAGGAGTTGTTCTCTTCTGGCAAACTGTCTCAGAGCTCGTGCTTACAAGACACGGAAATACTTCAGAAGGTGGAGGAGTTTGCTTCTCAGAGGACCAGCTCAGATGATGAGTCTGTGAGTGGCCCTCGGGAGCTCCACCTCCCAGCTTCCCTGAACAGCTATCAGCGCCTACTAGTCCATCAGCGAGCCGAGCAGCTTGGCCTCGGCCATGTCAGTGTTGGAGTGGGACCAGACAGACATGTGGTACTGAGACAGTGGAAATAGGACGAACATTAAGAATTTATATGCGTAGAATTAGCTATGTACTATAATAGTATCTAACAATACAATATGTAATTATGTAATTATAAAACTATCAATATTATATTTATTGCAATAGACTACATTATAATTATAATATTATAATACCAATGATAATAATATGAATGGATTTTGCCATAATTATCAAATGTATTTACATCCATGACATTATAATATTATCCACATCTACTATAATATTTATAATGGAATTTCAATTACAATAAATACATCTTAGATATGCAAAAGATGCTTGTATATGAATGGCAGTGTCAAGGAATGATACAATGCGTGAATGTGTGAATATTCTTAAAAATGAGCAATAGCATGAAATCCAGGAGTGTGTGCTACAGTGGCTGTGATTACTGTGGTATATCAAGAGTTGTAGTATTGAGAGTTAGCTCCACTGGGACCTGTCAAACTTTGGAGAAAGGGCTTGAGTTGCTGGCCAAATGGTCTAATGGTGTGGAATGAAAGGGGAAGTCAACATGAGTGTGTGTGTGTGTGTGTGTGTGTGTGTGTGTGTGTGTGTGTGTGTGTGTGTGTGCGTGCGTGCGTGTTCGTGGGCATGTGTGTTCGTGTGTGTGTGTTCGTGCGTGTTCTTGTGCATGCGCATGTATGTGTATGTGTGTTCGTGTGTGTGTGTGTGTGTGTGTGTGCGTGCGTGCGTGTTCGTGGGCATGTGTGTTCGTGTGTGTGTGTTCGTGCGTGTTCTTGTGCATGTGCATGTATGTGTATGTGTGTTCGTGTGTGTGTGGTTGTTGTTTGTGCATATGTCTGTGTGTATGTATGTATACTCAAGCACTAATGTGTGTACTGCAAGTTATCCATACATGTGTGTTCTCACAAGCATATGAATACACTTGTCTTGACCACTTAGTGATGTGAGTGCACACACACACTCACGTTGATAAGACTTCCTTTGGTAGGTCAATAATATACGATGGAATCTTCTTACCAGTCAAGAACTGTACAGCCTCATCGGAAAAATTGTTGCAATTGTGTTCCAAAAGATCATACTTTTCAGGCCTGAATTACATGTACAATGAGAAGCATACACAGATGATGGGGACTAAGTGTGTGTGTGTGTGTGTGTGTTGTGTGTGTATGTGTGTGTGTGTGTGTGTATGTGTGTGTGTGTGTGTGTGTGTGTGTGTGTGTGTGTGTGTGTGTGTGTGTGTGTGTGTGTGTGTGTGTGTATGTGTGTGTCATTGAAGATATACAGTAGTGCACAATAACATTAAATGACCAAGGCCACATCAGAAAGGAAATCTCAATCCAATGCTTGATGTCTTCTATCAGTACTCACTTGAATTGAGATGAAATATCATGCAGATAGTCTTCGAAAACTTCACAGGGAATTTCTGTTTCTCCAACATCTTCCACCTTGTGAGGCTGCCCCATTATAGTACCACCCTGTAGGGGAGTGTGAGGGATAGGTACAGATGTACTTTACTACTCAAGATTGTGTGTGTGTGTGTGTGTGTGTGTGTGTGTGTGTGTGTGTCTGTGTACGTTTGTATGTGTGTGTGTTTGTATGTGTGTGTGTGTGTGTGTGTGTGTGTGTGTGTGTGTGTGTGTGTGTGTGTGTGTGTGTGTGTGTGTGTGTGTGTGTACGTGCAAGTAGTCTACACGTCACTCTGACTTATATGAACCTAAGTACTGTACGTATGTATAAATCACAATCCCAAGAAGTTACTACATGGCTAACAAGACACTCATTCATTTGCACGTATCAACCAGCCAACAACACATGCTCACTGGAGGGCAGCTTTCAATGCCCATTCCTCCAAAGAAGAACTCTTTTCCAAAGACAACTACACCCGTGTGCCTACAGGTAAAAGAATGCCGATGTGAAGCACATACGTGTAAGTGTATACAGCCCACAATGCACAAGGCCTACGCATACAGATATTCTGCATTATGTACTTGCACCATAGAGCCCAACAGAATACAATTATACACGTTACAACAACATGTTACATGTGTTATGTGTCGATCGTGGCTGCATATAGCATTGGTGAATTTTTCAGTGCGCTTACATTCAGTGTAGCAACGAATTATACATGTTACAACACATGTTACTCAAGTATGGTGAAATGGGGTAACTTCGGGAATTTGACTTTGGATATGAATTTGACTACTCCACGGTGCTTGCTTTTGGAAACACCCAACAAGTTTTTCAAGTTACCCTATCTTACTATACATAAGGACAACGACTTGTAATCTGAAGTACGTAACTGATGTAGTCATTAAAATCACAGTTCACAGTATAGCCTACGGTACATCATAGATAGTACTCTATACTACACCATTTTACCTTTCTCGGTATAAGGTTGTGATATGTGTTAATTCGGACTTACCATACTCCTTCGATTTGCTTTCCTTCAGTTATATAGATGGGAAAAGAAGATGGATAATTGATGTAGTACTGATTAATCCAATGTTTATGATTTAAATACAACAATCGCTACAAAAGTGTTATTGTCACTTACCTAAAAACATGGGAGACAGCTGAGCGGCCATTCCCATTGTCAGATCGTACACGTACAACTGCACTTTCTGAGCCATATCGTCCAGTGCGTCCGAACAGTTTTGCAAAATAAGACCGATTATAGAAAACCTAAGACAGTGTAATAGAGTATCTATTTTACACTCAGCACGAGGGCGCTTGTGGTAGAGGCGTCAAGTAAGCGCCTATACAGTTGGTCCGTATCCATAGTCTATCTAGTCTCGTTCCCAGATCCACTTCCGTCCGCCATTTTATTCTGTCGGCAGAATAAAATGGCGGACGGAAGTGGGTCTGGGCCTGGGAACACCAGTCTTGAAATAAACGCCCATTGGTCTCGGGAAACGCCGCCTTGCAAAGAAGAGAAATGGCTGGAAAGCGAGTCCGTGATATAGCTAGTCGCATGTACCTCTTGTTCACCGACTCTAGTATGTTCAGAATGATATTTCAATATCTACGAGTTTGATTACGATTCACTGATCTGTTTGTTCGTTCTCAACATAATCTTTGTAGCAGTTTCTTTCTTTCCGGCATGTCGAGTATCTATGCTTTAATGCGTACCAGACGTTAGTGGTTTATGAATATCCTCTGTTCTTTTTATCCTGGCGCTAAATGTCCACACGCACTTACTAGTTCCTGATGTTGCTCGGCTGAAGAAAAACTGGTGGATTATCTATTTGTTCAGTTTCGTTGGGGGGTATTCCTGGACAGTCGTGTATTCCTCTCTTCATCAGTTTGTAACCAATGACATCAAGGAGTCGAATTCAGTAAGTCAGGCATGTCATTCCTGATTCTGTACTCTTTACAGAGACAATAGCAGTGCATATATTTGTTTTCAGTAGTAACTGAAGTGTACGGCTCTGCATCAATACTCTCACAGCTCATAAGGTCCTTTATATCCACTGTGTAACATTGGGTCTCTTTGAATGACCTTTATATCCACTATGTAACATTGGATCCTTTGTATGACCGTTATATCCACTACCTATGTAACAGTGGGTCTCTTCGGATGACCTTTATATCCACTATGTAACATTGGGTCCCTTGGATAACCTTTATGTTGACTCTGACATGTACAAAGGTAGCCCTCCAGAGGGCCAGGCATGTAATGCAGTTGTGCAGTGTATTGTGTTTATTGTTCACTACAGACACAACCAGGTCTTGGACTTGATGAAACATACTATGCGTGGATCGTGGCTGCATATAGCATTGGTGAATTTTTCAGTGCGCTTACATTCGGTGTAGCAACGAATTATTTTAAAGTTAAGAATCTAATGATGACTGTCACACTTTCTCTGCTTGTGGGGAGTCTGTTGTACGGAACTGGTATATCAGGCTGGATGCTCGTTGTTGGACGCTGTTTACAGGGGGTGTATTCCGGTGGAGGATCAACTCTCTTCCGAATATATATTGGTGAAACCAGCAATATTGCTATGGAGTTGAAGGGCGAGGATAAATCTAAATCTCAACTGAAGAACACTAATTTCTTTATTGCATTTGGTTTTGGGACACTTGCAACAGGTCTTGGACCAGGTGAGGTCTGTGTGTGTCTTCGAACCTTCACACCATGTGGTCACTAGGAAAAATAAGAAAGGGTGATACCACCAGGTGGGTACATTGATAATTCCACTGTATAATCTGGTAGGTAATAAATACATTAATATAAAATTAGTATAATTAATTTTATATTGTATGTGCATTATATGAAACAAAATTGGTTGATTGGATTGTTCATGTTTGCTATTTTACAGCTTCAGCTGCTGTTGTTGCTCAATTTTCCTCTATTGACCAGTTTCGTTGGTGCGGCTGGGTCCTCGTCATAGCCAGTCTTTTTGAATTCACTGTCATAACGATTTACTTCATGGAGCTTCCTACGGATATCACTAGGAACAGATCTAGGTTGTCAATGAAGTCCTTGAAGCTAGCTATA
>OZ026567.1:3067349-3099849 GCA_964020155.1 Chondrilla cf. caribensis
ACACCAATGTTACATTGCAACATGAACATTGTTGACATATGTACATACGTATGTTGCATACAGCAATGCATGTGATGCTGGCATGTGTACAAGCACACAAATGTTTAGATTGCACCAGTAGAAAGTACAGGTACACACACGTACACATGCACACACACACACACACACACACACACACACACACACACACACACACACACACAGTGACACACGAGTACAGCGACACACACACACACACACACTTTAATTACTTTTGATATTCCAGCTATTTGTATGAGATATGTCATGATCATACTTAAGCTGTTCTATATTCAGGTGATGCTCTAATGTTGTTGGCTGGGAGAAGAACATACCTGGTTATGATTCCTCTGGCAGGAATGTTTTCCCTTGTGCTGGTGGGATTTCTAGTACTGTATCGGAAATTGTCCCCTAAAGTGACAAAACCGGAAGTTGAGAGCAGTTTAGATGTCAAGAAAGCTGTCGTTAAGGAATTCACTGGTATCCCCAATAACAGTGAACACAGTGAAGAGAACCTCGAGTTGATAAATGAAGAAAGTGAACTGTAAGATACTACCTACGTAATTGTCATCATTTACTCCAATTAATTTTATGAATTATTTATTTATTTATAATATATAGAATTCATTATAATTTATATAACATATTATACATGGCATGTACTCTATCTTTTCTAGATTAAAACAATTGTATAATATACGTATATACTCGTGAAACATTAATTTTAATTGGAGGTAGACACATATTATGTAAATTAACCATGTAAAGAGAAAAAAATGAATATCAATAATATAATGCATAATATAGAAAAGGCCATGCACCAAGGTATTCCCCAGGCATTCATCCATCCAAGTACTTACTTCACCCAACAATGTACACTCCTCTATATCGATCAGATGAGAGCTGGTTTGTTCAGCATCATTTGACCATTGGACAATGGTTGAAGTGGGCCAGGTAAATTATTGTAACGCTCCATCAAATGTCTTCTGGTATTGTCTGTTGATCAGGTGATGTCTTCATTATTCCCAAGTGGTCACTCATCCAAGTGCTGACTTCGCCCAACGTTGCTCAAGTACAGTAATTGGACAAGAATTGGTGTGTTCATGGGATGGCCATGGACAACAGCAGAAGCAGCCCAGATATTATATAATAACATTCCAGTGTATTTCTAGTACATATTATGTATATATCCACTAATATTATAGGATCAATCAATGCAATCAACTTAATATACAAATCTGTACACTCACACAAATTTAAACATATTTTTATAAATACATACATATTATATTGTGTCTTATACTGTACTCAGTCATCCTATATATGTTATGAGAACTACTATGTATATTGGACTTGTATGCAGCGAATATTATGTCCATTATGTAATTAACTTTTATGTTGTAATGAAACCACAAATAAATTAATAAATAAATAAAACTAATAACCATTTTGTACTTTTACAAAATTATTGGGAATAATAATTTACACCAGGACAAGGATTACACCTTTGTGAGTTCAAAAGTGTCCCCATCAAGGTGTTGGAAGCGATGAGTGTTATTGGAGAAGGGACCAGTTTCATCTCTACCTAAACCTTCACTCCCCTCCACCTCTTCAATGTCCTCCATATCATTGTCAACGTCTACCTCCAAGTGCAGGGTGCTGCTTCTTGAGTTATCTACTACTTGTGGTCGTGGTGATAACTTTCTGTACAATATGAGGTATGGAAGGAGAGTCCCAAAGGTCAATGACATGAGGACTACCATTATGAGGTAGGTTCGGTGGCCAGTGGCTAAAAATATGGCATTTCCTGTAGAATATCAACCAATTTATGTTAGGTCTCTCTCTCTCTCTCTCTCTCTGTGTGTGTGTGTGTGTGTGTGTGTGTGTGTGTGTGTGTGTGTGTGTGTGTGCGCGTGTGTGTGTGTGTGCATGTGTGCATGCGTGTGCTAGCATGCGTATAGGCATGTATATATGTAAAGTAATCATGTCTGCCTAAGCATGTTTGCACATACACATATAGGTACATACATACATTAACGCTCGAGTGAATCTCACCCCATAGTGGTCCAATTATCTTTGGAAGAGCTCCAATGGCAACAACTATACCTGAAACAAGACTCTACCAAAGAAAACAAAGAGGAAAACACTTAATAAAATCCATGTTCACTTCTGAAGGAACCTGTGTTATGGTCTTACATAAAATAAAAGCAACCATCAAAACACAAAGCAGAGGATAGGAGGGACACACATTCTGAGTGTACAGCAATTGAATTGGGATACAGACAGGTAGGATAACAAAGGGGGTTGAGGGAATCAATGTGGGAAAATATTCAGCCAGAGGCTACCTCACAAGGCACCCAGTGATGAAGAGCCAGTATAAAACACAAATAGGTAACTGGACTGACAGTGCTATCAGAATCACCTGTCCTTCCTTCCCCATGCCGTCAGAAACAAGCACAGACAAAGGAGTTCGAGTGATAAGGAACGATGGGGAGAATACGAGCAGTCCAATCAGTAACTGCACAAAGTTGAGACTAGTTCTGCGACTCCTGCACAACTTAACACACTCCTCACAGAATATCCCAGTGACTCTGGAGTTCTGATTCCAGAAACACTCCTCTGGTGGACCACTGTGGTTGAGACACTCCTTCATAGACAGACACAGCGCAGTGTTGTTAGTCAGACACAATGCTACGGAGCTGGATACGTTCATTTGTGTGTCTTCTTGGAAATATTTGTCATCTGAAGAGTATAGCAATTCAGACCACTTGGTTTTCAAGTGTTAAGACAACCAGTACATGTTTATACTGATGATTAGATTAGACCTACATTCACACATACACATAATATTATTCACATAAGCATGTACACATATACGTATACACATACGTATTCACATAAGCATGTACACACATATACACATATTCACATATGCGTGCATACACTTGGATATCAATATCTACAAATATGTGAGGAGCTAGCTGTAGTCATGTACAGATGTGTACATATACCTATAACAGAGTGGGAATTGTTGCTGAACTTCTCATAGCTGTACTGGTCACAAGGGTCTCCCTGTAGAGACTGCCAATCGGCAAGAATGGCACACCCAATGATCCCCATCACAAAGCCGACAATGCAAATGTTCTTGTTCCTCATGCCAAGCTTCTGCAGAACATATCTAGTACAGAAAATTGGGAAGCAGTTTAATATACCTTGTGTGTAAACTTTGAAAGCATTTTTTGGTTACTTGTAGCAGTGAAAGCTACATGAAGCATTACATTGAATACAGAGATACACACAGGTAGCACATAGGGTGGAGAGATACATACACACAGGTAGCACGTAGGGTGGAGAGATACATACAGGTAGCATGTAAGGTGGAGAGATACATACACGTAGCATGTAGGGTGGAGAGATACATACAGGTAGCATGTAGGGTGGCGAGATACATACAAGTAGCATGTAGGGTGGAGAGATACATACACACAGGTAGCATGTAGGGTGGCGAGATACATACAGGTAGCATGTAGGGTGGAGAGATACACACAGGTAGCATGTAGGGTGGAGAGATACATGCACACAGGTAGCATGTAGGGTGGAGAGATACATACAGATAGTAGGTAGGGTAGGGCCACAGTCTTACAGTACAGTGTTGGATTAGCAGGTATTGCTATGCACTTTCAATACGTCCACTCACACAGTTATTAGTGCCAGGCAGTAGAGAACTAGGGTTAGAATGAATATGTAAGAAACTGATTCAATGTTGAATCCAAAATTGGCCGCCAGGAAAGGATTAATGAGAGCTTCGACTATGGAGAAGCTAAAACCGTTCGTAAAGAATACAGCAAGAAAGAGCAGCAGTACCTGGTGGGAGAACGTTAAGGATCAACTGGTAGCAATCTTGTGATGCATGTATAGCCTGCACAATATAACCTGATGTAAGTTGATAAAGCTGTATCGAATCACCATCATTAGTTTGAGTTTTGAGTACCATGAGGGTAGATTGTTGGATTACAGGGGTGTACGTAGGATTAGCATAGTACCACTGCATAATATTGTATGTAGTACATAAAGTGCTGTACAATAATTTAGTAGTATGTGCAGTAATATGTGTACATATGTACATGATTGTAATTTACTGTACATGATAACAGCTTGTGGATACATACAAAGGAACTGCAGGTCTGAGTTTTCGTATGGAAAAGGTAGTCCCCTTGCGGTTGACGTCATAGGACCTTTCCACAAAGTACAAGGATGTAACCACTAGACTCAATAAACCTAGTGTCGCTACAACCCAGCCAGACCACCTGAAGGGGTCGATGGAGGGGAACTGTGCTACAACTAGTGCCAATGCTGGAACAGGGGAGACAGAAGCTAAAAGTAACGAATAACTCTGACATATGGTGACAGTCTCAGATTACACACACTTCACACAGGTAAGAAAATTTTGAAAAGTAGGGTGTTGCTACAGGGACAATAGTCACTGTAACTACAATTGAAGTAACACTGATTCATAAGAGAATACGGGGAATTTTGTTAATCCACCACCATTTTATCTGTCAAACCTTTCCATCTGCCATAATTCCCACTAACAATATACCGTATAACCAGAAATATTGTTATTATTTTGGTGAATATTATGTTGGCGGTAGTCGATCAAACTGCTAAATCGCCAAAATAAAATGACCGCCAATATTTCCGATTATACAGTAATCTATAATCATAAATGTATATCCAGTTCATCTGTCAAACTGGATCTGCACTACTGATTGTAGATTATACTGGTACTGGCGGATTGTGACTTGAGTATTCAATTCCACTTATCAGAGATCAACACTCCAACCAGATGTTGCAGGGAAATAATACCGGTAACCGAGTTATTCGGAAATTTTAGCTTTTGATTAAGTTTCACACATGTGCTGTTGATTAAGTTTCACATCACTCCATATTGTTTAAGTAGAAAAGGCAATCATTGATAGCTGAAATAAATTGCTTCACACAATACTCGTCAACAGGTACTCAAGTATTTGTGTACCAGTGAGAACAACTATATGTCCACCAAGAACTCACCAGGCCCAACACCCACTGACAACGTTCCTAAACCAACGCTTGCAACAAACAGAGTGTTCTTTATCTGCGATTTTTCGGGGTCTTCACACTTCAATTTAATGGCTAAATTGGCGGTTTCTCCCAGATACACTCTAATTATGAGTGACTGGGCTCCTAGAAATGACCCTTGGAGGAACCTGGCCAATATCACCATCCAACCGCTGCAGGCACTCCCATACAGCACACTGCCGAGTATTAGGAGTCCCAATGCGGCACAGCATAGAGATTTGATTGAGGTGTATTTTGCTACCACTGCAAATACAAGGGCAGTCACCAGTTCGCCAATGGAATAGACTGCGACAGCCCAGGAATAGAAAGATTCATCCAAACCCAATCCTGGTCGGATCTAATGGACCACAAATGACATGACAGTATAAATACCAATGCATGATTGTAAAGTACCATGTATGTACGTTATGGGTGGTCATGTACATGATAAAACCACATGCCAGTCATGATTAGATCACAGTATTAGAGTATCCATGGTTGGAAGTGTGGACATACCAAGTGTATAAGGCAGTACGCATGTGGACACGTGACATGCATATGTTAGCATGTGTGTGGACATGTGACAAGCATGATATCGTGTGTGCGTGTGTGTGTGAACTATGGCACACATAGCGTTGCATGTGAATACTTAGTGCAATTCAACCTGCTCACAAAGAAAGGAGAAAAGGGAGAAAACTGGCAGCTGAGGGACTTGAACCCAGGGTGTCTGGCTGAAGCAGCCATAGCCACTAAGCTATTCGAGCCACCACAGCAAGTGTACACACAAGTTGAAAAACACCTACGTACATCTTCGGTAGCTGTAATATTGGTTGATGTGGTGATGAATTGATGGAGAGAAGGGTAGGTGATAGCAAAGGAAATCCCAAGGACAAAATTGTTGCTGAAAATTATCACCCAGTTCCTCTTTAATCGGGCCACTTCTGGGACTGCAGTGATGACAGAAGACAAACCTCACAAGACTACATATGGACTTAAGACTCGAATACATTACACACTTAAATGGAAAGTAATGGCATAAAGTTAATTCCACCACAAGACTGGCTTGTGTATCTTTATATGTTCGCAACCTGGCAGATACAAGAGAGACCCACGAAGAGAATACTATTAGCCTAGAATATTGTATCAGGTCCATAGCCATTTTGACTATACATAACTCGCACTGGTTCGCTAATGGACCTAGTCTGGAATGTCAAATTTGATGCTACTGAGCGCTATTAGTCGACATCTCATGTTATGCTTTTTTGTCACTCTTAAGCTTTATTATTAGTTTCAGTAGGTGATGGTTCAAGTCTTGCTACATTATTTACCTTTTCAGTAAGGTAATTCGGAGTTAGGTTATAGGTTAGGTATACACTGGAACCTCTCTATTAAGGACACTTTGGGACCTTGATTTTAGTCCTTGTTACAGAGGTTTCCTCAATTCAGAGGTCTACCTTTTCAGTAAGGTAATTCGGAGTTAGGTTATAGGTTAGGTATACACTGGAACCTCTCTATTAAGGACACTTTGGGACCTTGATTTTAGTCCTTGATACAGAGGTTTCCTCAATTCAGAGGTCATTTTATACACTTTAGTACTAAACTGGGACACAGAATGGTGTCCTTATTACAGAGGTTTGTAATAGAGAGGTTCCAGTGTAGTTATTAGACTGGGGATGCCACTAGCCCAGAGGGCTACTATTAAGGCTCCCAGTGATCCAAGTAAGCAACTCCTGGGGTAATTTTGAACACTGGGTAGTTCTGAACATTTTGCTTAAATCACTGCTTGAAGACCGGAGACCAACAACTTACAGTGGGTCTTGGGAACGGAGTGTAGGTGTACTAGTAAGCTTTCAAACAATTGTCAGAATTTACTCATACCACACCTCATATACCAGCGACAGCAGGCTAATTATTATAGCTCATTTGCCACTCTGGATAAACGAAATAAGGGAATTTTCGAAACTCCAGTTCATCAACCATACACAGTAGTAATGTTTTCAATGTCAATTTCAAATACGTTATGTAATTATTTTTCTTTGTCCATCTGTTTGACACGCTTTTCACCACTTCCCATATCTTCAAGCGCGATCATTCAAAATTCCCCGAATCAGACACTACATCATCATTGGCTACGACCTTCAACCTTTTCTAGTTCGCTTTACTATACGTAGCTTCACTACCAAAAAGGCTATTGATCATCATCTTTGAGTAGCATACGGCCCAAGGCACTCCACAGCTTATAGTTTGTTTCAGAGACATGTAGCTATGACCCACCGAAGTTCGAGAGTTTATTCAGAATTAACCCGAATTACCTTACGTTTAAAGAACAAATATACGCACTTACTTTCATCTTTGAAGAACCAACAAAAATAGTTGAGCAAGCCCTTGCGTGTGGGCTGGGATACCATTATTCTCTGTCACTGGTCGCTACCCTTGGACCGCCATTAATTTTATTTCAACGATGATCGGAATGGTCGGTTTCGTCAGAGGGGAAGTTCATAAATATTAATGATATTTGAACAAGACCTAGCCCTTGGCTTGAACTAATTATGATGGATATAATAATGAAACATTCCCCATCTCCGTACCGGGCCTGTAACTTTAGCACTCTCAGTCTCCGACACATGTTAAAATTTTTGTCACCAGTCACCACGACCTCCCCAGTGTCTACGTATGTGATGCATAATGTAATTTTACATACTTTTGTATGATCATTTCAATGTCGGTGCTATAGACATCTCCGTGACCAGCTGCAGCCAGCTGGTAACCACAAGCTACCAAGAGTCCATAGCAACCCTAAGAACACAAATTCTAATGCATGTACACCCTACTTGATGTGCTACACACCTTGTGGTGACCTACAAGTGAATTTCAAAATATATTCAATTTGCTGGTCATCACAGCCTATCCCCTATCCAAGTTACACATTATAGCACAAATACTTGTCAATGATCTATGTATACTCTTCTGGAAGTGCTACGTACAGACCTGGTGGTATCTAAAAATCTGTTTTGTCACTGGTCACCATGGCCTCTCCAGTGTCCTTATATAATATGATACTGTACTTTTGTATGTACATTCCAATGTGACCCCACTGTGTATCTGGCCAGATAATTTTACATTTTGCTGCTATATTGTTATCCAACACTGCAACCATGGTACAAAACATGTACTGTAAATTATATTGTCACTTAAAATATTAGTCTTTCCAGGAATGCTACATGTATTTGTTAAGTCTTGTGACTGCAAAGTGCATCATTGAACAATGCAAATATGGCAATAACCATCAAAGGGACCTTCTTTTAAAGGTGCGTAGGTGTGTTGTAGTATGGCTAAAATGATGAATGTTATGTAGTACGTCCAAATCTTGAGAGTCTAGCAGCTCGTAGCTTGTTGAGGTTACCTTCTCCTTGTGAGCGCCTCGGCCTCAAACCAGACCGCTCCAGTTCACTTTGTCCACCGCGAACTCCTTCAGAATGGACTTCGTCGTCTTCCAGAGTGGTGGTGGGCTGTGTCACTGGCGGTTCATCATGTACCGGCGGAGAGTATTCTGGATTGTAGGGTGGAGGTACCCTGTGAGAGGACGATCCCACAGTGTTGCGATAATGCATACTGTCATCTTGTATGCTCCGCTGGATGGCAGCTTGGAGAGCTTCGTCTTCACTGTCACTATCTTGGCGTTCATCAACAGCGTGTTCAACCTCCACATGCCGGCCACTGGATGTAGGGTGCACAGAGCTAGGATTTGTACCTGTAGCCACAAATAAACAGTAATAACACGAGGACAAACTTTCATGTATGTGAATAATATATAGTATGTATCATACACAAATGTATATATGTACACCAGTGTTCTTCCCAGTTATACCAAGTACTCCACTATCCACATGGCGTATCCGGTTGGGTGCTCACTGTTGGATGCTGCTTACAGGGAGGGAATTCTGGTGTAGGATAAACTTCATTCGAATGTACATTGGTGAAACCAGCAATATTCCTATACTGAGGTGTATTGCTACACTATTCCTTGCAAAATGTCTTCATTAGGCTGGCAACCCTTTGATTTTGAGAGTTATGCCTAGCCTGTAATCACTTTCAGATTTACTGAAGGTACATATTTCTATTTTTTTTTGGTATGTAGTCCATTGAATCGTTTGTTTAACAGGCCCGTTAAGTTGTATATCTGGTGGTTAGTTTTTACTTTTCAAGTGATACTCCTTGATCACTTTTGATCATTTTCACCTATTTCCCATTTTTTGGTTCGCAGTGAATTAAAACCAGCCATTTTTAACATCATATACGAAATGGCCACTTGCCTAAATTTAACCATACATTTCACTCAAGGTGCAAGTTACTGGAGCTCCCTGGAGAGAACCCTGCTTATGTAGCATGTATGTATGTGTATGTACACAGACCTAACATATGTGGTACATACATACATACATACACACATACATTTAATAATACAGTATATAGTACATGTGTATGCACACAGTTATACACACTCTATAAAACTCAGTACACTCTGTATGCAAGCACGTGCACTTACGATATCCACTTCGACCTGATCCATAAAACCTTGAGTGCGTCCTACCAGTGTTGGAGCCTATCGTGCAAGAATATGATGATGAACATGTACTTGTCATTAGCCCCATTCGTAAGATACACATGTATGTATAGCAGAGGATGGACTCCAAACACACAAGCAGTCACAATTGTTGGTGTACTCAATTGATGAGTAATTTGCCACAATCGAAGATCCAACCCTTGTGGCAAGATTGAGAGTATACCATGTGATGTGGAACACAATGATATACTTAACCCAAAGTTACTTTCCCAGACAATTGAAGGGCTCATCTAGGGGAAGTTGGTGGGGACAGTGATACCTTCAAACAGTAGTAGTAGTAGTAGTAGTAGTAGTAGTAGTAGTAGTAGTAGTAGTAGTAGTAGTAGTAGTGCCAATAAGATCACAGCAACTGTATTCTTAAAAGGTGCAAGATCATGTGAATGTACAACTCAATATAAACAGGAGCTTGGTATTTGGCTTGAACTGAATAATACCTTCAAACAGTAGCATAGTTAATGGTAATAATGTACTCTCAGTTGTACTTCTGGATGCAATGGCACCCAAGTGATGTGCCTGAGGTGAATATGGTCTACTGTCCATTCCAACATAACATTCAATTTCATCTCAACGTATACTTGCACCCTAAGAAAAAGTCTACCAGAAATTTGAGGCAGATTACGTAGGTGATTTGACACATTAAGGGATGGTATGATGAATGAATGCAACATTACCCATATATTCTATGTACACTCAAACCTCTCTATTAAGGACACTTTGGGACCTTAATTTCAGTCCTTAATACAGAGGTTTCCTCAATTCAGAGGTCATTTTATACACTTCAGTACTACACTGGGACACAGAATGGTGTCCTTATTACAGAGGTTTCCACATGTCAGAGGTTTGCAATAGAGAGGTTTCACTGTATTTCCAGTATGTAGGTGTGGTGAAAATGAATTCAAATACAGTGGAAACTCTTTAACACAATTTACAAGGGACCCACAAAAATAGTTCTTGTTATCAGATGTTCCTCTTATTGGGATTGGCTTACCATAGGTACACTACTACAGCAAACCAAATGATGCTCGGAAATTAGTTTGTATTAAGCAGAAATTTGTCTTAAGAGTGTTTGTCTTAATGAGGTTCTACTGTAGGTGATGTGAAGACCATACCTGGCCATGTTATCGCACTCAGGGGTAGGCTCATAATGAACTTCAGTGGACCTTTCACATACAATGTTCCTACCAGGATTCCAGCCAGATGACCTACAAATGATGCTCGAGGAACTAACAGAGAAATCAAGATGAGTTCAGCCCAAGCTGCATGTCGGCTGGGAACAGGGATGAATCCCATGATGTACATTGTGTGCTGGGGCATACCATACGTAGTAACCACTTTGAAGGCAAACAAAACACCAGAAAAACCAGCCGCACACTGCCAAGTGTACGAAGGATCTCCAAGATACTCTGAAATGGCAAACTGAAGTCCACAATAAACAACGCCAGTCAACATACTGAAAACGGCCGTCATGTACAGAAAATATCCACTCCCAAAGTATCTTTCTAAAGATATTCCCTTCCAAAGAAGAGAAGCCATGTTGTAGTAAATGTGCCATTCGTCCAAGTGAAAAAATGGGGAAAGAACCACTCTTTTCCACTGTTGTTTGTACCACACATCCCCTGCACTTATGCATACATCCTCGATACGCGGCCAATTCCACAAAGGTCTCCGTCCTCCAAACGAAGGCTGAACGTAAGCGGCTACGTTGCCAATGATGAGCGCCAAAGTCACTGGGAATAGCTCATTCCCCCCGGTCATTGCTCGTAGAACTTGAAAAAGTAGAAGTAGGAGAGGGAAACCTCCATGGCGGCGTCCTCTGCGAGGGAACATGGCAATTTCTCAGATTCTATATCGCTGTGCGCTTACGGTCACTAAAGGGGAAGCCCGGTAAAGGTTCCATTTTCGATTCAATATCGAAAAGGATAAAATGGCGCGCAAAGAGCGCCTTCCCGTTGCCAATGGCAGAAGCAGAGCAAGTTAGCGTCTCCAACAAGTCAACTTATCAGTGTATTGCCGAAGAGTTTTGTGATGCTCGAATTACTAATAGGGAGGAAACTCTAAAGATTATTGAGGAGTTAGTAATAACCTTTCTTGAAGATATTTCAAATGGCAGATGTCCGGAATTTCGTCTGGTAAGTGGTCCTTCTCTGCACAAGACCAACTTTTAATGAATATTCTATAATGTATTACGTTATTGCTGGTTTAGTTCAAGATATTTCCTTGTGCATTCAATTGCAAATGTAACTGCGAATTAATACTATAGTTACCGAATAAATGTCCGAGTTGCCTATAGTCTATAGTGTTGTACGTATGTTTAGTCTTGAAATGACTTCTTCAAAGTGTATCACTCATGTCTTGTACAGTCAGACCTCTTTAGGACACCACTGTGTTTATAGCGCAGTCTCTTTATAACATCATGTCTGGTGGACACAGATGTTTTTGCATGCACAGTAACTGTGTGTTGGTGGAACAGTAAACTGGTTATAATAGCAGGGACAGTGAGGAACCGAGGGTGACTTGAGGAGGTCTGACTGTATGACCAGTTGCAATGTTCACCCAGTTGGAACTCATTGAGGCAGACTATAGTGGACGTGTGAAATCAGTCCTTGTTGTCAGATGTTCTTCTAGTCAGGGTTTGCCTACTGTATGTGTACTACCACATTGAACCAAATGAGGTTCAAAAGTTGGTTTGTTGTAGGCAGCAAAGGGTGTTTGTCCTAGCATGTTTCTGCTGTTCTGTATGTGTGTGAAGATTCGTAGAGCCAGTAAGAATGTGGTGAGAGACAAGACAGGCAGGGTTCATCTCGGAGGAGACAAGGCAGTGAAGAGTCTCTTTGGCAGGAAGGGGACCGGGTGTAAAAGCTTCACTAAAGGTGGGTCAGCACCCAGTGTACCTCACGTGCTAGAGATGTTATTCAGTAAACACTACAATGCTAGTATGGAGTAGTTGATCCCCCATGAAATCGGGGATTCATCTGGATGAGTTGACTGTATATCAGCTTTCCGAGCATTCTCCAGATGAATCATGACGGTTTCTTCCAGAGTTGTAGCACTAGCTGGGTTAGCCATTTTGATTTCCCAAACTAGGACAATGTCATCCGTGATTTCCTATCTGTGATCCGTTTCAACCTCCCAACTTTGGGGAAAATACGGACAGATCCGTGAACTTGGAGGCACTTTAGATGGATATGTAGATGGATAGATAGATTGGTGGATGGATAGAGTTGGATAGATAAATAGATAGATAAATATTGATATAGATGCGTAGATATTTATATTTAGATAGTACAGTGGGATCCCTATAATCCGGCCCCCTGAAATATAGACACCCCTATAATCAGGACACGAAAAGACTGACCCAAGGTGTCCTGATTACAGGGGTCCCACTGTAGTAGATAGAGTAGACAGATAAGTCTAATCAGTAAATAGTCATAATTCTAACAATTCATGCGTATTGTGATTTTTTAAGTTAAAATGGAAGAAATGGTCTTACCATAATGAAAGTTCTTATGGGAATCTTGTCTTAATATTCTCTGTCAACTGTGGCCACTCAATGACTGTCATTTCATGTTGTAGTGTGGCAGGTTCTCAGTCTGGTCTATCGCTTGTTGAGTGAGGGGAAAATGGCAACCCAGCGCGAGGCCTATTACTGCCTGGTTCAAAACTTCAAGAACCAGAATGAATTCAACTGTATTCTCCAAGGTTCGACTTGTGATGTGTATCCAGTATGATATTTGGTATTACTTTGTGCATTCTCTGCTGTGTTTAGATGTGGTAGCATTGACACAGTGCTCGAGGTCTTCTCTGGGCATATCAGCAAGTGGTTCCGGCTACATTGCAGGATTGGTTCTGTGGAAGGTGTATTTATTGTGTGTGTGTGTGTGTGTGCGTGCGTGTGTGTGTGTGTGTGTGTGTGTGTGTGTGTGTGTGTGTGTATGTGTGTGTGTGTGTGTGTGTGTGTGTGTGTGTGTGTGTGTGTGTGTGTGTGTGTGTGTGTGTGTTTGTGTTTGTGTGTGTGTGTGTGTGTGTGTGCGTATGTGTATGTTCATGTGTGTGTGTGTGTTTCTGCTTTGCATAACACTTATATATCAGCGTCCTTACTCAATGTAGGAAGATGGATCTGATCCTTATGATTGTTCCACTTCAGACTCAGGAAAACAGGTCAGTGAGCGCGTAGCTCAGCTCCTGAGCACATGCACCATTGGATCATACCAAGCATACTGCATGTGTAGTGAGCAGTAGATCTCAGTGCTAACTTCAGTAGGGACTCAAGTCTACATCGCTATTGTACCTGTCACTGTAGATCCCTGGAGTGATTAACAAGGTTGACTTTGAGTCACTGGGGGCTAGGTATATTCTTGTTGTGGAGAAAGGTATGCTTGTATGTGTACGTATGTGTAAATTGCCAACACATGAACTGGTATGCCTATGTGTTTTATCATCTGTGCGTTTATATAGAAAGTGTATTTATGCCTCTATATTATACATACATACATTATGGTGGATTATGCAGCACTTTGAATTTCACAATTTCTACCTACTTACATATATACACTCCTGTTTACACAGATGCTGTTTTCACATACCTGTGCGGGCAGAGGATATGGAACTCTTTGCCTTGTGTGCTCATAACAGGTGACTCACTACGGTGTACCTCACTACATTGTAGTTTGGAGTGGTGTACATGCACATTTGTGGCCATGTTGCACATTACACAGCACAGGTTCTTCGCATACCCACTCGCACTCTTACATACTGTACATGTGTGTGTGTGTGTGTGTGTGTGTGTGTGTGTGTGTGTGTGTGTGTGTGTGTGTGTGTGTGTCTGTGTGTGCGTGCGTGCATGCGTGTGGATAATAAGTATGTACAGTATTATTTGTATCCTTGTGTAGATACCTTATACCTAGTATGTACATATGTGTGCTTAGTCCCAAACAAAATATCATATGCAAGAGAAAGTGTTTAGTACTACAGTAATTTCCTGCCTGGTTCTTTCCTCTTTGGTCCACCTTTCCATCATCTACACACCAGGATGCAAACTTGGGTACAGTAAATCTGTACATACCTACCTATGTATGTATATTATATATACTGTACATATATAGGGTTACCGGTATGTAGGCACAGTGGGACCTGGTTTACCCAGTCACGTTTGTTTCTTGCAAAACGTATCAAATACTTTTGTACGAGTTTGTTATAAATTGTGTATTATCCAGTACTGGGTGAAGGCTGTGTGCATCTGACATTGTTGTTCTCCTCTTTAGGCTGTGGATATCCACCATTGAGTGTAAGGGCAGTCACAAAGAAGCTTGCTGATTTGTTCCAAGTGCCTGTTTTGGGATTTTTTGACTACAATGTGAGTGAGTGTCATTCTAGTACTTGTGTTCTTGTATATCTGTAGACACAGTGTGTGAGTGTGTATATATTCGTATTGAGTTTGTATATGGAACACACTGTAAGTGGCTACAGGGGTGATAGGTGAAGTAGAGTACAGGATTGTAGCAACTGTATGTATGTTGGGATGTTATGTATGACAATATGTTACTTAATCTGTTGAACAGCCACATGGAGTGAGAATCTTATTGACTTATAAATTTGGTTCAACAAGGATGGGAACAGAGAGTCATGCTTACGGTGTGTTTTATGTGATCTGTTTCACTTGTGTGTGTGTGTGTGTGTGTGTGTGTGTGTGTGTGTGTGTGTGTGTGTGTGTGTGTGTGTGTGTGTGTGTGTGTACGTGTGCTGTTGGATACCGTGCAATGTACATATATTTAGTACATGTTATCTTTAATTCCATAGCTGTTGACATGAAATGGCTGGGTGTACACTACTGTGACCTATTTGATGAAAGTGGTGAGGTAAAGGTGGCCGTTGAGAGTCTGCAACCTTGGGTAGCCAGTGATGCAAGGGTCTTCTCCAGCATTCACTCATCCATTGAGTCTCTGAACACAGTACGTGGGTTCTTTTGTGGACAATCTATACTTATTTTTCAAAGCTGCCACACATACGTACATATACAGTAATTCAGTACCATCTATATACAGTATTTAGTAAAAAATATTCAACAAACCTCTATGATCCGAGTCATGTTCCAGTATCTCTACTCTCCTGACCATTTCATGGAGCAGGCACCTTTCTATAGAGATTAATCTATGGCTCTAATGGTGTGGCTATGTATATATGTGACTGAATACAGCCATCTGGTCTGCTTATAGCAATCACTAATTGGAATTCCAAATCCAGACCATTATAGCCGGCATGCTCTGACAACAATTTTTGTGTTTAATCGGTGTCTGTGTTTAACATTGCATGTGTGTAACTCATAAACAGGTAGGAAAAACGTATGAATACAAGACTACATATTATGTATGTGCATTTACGAAGGACTGTTATTGCCTGTAGGACTGCCTGTTCTACATGAGGGAACTACGTCTGATGGAGAGTAAGAAGGTGAAAGCTGAGATTGAAGCCCTCAATCAAGAAGACTTCAATTCTTTGGAGAGAGTGATCATTCACAAGACCTTGCATAGACTTTATCTTTAATGATGATACATGTACACATAGGAGGAGGAGGAGCGTTGATACCTAAATAGTTGTATTGAGTTGTATGTCATGATATTACTCAGTACCTGTACAGTTCTAAATTAAAGCTACGTATCTGTGCGAAAACACATATGCATGCACCCTAGTGGAGGTGCCTTATGGTGACCAGGAAGGGAATTTTCTTTGCTGGTCACCTTGGCCCACCGACGGTCCACATAAAACATACCAGCACAAAATGCATGCTTGTGTCACCAACTGGAGGTGCAATGGATAATTGTGTGTTAACAATAATTTTAATGTGTGTGCACAGAACTACCTGTATGTATATCCATTTTTGGATGTCATTGCTCCATACAACCTGAGAGAATGAGAAATATCAAAAGCGTAATTATATATGCCCCATAGTATTTAATATACTATTAAAATAATTCAAATATTGTACATTATAATCTTAATTAATCTTGAGATTAAAATAGCTGAATTTTTAATTTTGTTCATATTATAACAAGTTAATTATATATAGTGCTCATTCAGGATTGCGGAATTTATGGAATTGAATTGCACAAAGGGAAAAATTGTGAATATACACTGTAATCAAAGCTATTTTATTGTTGAGTCAAAAGTGAACACTGATGTCTGTTATAGAGACTTTTTAAGTAGCCATCGGTTGTTTGGGAAACTGTCTTTGTCCGTTGGATGGAATAGAGAGAGTCCGTTATTGGGAGAGTTTCAATGTATTGATACCATACGAGAATCAACGTGTATCTTATGAAATGTCCACCGAATAGCGAATGTTCGTTATTAAGAGAGTCTGTTAATAGAGATTCCCCTGCTTACACATACGTAATATAGTATGCATTAATATGCTATACCAATTGGTATACATACGTACATTATTATACACATATTATTTTGCATCAGTCTAACTATATAGGTATAAATGTAAATATTATACAGTATATTATTAATTATAATAGTTATAATATGTACTCATGTACTACTACAATAATAATATCATTGAGAGCATCATGTAGTGTAATTACTATAATTATCACACTATATAAACGTAGTACAAATACTAGGAGAATACCAAAAATTAATAATAATATTATTATCACAGTGCTATTATGTTATACCATGAGATGCATATCTAAACAAGTGAAGCTAAACTACATGTACGTTATGGTAGGATAGGAGTCATTTCACTTCTCGTTCAAAATAGCGATCAACTCAGTAGAAGCAGCAGACTTCGTAGCCAGGACTGTATAGATAAGAAAAAAACCTTAAAAGTGTTTAGTACATGTAATTCTATTGCTGCCATCAACATCAGTAGGTACAGAACAGTACAGAGCAAATACGTAGGAACATTAGCACCATTTGACTTGTAATTTCACCGTCATAATTTTGCAAATCAAACTGAAGTATGGAAAATGTAAAATTAAAACCTTATTTTAATCACCAAAAACTTTTGCAATGTACCAATACACAATCCCATGTGTGCATGTTCATGATTACTCAAGAATACTGGACATGTGTGTGCACACTTACGCTCCGGATTAACATGTTTTTTATTATAGTGATTCACATCCTCTCTAATCACTTCTGTTGTGATTCCATAATTAATCTCAACGTCAGCTGTCCATGTGTCTTCAGGTCCTTTCACTCTAGCTAATTTCCGTGTGATTTTGGTTTTCACGTGAAGGTCAGAATCGAAGACTTGCATTCCAACGAAACGGAGATAAGGAACTGCTCTTCGATCAACTGTGAAAATTGGAGCACCCATTGAACCCTTGTAGGTTGTTACACAATGGTGGATAAAAGGCCCTGTGGTGAATGGAGGAGAATGTAAAAAGTAGCAGAAATGGGACACAAACACAGTGAATATTGCGGTTGGTATTGTAGCCATGATGAAAACGTGTACATTCCTGCATACATAATATGTGTATGTTTGACTGCATTAAAACACACACACATATATGTAAAAACACACCTGAGTGATACACAAACAAACACATATACACGTGTACACACACACACACACACACACACACACACACACACACACACACACACACACGCACACACACACCACAGACACACATGCACACACGCACACACCAATCTACAATACATCAAGTCCAAAACACTACAAAGGCTAGTTGGACAATTGTCCCATTGGACTTACTACATTTCCACTCAAAATTGCCTTGATTATTATGATCATTCAGAATTTCAGTTTGAATATATCAGGTCAGCCTTTCCACAAACCTCTCCAACATACCTCTATCTGCTATTCCAAATCGAGCATTCAGACATTTTCTATATTTTTCTTCAACCTTTGTATGATGAATTATGTATAGCTCCTGGGCATTCTGGATCTTGCCACCATCTAAAGTCAAGTGAGGAATCTTGTCACCGTATACTTTCTGCAATTCCTCCATTTTCAATGGAAACATGGAATAGTTGAGTACTTGCTTATGTGTTCTCTATTGAAAGAAAAAGAGACGACTACGGAATGATGTCAGAGTTGTACTCCTGTAGAGTAAAACCTTTCTAAACTGAGCACTCTTGGAACTACAATATGTGAATAAAAGTTTGTTATGGAGAGGCGTTCTGATTTGTGAGGTTTTGCAAAATTGAATGTGATCAACAGTGTATTAATTCATGAGAACATTAATACATTCTCCCAAATGGTTGAATGATTAATACATACGTACAAGTAGGCTATTGTTGAAAACGAGGGTCCATTTATTGTTAAATCCAAGTGTTTGAATAAGAGACAATCCTTAGGCTACTCTTACACATTTTGCAAGTCTTAGAGTTTGCCCATCACGCTCAATAGTAACACTTAGCATACTACTGAGAGGCAAAAATGATATCAGACGCAATGCCCAAGACCCAATTTCTGATTCGAATCTAACTAAAGAAAATCACAGATAAAATAACTCAGATAACTGTGCTATCTCATGATAGGCACTTATTGAGATTGCACGAGATTGCAAAAAGTATTAGGGCCTATCGCTAATTAAAAAAAAATTAAACATGTTTTTACGCATTTGTGCTTATTTGATATTGCACTGACGGTGTCTTTGAGTAATGTCAACACAATACATGATATAGTCCACGGTCAACCTGTGCTATGCTATGCTGTGCATTGAAATTTCACCAGGTATATATCATCCTTCTCTCTTTCGGAATCGATTAATTCCTCTCCTCGCTTCTCTTTGAAATCTCCTTTTTTAGAATCGAACCCATCATCAAAATTGAAGAAAATGGCACACTTTTTAGCTTCTTCAAGAGTTTCAACAAGCGAGTTTGCAGTGAGCAGATAGAAGTCATCCTCCTCTTTAACTCTATGCCTCACAATTGACCCAGTACCACGGTCCCTGGAAATTGAGACAGGAAACAAGGTACAAAGAAGTGGATATTTGGGGAAATTATGGCGCATTTCTCATTAATTTTTAGGATGGGAAGTTTGGATCTAATACTACTGTGACAGTTAGTACTTTGACATTTAACAATTAGGTCAATATGTAGATAGTAGTCTGACTTACAAACCTAAAATAGTTCCTCACAGAGGAAGTAAAAAAAATCAAATTGCCTGTAATGCGGAAAACTTGAATTATTTTCATGTAATCATAGACCCTTGATAGATTACTATGGTGGTGAGACTGACAGACTTAAAGACGCTGCACTTTGGTACAGTAAAATACTAGATGTGTCTTGATAACACCGTAGCAGCAATAGTGGGACCTGTCAATAGTGGTCACCGAAAAGTGGCTTTTGCAGGGGACAATAACTGGCTGTTGTAGAGAGGTGCCCTCCAATACAGAGACCTTACGCAGGTTCCACTGCACAAAATAACGCTCATACTAAGTAAGTTTATACTATACATAGATAAACTGATTCAGAAGTGGAATAAGAAAATACCGCCTCACTCGAATTCATTTTTTAGATCTATGAAGACGACAGCACGACTCGCTTCCATCCATTTACTCAGCGGGATGGCCCACTGGCCCTTGTCAATGCCAACCGAACCTTCTTTTATTTCACCTACTGAAGAAAGGAAGTGGAGAGTAAAGGCACACCAAACTCTTCCAGACAAACAGTACGATACTATGATAACTCACGCTCGGCCATAGTCACAGGGAGAAAATACGTCGAACTACCGTTCACAAAGACAGGAAAAGAAGCACAATATTCGCCGACGAAATGTAGTGCAACAGTACTAAAACGCCTTGTTATACAAAAAGGTCACTTCCTAGGGAATTTTTTGTTAATCCCTAGGTAGACCGCATCAGACATTGACACTCTCTACTGTTAAATTTATATGCGCGTACCCGGCCATGTATCAGTGATTCATAAAAGTGTCTGTACGGGTCAGACCACAAGGGATCATACCTTAAACAACCGGTGGAAGCACCCAGCACAGGGCTCTCCGATGATTACATCATTATTGGTTCATGAATTTTGCTGAATCAGATATTGTCCCATTCTCAAATCTTACATCAAGCTAGTATTAGACATAATATTATTCGTATTTCAGCACGAACCGTTGACATACGGCTAAATAGGCAGTGAAGGTATCTGAAATTCGGCCATGGCCAGATGACAAAAATGAATATATCCAGTATACTCTATTCCTATGAGATACTTGGCTTAAGATTGTGTGTGCGTGTGTGTGTATGTGTGTGTGTGTGTGTGTGTGTGTGTGTGTGTGTGTGTGTGTGTGTGTGTGTGTGTGTGTGTGTGTGTGTGTGTGTGTGTGTGTACGTCACGATGGCTGAGCGGTCAGATAACATGATTTCTTGGCTCCAGGTTGCAGGTTCGAGTCCCACTGAGGACGTTTCTTTCATCAAAAAAGGGTCACAACCTGGTGGTCAGTTGCAATACTCTCTATAAAGCACCATAGGGAGAGACTTTGGGACACACAACTGGTTTCCCAGCTAAAATAGTGTCTTCTAAATTCACAGAATATACAAGTACATAGTCTTTGTGGAAAGTCTCTGTAAAGCTGTACATAGGTGTCCTCTGTCTTCGTCTGTCCATGGGTGAACTTTTGATTTTGGTCAAAGTTTGAGAAATTTTAGTAGGAAGATGGCTGGGAACAGTGACAATTATCTCTGAGTCACCATGAACATGGATAATCATTGATTGTATCTCTTCTCCAGCATTTTATACAAATGCCTGAGTCAGAGTTGAGTATACAGAGGATAAATTCCTTCTAATTATCTGGCCAAGACCAAATGTAGCTAGGGTTAGTGGCCACATATACAGAGATGGAAATTATTTCATAAGTTAGACTAAGTTTACATCCACATCTATGTCTGGCTACAATATCAGGTTGATATGCCCCCTCTCCCATGAGCTATGCAAAAAAGTGTTGAGCATCATTTCTCCTAAATAAAATTTAATACTTTTTTAATATACATTTGGGGATATTAAGCACCTCTGAATGTAGCAATGGTTAGGGGCCACATATGGCGATGGGAATTGTTTCATAAGTTAGTTTACATCCACAATTCAAGTCTGACTAAAATATGAGGTGGACAAATCCCCACTCCATTGAGCTATGCAAGAAGGTGCTTAGAGTTTTCTCCTATTCTCTTCTATATATTGAGTGCATGTGGTGCTAGGACAAAAGCATGCACAGAGATGGGGATGGTTTCATAAGTTGTAACAGTTTCACATTTCTAGCTAAGTCTGGGTGGAATTTGATGTTGAGACTCCCCCTTTCCCATGAACAATATTTCCAAAGTATGGGAGAAAATAGGAGGAAATAGGAGAAGAATGCTAAGCACCCTCTCGCTTAGCTCATTATAGAGGAGTGTCAACCTGATATTTTCACCAGACCTAGCTGGGGATGTGAACTAACATGAAGCAATTCCCATCCCCATGGGTGGCCCATAACCATAGCTACATTCGAAGGTGCTTAATATTTTTTCAATGTATGGGAGAGAATGGGACAACAAAATACTAAGCACCTTCTTGCATAACTCATGGAAATGGGGCCGTGTCAACTTGATATTTTTACCAGACCTAGCTGATGGCACGAACTAAATGCTGAAACAATTTCCATCCCAATACGTGGCCGTAACCATAGCTACATTCGAGGTGCTTAATAATTACAATTTCAATGGATACGTATGGGAGAGAATAGGATAATAAAATGCTAAGCACCTTCTTGCATAACTCATGGGAGAGGGGTGTGTCAACTTGATATTTTCATAAGACCTAGCCGAGGGCATGAAGTCAATGCTGTAACAATTCCCATCTCAATTCATTTACTGCAACCCAGCTACATTCGGAGGTACTTAAATTTTTTTCAAGGTATGGGAGGGTATAGGACGCTAACCACCTTTTTGCATAGAACATGGGGGAGGGGTTGTGTCAACTTGATATTTTAGACAGATCTAGCTGGGGATGTTAACTAACTCATGAAGCAATTCCCACCTCAATAGGTGACATGTAACCCCAGCTACATTCGGAGGTGCTTCATTATTTTCAATGTATGGTAGCTATGGTTATACGTGGCCATAACCATAGCTACATTTGAAGGTGCTTAATAATTACAGGACTTAGCAATTTTCATGTACATATAATACATACTGTTTGAGTGTCCATATTATCTTGCATATATCTGTTATGCATGGCAATGGATGCAATAATATTTTATTATCTAAAAAGCCAAATACAGTGTAATACCATGCATACAGTCAATATAATAATATTATAATTATTATTAGGTCAGAGATTACATTTCATAATAAATAAAAATAAATAATTCTAACAATAGATTATAATTCAAAAGGTGATCAGAATAGGCCAGCAATAACAAGTGCCATGATAATAGTTGAGGCACATGTTACTCATAGATTAGTTGATTCTTCTCCAGCTACATCTCTGTCTTGTTTGACTCCTTCAAAGTCTTCAACATGGAACCCGACAGTGTGCTTAGACTCTAGGTCCTTCAATTTCTCTTTGACCTGTGCATTCTCTGCAGCAGGTTCATCAGTCACTTTCCCTTCAACAGGAGTTGATGGAGACAAATGTTGCCTTTTTGGTGGGGAGAGCCTCGTATAGAGGACCAGATACACAATGAATGTTACCAGGAGCATACTAGCCAGGACGGACACTGGAAGATAAGAACGCCTTCCAGCAGCCAAGAACAGGGAGTTACCTGGGGAGGGGGAGGATATAACACGATGAAGAGGAACACATGCACTCTCTGCGAGGATTTTGAAGTTTGTCACTGTATGCATACATACCAAGACTGTGACATACAGAATGTTGACATACTGTACAGGGGTGTAGGAAGTGATTGTCAAGTACACAGGACATATTTTCTTTTACAGGAAATTGTGTATATTACGTACAGGATAATTCAAATCATTCAATTCAACTGTGATACAGTTTGAATTTATGCTCATGCAAATGATTCATAACATTAATTGGTAAATGTAAAAGGAGTGAATCATTGAAAATTATCTGGTATGATCATTCTATCGTAATGAAACATCAGAAAAAAGCTACATCATACTTTGAACACTTCAAACAGTTAATTAATATCCATTAATATCCATTAATATCCATTCAGTTACTGTATATCTGAGATTAAGCAATACCAATAAAAATGGCCAACTGCTGGAGGATGGGTCTAGGGGGTGCACAATACCTATCAGAACTCACCCCACAGGGGTCCGATGATCTTTGAAAGTGCTCCACCTGCTACGATGATGCTCATAATAAAACTCTAAAGTGAAGCATTAATATTGGCTTTTGAACATCAATTCGAATGAGAGACATTCTACATTCAAGAACACTCCACATATGTACATTAGCCTAGGCACATCTAGAACCAAACTAGAAAACCAGAAGACCCTGTTGTTGAATGGTGAATCTTATTAATAAACAACCAGACATATCTAGCAACAAACGATACCGTTGTATGACCAAAAGAGCCTGTTCAATAATTGGATGATCACGTTGTACGACTGACAGGGCCTATTCAATGAATGGGGAATTCCATTGTAAGATTGAAAGGGGCTGTTAAGCAACTGGGTCACCTTCATTGTACAACTGGACAGGCTTTTAAACAACTGCTCAGTCCTGCTGTACAACTGGAGACCCTGCTAAACAGGCAGTCAATCCTACTGTACAATAGAACCTAGATTCATATTGGTATCACGATAGAAGATCTATAGGGTGGGTTTAGCAAATAAAGTTACCCATGGAACACTATCAAGTAATAGCAGATAGTTGCGTTGTGTAGGTGCCATCGCATCAGTTAATGTATGTACATACATCGAGAGTAAATGTGGGAAATGTACTGTAATCACGTGTGAATGTTAGCTGAATATGTAGTAACACACCTGTCCAACAGAGCCCATCCCATCTGAAGCTATTATTGTCAGTGTTATTCGAGTTGTGACGAATGCTGGAGTGAACAGTAGCAGTCCAATCAGTAGCTGCACAAAGTTGAGACTAGTTCTGTGGCTCCTGCACAACTTGACACACTCCTCACAGAATATCCCAGTGACTCTGGAGTTCTGGTTCCAGAAACACTCCTCTGGTGGACCACTGTGGTTGAGACACTCCTTCATAGACAGACACAGCGCAGTGTTGTTAGTCGGACACAATGCTACAGAGCTTGAGATGTTTAGTTTGGTGTCTTCTTGGAAATATGTGTCATCTGAAGAGTATAGCAATTCAGACAACCCATAGTATGTGTGAGGCTATAAGTATTAAACCAGTAGCACCATCTCCCCTCTACACTCTTCCAACCACCGACACCCATTGACACCCACCCATACCCACAACACAAAGCCACCCACCTACACAAAACCACACACACACACACACACACACACACACACACACACACACACACACACACACACACACACACACACACACACACACACACACATACACACGCATGCACGCACACACATAATATATACATATTATCATTTCACCTGTAAATGCTGTTGCATTGAAGTTGTCCAAGCTGTACTGATCACACGGATCTCCCCCTAAAACCTGCCAGTCCATCATGATCACACAGCCACTCAGTCCCATAACAAACCCGATCACGCAGATGTCCTTATTTCTCAGTCCAATTTTTTGCAAGATGAATCTACAAGTACAGTAAGGAATGCATTGAAATATCAACACGTAATAGCCATATGAAACACAACAGAGGCACTCATAGAGTAAGTAAGCGCATACATATATTATACATACTAGTATCCTGGTTGAGGGTTAGATCAAAGGAAAAACTGCGTACATAAGCCATGTAGCACAGGTCTGTGATACAGCACAGGTCAGTTAACAATCTGTGCATACTGTTGCCATGGTGAAACTGTAGCTAAGTAACACACACTGTTGTTTAGTGGGAACATTGTTTACAGGTGCTGAATTTGGTGTATAGTTTATTCATTTCTCACAAACACAACTGGATTCTGGAGACAAGTTTAACCCAATTGCCACTTGAACAAGAACAGAGATCACACAGAAGCCTACTGTGTTTAAAATTCTTTCCTTAGAAAGATAGTAATTTTCACAAAGCTACCATTCCCCTTTCAATATCAAACACACGTACATACTACAAGATTCTTTCCCACTTACATTATAGCAGTAGCGATGGAGAACAATGACACAGTGCTGGTGAATACATATGATATGTACTCGATGTTAAGACCAAAGTTACTGCTGAGTATTGGGTTGAGAAGGGCTTCAATTACAGAGAAAATCGAGTTAATAACAAAGAATGCAACAGTTAGATAGATAACACACTGACAAACATGGTTAAGTTTGACAACAGATCTTGAGCAGAGTAGCATAAGATGCATAGACAGAATAAATAATAGCATGCACACACATACACTTACACATACACACACACACACACACCTACACACACACCTACACACACACCTACACACACACACACACACACACACACACACACATACACACACACACAAACACACACACACACGTGCACACACATACACATGCACACATACGTACACCTAAGGATACATAAATAGGAATTGCAGGCTTTATTTTTATAAACTTCAAAGATGTAGCTTTTTTGACATCCGTCTTCTTTTCCACAAAGTATAAACAAGTCAAAACGAGGAGAAATAGGCAGTAAATGACCAGGCACCATCCCGACCAGTGAAAAGGATCAATAGATGGAAATTGGGCCACAATACTGGCAAGAGCTGCATGTGATGAAAGATACGCATCAAATCAATTGTCATTCCAAATGGACCAGTGTGTTCATACAGACCAATGTGAGTCTACATTGAAAAATGTGAGTCTACGTACAGGGACCAATGGGAGTCCACATGGACCAGTGTGTTCATACAGACCAATGTGAGTCTACATGGACCAATGTGGGTCTACATGGACCAATGTGGGTCTAAGTGGACCAATGTGGGTCTAAGTGGACCAATGTGGGTCTACGTACATGAAACAATGTGAGTCTAACAGTAATATGAGTTACCTGGACCAATTGCCACTCCTAAAGTAGCTGAAATGAACGAGAAAAGAAAAGTTGTGTTCTTTATTTGTGATTTGGACGGATCTTCCTTTTTCAATGAGATGACTAAGTTGGTTGATTCACCGATGTACAGCCTCATGATTGTTGCCATGCCACCCTGGAATATTCCCTGTAAGAACCGTCCCATCATGACCATCCACCCAGCCACAGCAAACCCATAAACGAGGCCACCAATGATAATGCTCAACTGTGTTATCACCATGAGGTACTTTATGGGGAAGATTTTCGTAGCAAATGCTAAACTAAGCGCAGTTAGGAGCTCTCCAATGCTGAATATGGCCACACTCCATGCATAGAAGTCCTCATTGAGACCAAGTCCTGGACGTATCTGTAAGAAAACACGAAATGCTCGATTCCATGCAACTTGGTTAGTAGGTACGCAGTTACCCAAAACATTGATGCCTGACACAAATTGGATTGCTGATTTGTGCCATTACACATTTTTGCCAATTCATATGAGTATCTATACCCAAAAGGTCAATCAAATCTGTGAGTTGAGACATTATTGAACGTTTATTTTAATATAAATTATTAGTTAATCTGCCACAATTTGTTTTTTGACAAATATGTATGGTGGATTAATGAGTTCGGTGCATTAACTGGATTTACATTATTGATTGCATGTTACTGTATATTGGTACTGGGAAATGGTGGCAGATAAGAAGGCTTGGCGGATGAAGCAGCAGTGGATGAACAAGTATTCACTGCACAATGCGACCTCGGTTCTTCAAACCTTGGTACATTAGATCTTCAGAAATGTTCAGCTAGGTGGAAGGTTTGTGATAATTGAAGTAATAATTGAATAAATCAGTATTAAAATGGCTGATACAATATAGCAGGTCATTCAGATAATTGAGCGTTCGGATAAACAAGGTGCACTGTATTAAATAACACTGTGCTTACATACAACTGTGATATGGATATACACTCCCTTGTTATGCGTATACGTACAGGTTTTGAAAAAAATCATCCCACTTCTTCTTTGAATAAAACCTTGTATACCAACTGTGTGTAGAGTAATCACTAAGCAACACCGAAGCTTACATTTTCATTCGGGTCTATGTTGGTGGGTGTGGTCACGAATTGGTGGAGAGAAGGGTAAACGATAGTGAAGACAATACCGAGAGCAAGACTGTTACTGTGTATGATAAGCCAATTCCTCTTCAGCCGTGCTATTTCCTCATCTGCAATGGAATAAAAGGTGTACAAACAGCTAGAAGAAGGTGTGCAAGCAGCTAGAAGAAGGTGTGCAAGCAGCTAGAAGGAGGTGTGCAAATAGCTAGAAGGAGGTGTGCAAACAGCTAGAAGTAGGTGTGCAAACAGCTAGAAGTAGGTGTGCAAACAGCTAGAAGTAGGTGTGCTTACAATGAGGTGTGCATACAGCTGGAAAAAGTGTTGCGTACTCAATGAAGTACTGTTCAGTGCATTAATTGACCTCTGAATTGAGAGTACCTCTGTGATAAGGGTATGTAATTGAGAGTCCGCTGTTTAGTGCAAAGAATCCGGTTCTACTTAATTACGAGACACACATCTTCCGTGTAGACAGGAATACTTCCCTGTGTGTAAGTTGTTAAGGCAAGGGATATTTGTCAGCTACCAATAACTGTTGTTCAGGACATCTTTGCACACACGGACACTCAGTACGGGGGATAAGGATACGGTATGACTTGCAGAATATGTGCACAAAACACTGATACTGATCAGTGAGGGCATCTATGCACTTTGCTGTTGTGTTGATGGGGACATTGATGGTTGAAAGGAATTGAAATCTGGATGCGAATCTCGTACTACGCCAAACTCACCGGGATCCCAAAACACACTTATAACACGAGACCGTAAAGTTAGTAGCTTTCTGTTGAGGCCGCTTCGTATAGACCGCCATTTTATCATCCTGTCATACATAGACCCTAGAGGTTTCCGGTATGACAGGTCTATGGTCTAGCCAGAGAGTCTATAGCTCGACTGAATTCATCTGTGTATTGCGCAACTCTTCTCCATCGTAATAATGGCTACGACGGCTGTGTGTCGTTGTTCCCTCAGTTTACGTTGCCATGGACGTTCGCAGTTGGTTCACGCACCGCAGAGGTTAAGTCGAAGTAAAACATGTGGAAAATTTTCTGCAGAGACAGTCTGTAATGCTTTAAGAAAGGAATTGTGTAGTTTATCAGGACCCACGGTTGAAAGACTGGAAGTCTTGTATGACCAGAGGTTTCATGCATACAAAAGTGAGTAATTCAAGTGTGTGCGTGCGTGTGTGTGCGTGTGTTGTGCGTGTGTGTGTGCGTGTGCGTGTTGTGTGTGTGTGTGTGTGTGTGTGTGTGTGTGTGTGTGTGTGTGTGTGTGTGTGTGTGTGTGTGTGTACAGGTGTGTACGTATGTGTGTACTTTGCATATGCATGTAAGATTCCTTCCTTACCTGAATAATTTCTGTGAATTTTCATCAATCTGCCATAATTCACAAAGGACACTGTATGTACAGCATTTCAATTATTAAACGTACATATCTGTACACATACGTATGTATGTACATGTGTGAAGCTTTTATATGTAGTATTATTTCAGCTGTGGATGCCATTAAACCATCAAAATAACATAAAACAACTCCTGGTATTTTTGTTGTTTTATCACTTTTGCATGTATTTCAAACCAAGTTGAAAATTACTATCCTCTACCTACTCACAGACAGTTTTGCTCACACATCTGTGGACGAGCAGGGGATATTCACCAACAGCGAGCTGTCACTGAAGTACATCGATACCTATGGATTCGACTACGACTACACTTTGGCCTGTTACACATCTGAGCTGCCCAAACTCCTGTATGACCTCTGCAAGGAGAGACTGGTTAAAGACTACAGAGTGAGTGTGTGTTTGTATGTACAGTACCTACATCTGTATATATTTATGACATGTTTCCGTGTGTGTGTGTGTGTGTGTGTGTGGGTGTGGGTGTAGGTGTGTGTGTGCGTATGTGTATGTGTTCATGTGTGTGTGTGTGTGTGTGTGTGTGTGTGTGTGTGTGTGTGTGTGTGTGTGTGTGTGTGTGTGTGTGTGTGTGTGTGTGTGTGTGTGTGTGTGCGTGCGCGTATGTGTACATGTACGTGTGCGTGTGTGTTCATGTGTATGTGTGTGTGTGTATGTGTGTGCGCGCGTGTGTGTGTGCCTGTGTATGTGTGTTGCTACGTATATTGGATGTGTGTATGCATGTTCTTCCAAGAGTTTGCGTTTGAGTTTACTTAGCATATTATTGACACTGTAGTATCCTAAGGAGATAATGAGCTTCGAATATGATCCTAATTTTGCTATTCGAGGATTGCATTTTGACTTACAGAAGGTATGTACATATGTGTGTTTATTGTTACAAAATGTATGTAAGTATGCAAAATGTTTGAACTCTACTGTGTGTGTGTGTGTGTGTGTGTGTGTGTGTGTGTGTGTGTCTGTGTGTGTGTGTGTGTGTGTGTGTCTGTGTCTGTGTGTCTGTGTGTGTGTGCGCGCGCGCGTGTGTGTGTGTGTGTGTGTGTGTGTGTGTGTGTCTGTGTGTGTGTGTGTGTGTGTGTGTCTGTGTCTGTGTGTCTGTGTCTGTGTGTCTGTGTGTGTGTGTGTGTGTGTGTGTGTGTGTGTGTGTGTGTGTGTCTGTGTGTGTGGGTGTGGGTGTGGGTGTGTGTACGTGGGTGTGATCCCACTATTTGATTGATTACTTAAGTTTAACAGAGTTTACTCTTGTTTAGGGTCTTTCATTGAAAATTGACGGTTATCAGCATATAGAATTTGGTACAGTGTACCGAGGCCATTGTAAAGTGTCAGATGAAGAGGTCATTGAATTGTATGGTGGTACACATGTGCCTCTCCACATCATGAATGACTTTTATGGACATGCTCAAGCGGTGAGGTGTATGTATTACATATGTACATTGCTTGGTTTACCTGCATGTGAACACACACACACACACACTTGCATAACGCACATGTACAAAGACCACACAGACACACACAGACACACACACACACACACAAACACACACACAACACACACACACACACACACACACACACACACACACACACACACACACACACACACACACACACACACACACTATTGATCATGTACGTAGTATGTACTATGTATCTTAACAATTTAGGGTGGGTCATTGCAACATTACCTTGACATGTTCTCACAACCAGAGCTCACTCTACTAGCAGATGTCATTGAGGTATGCAAATACACATACATATACATATTATTTGTATATTCTGTGCATACATATTCAGTGCTGTATGTACGTACATGTTTGTATGTACTTATGTATTTGGTGCATAGAGCTCTTCCTTATTGTGTGCTGTTGTTTATTGTGTTGTCATGTATGTTGTTATTATGGTGTTTATTGTGCTCCTAGTATCTCTTGGTTCAGCACAAGCTTTTTGACCCCAAATATGCAGCCGATGATTGTAAGGTATGTACGTGTGTAACTTTTATCCATTTTATCCATCTCTAGTTACGTATGTATCTCTCCATATACCTTTTTCTAGATACATGCATGTATGTAAACATCTATCTACCTCTATCTACCCCTGCTTACCCCATTCAGTCCTATCTACTCTTATCTATACATGTACGTACATACTTACATACACATACACATGTGTCTTACTTTATCATCTACATCCCTCTATCTACTGAATATCTATGTATGTAATTCTATCTATGTACGTATGTATGTACATGCATTACGTAGTGCATTCTATCATCTGAGGTATCTTGTTTTTAGACTGCTATGGCTGAAGTTCATCGTTCCGGGGACATGCATTCTGCTATCATGGTTGATGTCCCACGCTATCTGAAGAAAGATTCTCGAGTGGATGATTTGTTAAAACGGCTCAAAGAACACGGCAAGAACATCTTCCTCATCACAAACAGTCCCTTTTCCTTTGTGTGGGTACAGACTAACAGTGCATAGCAATAATATCGTAGAGACTCATAGCTACATACAGCGAAGAATAAGAAATGAGAATATTTTGTGTAGCTGACAAAGACTTGGTTGAAATGTCTCGAGTGTTTTTCATGGTTGCTACGTGTTCCAAGCAAAATATTCTCATTTCAGAGAACATGTCAGTTATATACATACATATGTACATGCATAGATATGTAGGATTGACAAGAATTCATGGTAAAGAATTGTACACAGAAAGACTGTACATTTACAATGCAGATTAATGAGATACGTATGTACGTATATACACTGTATTTCAATTTTTATTTGTTTTTGGATCTCCAACAATTTCTTATTTCTTCTTTTCTAGTGACAAGGGCATGAGATATATTGTGGATGAAGGGTGGAAGGACCTCTTTGACCTGATCATTGTACGAGCAAGGAAACCATCGTTCTTCATGAATTTCCACCAGTAAGCAACACTGTGATACATACGTACTTCCTTCTCCTTCCTTGTGCGTGTGCATGTACTACATATATGAATAACACTGGTGTACAGATGGAGAAACTTCCATATGAGTGTGGCACCTGCACACAAGCACACAAGCACACACACACACACACACACACACACACACACACACACACACACACACACACACACACACACACACACACACACACACACACACACACACACACACACACACACACAC
>OZ026567.1:3102349-3159849 GCA_964020155.1 Chondrilla cf. caribensis
TATACCTCCAACGTCACCAATCTCCTCAACTACCCACTTGACTACGCCTTCTACAGTAAAAGGTTCGCTCTTCCGCATGAAGCTGCCACTGGTTTTGATGTGAAGGGTACGCCCATTTAGCAATTCCACTGGTTGAATCAATAGTACATTATTTATTGTGCATTGCATTTATTATGTCATTTCTTTCATTGATATTGAACAGTTATAGCTTTGTAAAGTATATTATTGTACTGTATTTAATTGTATTATTGTATTGTTTTGTGTTGCTATGTATGGTATATACAGTATACAGTACTGTATATTAGATATACTTGTACTGTATATATTTGGAGTACTATTGTGTTTAACTGATTTAGTCTATTGTAATTTATATATCATACCCATAAAATAGCATATATGTATATTATTTTGAACACACATAGTATCAGTAGTATAATGATAAATACTTTGGTCTATGCATGTATAAGGGAGAATTGGGTAATTTGGTATAATTCGGGAAATTGTGAATAACGTGGGGATCAAGCTACTGTTAGGTATAGCTGAGGGTTACCATCACCAGTGGAACATTGCAGTTATCCTTGAAATCTTAGCCGTTTAGGATGGAAAAAAATTGATATTTCCAAGCTATACTCCATTTTACCTTACATATATTTTTGTGCATTACGAAGAGTTTTACTGCACATAATTATACAAAAATATATTCATACCACATTTACTCTCAATTCCAAGTGTAGTGTACAGTGGACCCCTCTATTACAAACATCTGAAATATGAAAACCTCTGTAATAAGGACACCATTCTGTGTCCCAGTATAGTACTGAAGTGTATAAAATGACCTCTGAATTGAGAAAACCTCTGTATTAAGGACTAAAATTAAGGTCCCAAAGAGTCCTTAATAGAGAGGTTCCAGTGTACACGTGTGATGGAAGTGATCCCTACCTGTGCTTACTGTAAAGTGTTGCTTGATGACACTGGCTGATGCAGTAGGAAATGTTAATTGCTATTACTTTGAACAATGGGTGATTCTGAAGCATGATCAAAATGAAACAATTCAAGTTCAATTACTTGCAATTATATATGAGGCCAGACGATTCATATAATAACACCATACTATTAGATATTCTACGTACGTATATACGTAGATTTTACTTTGCCAAGTATACTGAATATACATTGTATAACTAAAAGGAATAAAATTTATGATTAATCATGTATAGGCCTGTACACAAACTAAACACTTCACTGGTGTGTGTGTGTGTGTGTGTGTGTGTGCGTGTGTGTGTGTGTGTGTGTGTGTGCGTGTGCGCGTGTGTGCGTGTGTGCGGATACGTTATTTACTGGATAGCTAGGGGATACAGGATTTCCTAGGTATACGGGGATTGACATCGCACAGCAGTTGGAATAATATACTAGGATACGGGATTTACGGAGATACTGTATTCCCTCTCGACCGCGGTTCGCAAACACGAGACTGGATGCATGTGTATCGCGGGTGATTGCATTGTGCAATCTCGGATCTCCTTTGCACGACGCGTATTGTACTAAATGGCTAACGACAGAACTCATCAAATAACTCATGTCGTCTTTGACTTGGATGGACTGCTGATAGGTACACTGGTGAGAAATAAACTAGCTCCGTCTGTAGATCTATTCACAGCTGCTCTTCGTCACGATGTCGTTGCTTTTGATGGGATTTCTTTTGACCTATTGTCACGTAGTCTCTCGAACTAGCCCACGTTGTCTGTGGTTAGATTTCTTGTGTTTCTTTTGCAGAAACTGAATCGCTCTACACCAAAGTAACTCAGGGAATCTTGGACCGATTTGGTAAAAAGTTTGAGTGGAGTCTGAAGTCACAGATAATGGGAAGACCTCCTCTGGTTGGGGCAAAGGTTGTAGTTGACACACTTCAGATACCTTTAGAACCAGAAACTTTTCTGGATGAGCTTCATGCTGAACTGGACAAAATCTTCCCAGAAGCTGAGTTGATGCCTGGTATGGTTGTTGTAGGAAGGCAACCAAGCACCCACCCACACCCACACATGCGCGCACACACACACACACACACACACACACACACACACACACACACACACATACACATGTACACACACACACACACACAACACACACACACACACACACACACACACACACACACACACACACACACACACACACACATAGACATATGTATAGACATGCATACGCACAACATGTACACACATGCACACACACACAGACACACACACACACACACACACACACACACACACACACACATACACACACACACACACACACACACTAACATACATACATACACACGTGTACACATATACACTGCTCTTCTACTTGAACATGTGCAGGTGGAGAAAAGCTTATTCGCCACTTACATAAACATGGAATACCAATATCAGTGGCCACCGGGTCAGCACGGAAGCAGTACAATCTCAAGGTTCAGAATAAACAAGATCTCTTTGGATGCATGTCTCATGTTGTGTGCAGTGATGATGATGGTGTTAAGAGAGGGAAACCCTTCCCTGATGTGTATCTTGTCACGGCAGGCCTTTTCAGTTCCCCTCCCAAAACAATGGAAAATGTCTTAGTCTTGGAGGATGCTCCCAATGGTGTAGAGGCAGCGAAAAGTGCTGGAATGGTGAGTTCTGTTGGAAACTCATTATTGCATTTCCTCTACTTTAGTGGTGTGTGTGTGTGTGTGTGTGTGTGTGTGTGTGTGTGTGTGTGTGTGTGTGTGTGTGTGTGTGTGTGTACGTGTGTGTGCGTGTGACTGTATGTATGTACATGCACGCACATAAGTGCACAACAAGCAAGGACATTAAGGCAAGTAGGATGAGGTTTACTTTCATAAAGGATTGTGGGTGCTTTGAAACTTGTACTGTAGGCATCTGAAGAATGTCAGTAGACTTATAAAATATTATGCAATATTGTGCTAAGGAATAACACTAAAACTCTAGGTGGGAAATGATAGTATGAAGTGATGATTTTGGTTCCTTGAGCCCTGCTTAACGAATAATGCTGGAATTTTAATAAAATATGGTTCCAAGAAATAGTACTGTAGCAGGGGATACTGATCATGAATCAGCAATATTTTGTTTAGTATAATAACAATGTCTGTGTGTGTGTGTGTGTGTGTGTGTGTGTGTGTGTGTGTGTGTGTGTGTGTGTGTGTGTGTTTGTGTCTGTGTGCATGTGTATGTTTTATATGCATCTAATATTTTATAGCAGTGTGTGTGTGTGTGTGTGTGTGTGTGTGTGTGTGTGTGTGTGTGTGTTTATGTTTGTGTCTGTGTGCATGTGTATGTTTTATATGCATCTAATGTTTTACAGCAGTGAATGTATGTACGTATATGTCACCATTCCACATCCCATGGTAATTGTTTGGCTTCTGTTTAAACTATTTGTCAGATATGCATCATGGTTCCTGACAAGCGAGTTGACAGTGAAAAGACCAAAATGGCTGACGAAGTACTAGAGTCACTGAATGACATTGATTTGGCTAAATATGGACTACCCCCTTTGTAGGCTGTAGGTACCTGTGACTAATGTATAAACTGAGCTTGAATTATACGATAGAGTTTACTTTATAGTGAACTTAAAAGTTGTGTAATTATCACTAGTAATATCATATAAGTGAAATTGGTGGTATAACTTATGTATTAATTTATGTATGTACACAATGTGCATATATATCAAGAATTCAATGTAATTCCCTAGCCAAGATATATGACGACACCTAGCCATTCAACCATTTTCGCAATATGCATATATGTATTTAACGTATGCACAATCAATTTGGTCAAATAATATATTGTTTAATATAAATCTTTGTATGTGTTACTAGATAATATAGATACATGGCATACATAGTACAATTTGAATACTGTATTATACATTCTTAACAAACATCATTTTTTATAATCAATGTTTTATATAGGTGCAATTCACATACAATGTTCATTATTAATATGGAAATGAGAACAGTGAAACTTGTTGTCTAGCCATTCGTATGCAAATGCACAGGGACTGCTTTTCTCTCGTCGAATTACATATATAGGTACATAGCTGTACCATGAAGATTAAAATGTATGTAACAACGACACAGCAGATATTATTTCAGGACTCCATCATGGTGACCATTTATAAGTGTGACCATCTCAGAGAAGTGATGGTTCTGATACAGTTTCCAATGTATTTTGTGTACAGCAAATTCTCGTTAATCTGCCACAGTTTGTTTACAAGGAAATACGACGGATTAACGAGATTGGAGGATAAATGTTGTACATTATATGGGTATCGAAAAATTGTGGCAAAAAAGGTTTAGGGGATTAAGAAGTGGTAGATTAAAAGAAATAAACTGTAATAATATCACAGTTTCAATTGTGTTCACACTGAACTTCAATGTTCACAATAGACACTCCTGGGTGATCTCACCAAGAAAGGCTCTAGAATTTCTGCAAGAATTTGTGTATGTATGTGTACACTAAAGAAGTGTTGTTGGCGGCTGTTCTGAATCAGTCAAGTACACCACAAGCATGACTAGCACTACATCAACCAACACAGTGACACCCATTTATCATCTATGACTTCATTCTGGAGTAACTGAAGATTGACATGGGCTAGCCAACACAATGCTGGCGAGTACTCCATGCCTATTCAACCTGCGTGGGTACGCCAATCACTTTTGTGGACTAAATTTTTCGTTCTTTCTTATAGTGCTTTAAGCGTCCGCTGCGGTCAGCTAGGTACATTCCTAGAGATCCAAGAAGAAGTGGTGTTATCGAGTTTCGCCACGTCCTTCCGACATTCCTTGACGCCGAACCATTTAAACGACTTCCCTTCGTATCCCATCTGGTGATAAGCGCTATCCACAAGGGGATAATGATTCCAAAACTCCCTCCTAGAACACAACCGCGTACCAGCAAACATGAAGGACAATGGAGGCGACCGTCCGTCAAAGAACGCTCTACTACCGCTTTCCATGCAAAATAGGAAGCGCCACTGAGAGAAATCACCGTAGAGTAAACTAATTTTGATAATGTACTAGAGTGTGTTGGCTTCATGACACTCCTGATGTATACGGCATGGAATGTCGACGCAGAGAAAACACAGATGGCAAACTCCATTTTCACCAGTTCCTCGCGGGATGGATTATCACGTGATCCGAACCGTAGTTCTGATTGGATCAGTATTTAGTGGGTGTGGCCCACGTGTGCGGTGCGGGGCGTGTCTAAACACATTCTACTTCCTGTGTTGCGTCGCGAGTGAAGGAGAGGAAGGTTTGCGCCCTTTCTCTTCGACTGAAATACCATGTCAGCGAACAGAATAAAGAAACAAGGTATCAACCGTGTATTTGTTATAATGGACCTAAATGAAGTGTTCAACTCCTAGTTTTTTTTTCCAAGCTTCCATTGTCAAGTTTACTAAATTGTCCGTTCGTCCTTCAGATGCCTACTTAGCTCTGGAGAGGTTAGAGAAGTATCGAGAGAATCTGAACCGTGCAGAGGACAGAGAATTGAAGGAAGCTTTGGACAGAGCTATTTCGGCCATACGATCGAGATTGTTTCAGGCTCTCCTTGGTAAGGACCGAGGAATGACAGAGACTCCTCTGTCGCCCTTCCCTTTTACACACAACTTTTAAACATCCTCGCGTAGTATTTTGTTTCTAGCCTTTTCCTGGTCACTCTGTGGAAGCGCGTTTTTCACGAAGTAACATTTTCCATGGTGACGATATGTCAAGTACCGTACGGCGCTCACTAAAATATTACAGACGATGTTCTTGAATGCATTCCCTACATGTTTCATGGCTTGCTAGCGTGGTATGCCTGTTCCCATCCTGGAAACTCTTTCAATGTGGGTTGGTTGTCCTTTAGTGTAAACGGCACTGGTATAGCCATTGTCCTTCTACTTGTGTGTAGTTGTTAAGGCTGTTGGTGTTGTGTTGTGTTGTGAACTTCATGTGTACACAGATACTGTGGAAATCTCTAGTATCTGTTCTGTTTGTGTGTGTGTTATCAGTTTTAGGACACAGTGGAGGTACGTACCTTGGGATGGGTGTATTTACTCATTGTTAATGTCCTTGAACTATGAACGTGTGTCTTCAAGGTAGCACGATTGTAAACCTTTGTCATTGTTCACTTAGGGTTGAAAGCAATTCAGTTGGCTGTAATTCTTCAATTCAAATCCTGATTTCAGTATTCCACTTTACTCTTCATAAAAATCGTGCGTGTAAGTTAATTCCCAACTTCTCTAACCCTGTGTATGGCACCCATGGCCTACATGTTGCTGTTGACAGCAGGCCCTGGACCTCCCATAGGAGGGCATGGCCAAGTGTGTATTTAGCAAGTTTACTTCATAAGGTGGGAGTGAAATCACCTTTGCTTTATCGACCTTTGAAGGCCAGTTTTGTCTCATGCCTTCTGTGTGAGGAGTATGTACACTCGTGGTTCTCTGGTGGCTTGTACTTGAGAATACGTACATGAGTCTGAATTCATCCCAGAAGTCTTCGATATCAATCATTGTTGTGATGCATGTTTGTACGTAAATGTATTTCCTACTATGTGTAACTTTGTGTGTGCGCAGGTGCTTGTTAGGTTAGATCTCTAGCTTTGTTTTGACTGACACAGTTGTTACTATTCTGTGTTGTTCATAAGTGTTGGGTCATGAAGTTGGGTCACAGTTTGTCTTTGAAGTGTTATAAACCTAGCATGGTATAGATATGTGTGTGTGTGTGTGTTATGGAAGTATGTGTGGTGTGCACACATACCATAGCCTACACATTTTGTGATGGTCTCAGTATGGTACACCACTAATTCACTACTCCACCTCTCCCTTGAATAGCTTTGCAGTTGTCACACTTGGCTACTGGACTACTTGATTACTAGGTTCCCTTTTACAATACTAGGACATTGTGTTATCATTTCATCAGTGTATTACTATTCATCACTTTTCCATATCCTAAGATATGACAATGTATTACAGTAGTTGGTGTCTACATTCAGCCCTTTGTGCTGTATATTGTTTCTATGGCACAGTTGTGCTTGAAATGGGAGTGAATGTGTAGTGGATCCAAAGGAAGCATGTATAGTGCCCATTGAGCTCCCGGTGGCAATGTTGTACAGAATCAACATAAGAATGTACATTGTATGCCCACCTTTTCATTTCAACTAGTTTAACTCCTCTGCCTTGATGTGCAGGTACTATGTGTGTAAACTCTATGTGTGCACCATGAGAATCACTGCCGTCATCTGGAGGGTCGTGTTTTGTTCCAACAGGTGCTGAATAGAGGCTCTGTTGTGTGTGTGTGTGTGTGTGTGTGTGTGTGTGTGTGTGTGAATGTGTACCTTTGTTTATGAACACCATCCAAATGTATGTATTATGATTTACATGTGGGGACATATACGTACATGCAGTTTCAGCATATGGACTGTCACACATGTGTATAGGCCCTGATAATGCATATTCAGAAAAACACTGTTTGTCCTGAATTATTCTAATATGAGCATATGTATGTATATGCACACACTCACACAGTAGTCTATTAAATATTGTACGGAGAATGATTTTTGAGTTATCTTGTATGTTTTTCCAGAAATCCTTATATGTACGGGGAAAATGGATTTTCCCTGAATAAACCTTTGCTAGTTTTCATTCTTGGCAATGTGATACAGTAGTTCAAGTGCATACGAATTAGTGCAATACAGTATTACCAATAGAACATGACATTTTCCATAAATTGGGGTGCGATGATCAGGAATTTGGTCCACCAACAAAGTATGTGCGTATCCGCAATGGGTAATTATTTTCCATGTATAATATAATTGTGGATTTGTGGGTTTTGCCTGAGTGCACATCACATTTCGGCCCGTGTGACCAACATAGACCCTATATTCGCAAAATATGCACCAATATTCAGGTGAATATGAGAATACCTTTTTTTACAAACAATGTCATAGAAATAGGCATCCATGATAAGTAGCTTTATACAAAGCCACTTTTGTTGTACATGCATATTTTCAGGTATATCCATACTGTTCTACATAATATTATGTATGTGTATACTCTGTGACAAGCATTTGTCTGTATAGGCACTCTTGGGGTATTTTAATGTACAGGTGTCCCGATGTCAATGCTTGTACGTATTTGTGGGGTATATACATATATGCCTACAAACTAGGTACCTGTGAAGTGGTTGGGGTTCTTGTGACAGTTTCAATTAATATTCTTGACACTTTGTCATCGTGTGTGTGTGTGTGTGTGTGTGTGTGTGTGTGTGTGTGTGTGTGTAGGGCGTGTATACACATTAATTTGCTCCTGGCTGTGATATGTATGGTATCAGTGTAATGTTACAACAGTTGATTAGCAAGCAGTCTGCATCAACCCAACTGTGACAAATGACACTCAGTTTTAAGGAGTGCATCTATTACTGAAGTACAGTCCATTGACTTGTATGTAAAGCATTGTGCATTGGACTATAATATGTGAAGTACTGTACAATTTTGTGTGTTTCATGTCCTACTTTGCCTGTATGGGTATGTGTATTGTTACCCCTGTGTATGGTTACTGATGCAGACATTGTGGAGTCGACCTTAATTATATTCATGGCCACAAGATGGTATTCATGGTCTGTTAAATCCACTCACTGTTGGTGGGGTGAACTGCGTGATTGTCTTCACAAGTGTACCATGTAGGTACTGTCTAAACCGTACAGCATTCCATCGTCAATGATATTAGTACTGTGGATTCTTGTTAATTCGCCACGTGTTCAAAAAATTTGGTGGATTAACGAGTTTGGCGGATTAACTGGATATCCATTATTACTTATACATTATATTATATATAATAATATTATTATATTATATTGATACTTGGAATTTATGGCAGATTGTGAGGTTCAGTGGATAAAGCAATAATTCACAGTATACTTGTAATAGTGAATGCTCTTTTAACTGTTAAGCCCTTTTATCAACTACTATTCCATGATATTAATATAATATACAAATATTATCTGATGTACTTCCCATTGATTTTCCCATCTGAAAGAATCCAATCTACGACCATGTGATATTAAGTGGATGTAATAACAGTTATGTTTGGAGATAACAGTTCAGGTTAATTGATTGATGTTAATTAACACCCAATCACAGATATTGGTAGTTGCCTATTAACAGCCCTCAAAAGCAGCAATAATGGGAACATTGGTTAACCTTGGCACCTGCTGGTGTGATGCCATGGTTCACCTATTACTTAATATCCATTTGATCATCTTTAATTTTGGAAAATGAATTTGGCAGATTTAGAAGAATTTACTGTACTCGTGGTGTGTGCTATTAAAAATAGAATAAAATTTGACAATGCGCGAGTCAAATGCTTGGAAACTTTATGAAATATTCCGTTTTTGTCCATAATGAAATTGTTGTATGATGGGGCAATCTCCATGGCAACAATTGCTATATTGTATCATTGAACAGTAGAGTGTGGTACAGATATAGTTGGCAGATTTCCTGTAATATACAGAGTGAATATGGTCGGTGTGTGTATTGGTCCGGTTTGTCCAGTACATTACCATTAAAGTTGATGATGTCCTGTGTCCAGGATCCGTATGACTTCATGAGAGTGGGATGTATGTTGTATTGTGATGTTACTGACTGCAGCAAAGTCCTTGAAGCTTCGAGGGTATTTTGACTAAATTAAAAATTCATAGCATTTGTATGTAGAATATTTCTCTGTTTCTCGTTCCAGTTTTAGTGTGACATTTCCTATAGTCAGTCATGGTGTCCTGTTGCAAGTGTCCGTATCATGTAAATCCTGCATTTGTGGTGTCCTAGTAATGTGCTGCATGTATGTGTGTGTGTATCATGACATGTAATACGTACATCCAGGTGTGAAATGGGATATTCGATGGGTTGTGCTCCCACTGTACTCCCCCGCACCCCCAACCATAGAGTATCATAGGGTGTACTTATTAGTTATGTCCCTTCCACACGGGATGTGCAGCTAATACAGTCACACTTTCAATTAATTACTGAGGGCGTCAGCCCGAGGTGATTGATTGAAAGTGTGACTGTATAGCTGCACATCCCGTGTGGAAGGGACATAACTAGCTTGTGTCATGGGATTGCGATTTTGTTATTGCTCCATTGTTCGCTGTTGCTGATGTTGGTGGTGACAGGAAATTAGTCTGATCAGTCAATTGAAAGGGTGATGCATCGTTAATAACTTGATTGCAAGTGTGCTGTATTTGTAATTGCAAGTGTGCTGTAGAGATTTTATGAACTACTTTTTTCCTTTGATCTTCCTGTCTACCATGACACAATTATCGATACAGCACACTTGTACTACTTGTAGTGGTTCATGAAACCACCGCAGCACTCTTGCAATTATCAATACAGCACACTTGCAATCAAGTCATTAGTGATGCAGCACCCTTTCTATTAACTGATCAGACCAATCTCCTGCCACCTGCAACATCAACAATGGAGCAATAGTGCCATCCCATGGCACTAGTTAGCTGACACCTGAGGTGATTAATTGAAAGTGTGACTGTATATCAGCACACTTCCTGTTTGGAAGGGATGTGCATACGTACATATGTATGTATTATGAACTCCCTAACCCTAAGACTGTGTACACTATACAGTAATTGCTTATGTAATAATAGTAACCTGGTGTAGACGATTTATACAGAGTATGTGCGAATAGTTCAATATAAAATGTCATGCACAATAGAAAGTGTTTACTAATTTCCTGCTTGGTTTGCAATCAATTAATCATGAAATTGAAACCTGTCTGGTGAACTGTGCTATTTCCCATGCACATGTCAGCAACCTGTGCTCCAATGGTGAGGTGTGTACTTTTTCTTCAATCCCTCCCTGAACCAGAATGCTAAATGTAGATACTAAAATACGTATGTGACTTTGCAGTGATGTGAGCATTAGGAGTTACATATGTGTAATATGCACGTACGTGCACCTTTGTGAGTATATGACGTACGTACACAGTATTTATTCCGAACATATGTACAGATGTGCATCTATAGATATGTATTTCCGTATTTGTCCACCTCTTGTGTGAGTGCATTCACTCCTATGGGCTCCCTCATGAGGGCTAAGGTCTAGAGATTCCACAGTTATGGTCACCGATGCCGTATTAGGGCCTGTGTGTCAAGAGTGTTGGAATGCTACCTATGCATGTATCACACCTTCTTGATATCTATGCTAGATAAAATTACAGTGTAACCCGGGCGAGTGAAACTGCTAAAATGCATTCAGTACATGTCTTCTATTTAAGGGAAGCTGTACGTACCTATCAGAGATCAATATACCTGATTGTCAGGACAAAAGCATACTCGTTTGTCTTATCCAGAAATGCGAGCCTCATGAGGTTTGATCTACACAAGTGGATGATTAGTAGAGGCCACTCAAGGTACTGTACCCCTGTAGCTATGTGGTTTCATCATTTTCTGCTTACATAGTGAGTGAAGTCCTTGATTCTCCCACCATGATCTAATGTATGTATTCATGGGAAGAATTACTGGAGAGTGCAATATACGTACGTACTAATGCGTAAAGCTTAATGCATCTGTAATGTGTACCTAGATATTGTGTGTGTGTGTGTGTGTGTGTGTGTGTGTGTGTGTGTGTGTGTGTGTGTGTGTACTGCATAGTTAGAAAGAGCTCAAGAGTTGTCCCTGGTACCTGATTCACCTGGCCAAGAATATTTCATGTATTGAGCACAACCACAAGAATCCTAGTGGGTGATGGTCTAGTAGTGGGAGTGGCCAGTATGTATTCAACTGATGCCCAAACTCCACCTGTGTGTGATATGCCATAGGTAATGCACTGTCTAAGTGTGTACTTGTGTGTGCGTGGGGATGGTTTCATGTGGTCAATACTGGTAACTTGTGGTTGTATTGAACGTACAAGGAAACACCTCTGTGTGTATATGGGGAGGTACACATATTTGTGCACCCACATGTAATTACGTATGTAAATATGTACATGCATACGTATGTTGGTAAAGTGCACATACGTAGTATGTGTGTATGTTGATAATGACGGGTTGTAAGTGATGTAGAATTCCCACATAAAAATGACATTTGTATGAGCATTTGAGCAAGTGCAAGATCTGTTGATGCCTTAGTTACAAGTGTGAGAGCTATTGTTTGGAAGTGTACCTGACTGTGTGAAATACTTGCAGTTGCTACATGGTGTACCTGTTCAAGTAGTTGATGTGTGTACGTGCGTACATGAAATATGTGTACATGCATACGTATGTACATAATACCTACATGCATTCGTATGTGTGTATGTGCTCATGTCCGTATCTGTGTGTGTGCATGTACCTGTGTCTGTGTGAATGTGTGTACCTGTGTGTATGTGTGTGTGTGTGTGTGTGTGTGTGTGTGTGTGTGTGTGTGTGTGTGTGTGTGTGTGTCTGTGTGTAAATAACCAAATGCCACTATGACTCCTATAATGTCATGCAGACTGGAGTTGTTCTGTACTGTACATGTTGTATTAAAGTGGAAAGGCGGCGGTCTCGTGGAGTTCTAGGGTATAGATATGAATTTTAGCAGAATGGGCCTACTACAATTTTTTTCCAATTTCATTTTTTTATGGTTGACAAACGCTGCATGCCGTGCCCACTATGGTTTTTATCTTTTTGAGGAATATATTTTGCATTTCAGATTGGATCCATGAAAACTGCAAAATTTTACATCTTCAAAATTTCTAGCTATGCGTTAATTCATTGCATAGATTCTGTGTAATGTGCATACGTACATACAGTGCTGAAAATAGCAGTCGGTCATCGGTCATTTTCCGTGCAAATATTCGTTGGTGCGGACATTCCAGTTAACAGTCGGCCATCTTGTCCGAACAAAATGGCTGATCGCTAACACACGTTTTGAGAACCATCGCTAGTTAACAACAAAGAGACAATCGAACGATGTGTAAAACGTTTCAGTGGACAGTATCAGGATGAAGAGAGGTGCTTCTGAAGCGTCTGAGGACGAACCTGCGCGTAAGCGAGCTGTTACTTACGAAAACCTTCAAGAAGTGGCGCACGAACTAGTATCGCGAGCATCACACCGTATCGCGGCTCGACTGCGACACGATTTCAGATGGTGGGAAGATGATAGCTAAGCACTTAAAGTGCTCAGTCTGCAGCAAGTTTAAGGCGAGCAGGGTAGACGCAATTTCAGCGATCGTCGGTGCAGATTCAGTTCGTACGAGCAACGTGAAGAATCACGCTCAGTCAGATCAGCACACACACACGCCATGCTGCTGAAAGAAAGAGCAAGGAAGAGCTGCAGGCTTAGGAGTCGCCTATGGATGAACCCACATGATCATGATGACCCTATTGTGTTGCAGTAACCATTGTTTTATTTTAGGTTTCCTGCAATGCTGTCTTTTATGCTTACTTGACACTATTTTACGATCAGTGATATTAAAGATGTGTCCACAGTTGTCAAAAATAACGTCCGACCATATTATTCAAGCGTCCGACCAAAACTGAGTTTGGTTGGACATATGTCCTAACATAGACAAATGGTTATTTTCAGCACTGTACATAGTTTTGTGTACTTTAGTTCATCAATGCACTTGTTCATTTCGTGTTGTCAATTTGTTCTTTTTCTGCAGATATTCAAGAATTTTACGTGCACACACTAGACGGATCCCTCCCGGAGTCCCAGAAGACCTCCGAAACGAGGAATTATGCAAACAAGTGGGAGAAGCATGCTCCCGTCCCTGCCGGCCAGGTCCCCTCCACCACTACTAAAGTTACCACTGGAAGAGCCCCCCCACCAGTTAAGGCTGCTTTTCAAGAAGTGAGTCCACAATGAGGAAGCAATCCTAGCTGGAATCTTCACGTATTCCTTGGAAGATATACCTTTTAATTAGCTGTTTCATGCCGTGATCATGTGTACCCTTTCACTTAGCTGTTGGTCCATTTGTTTCAAGTAATTCATTTCAATTTCTCTTGAAAGTGACCTATACTGGGGTAGTGTGTGTGTGTGTGTGTGTGTGTGTGTGTGTGTGTGTGATGTATGTTGTATTTACATGCATGATATTTATGTACATACACGACTGTATGTATGTGATACTACATAACTACATACGTACATACTTGTGTCACATATGTACATACTTGTACATCAGTGTTCATGGTCAGTGTATATGCATACATAAGTACAATATTGCTCTGTGCTGCACTCTATTATACTTGCTGTTCCATAGTGCACTGTGAACCTGTTCACTCACTGTCTGTTTCTTCTTCTCATGCATGCTTTCTAGCCCAAGGAGGAGGTAGATGGTTTTATTAAGTCACCACTAACCAATCATACTGAACAGATTGAGACTATAGTATTGTACAAAGTACGTAAGTGTGTGTGTGTGTGTGTGTGTGTGTGTGTGTGTGTGTGTGTGTGTGTGTGTGCAAATGTATGTATAATATTCTATCACCTTTAGGAAGATCCTTGCTCTGTTTACTTCCCTAAAGGTGATATACACAACATGTACCTTGATCACCCTTTGGTAGCTAATTAATTAACTAATTGTCACATCTGTGAATCTCAGGGATACATACATAGGATGTGTATAGTCAGTCTCTTGTAATGTTGCTACTGATCAGGATACATACGTATGTAATATGCTCATGTACGTGTGTAGGTAGGTATCACAGTTGGTGGCGGTTTAGATGAGTTCAGTCCCCATCAGAGAGATTAGAATTGTTTGTTCTAACGACTAGACTGATGCCCCCCAGGAAGCACACAATCAATTCACCTTTTAAACTCGTTTGGATCCCCTTTTATGTTCTACCTCAATGGCCGCATTTGGCAGGATCAGGTGGTTATTAGGATTGGCATGTTAATAACCCCCTTCGGAAATACTGATAGAACTTTTGGGACCTACAGATGGATGATTGGGATCAATTGATAGAGCTTGTACCATGAATTACTGTGCTTTTGTCGTTATTTAGGATAACAGTGGACTTGGTTTTAGTATATCGGGAGGAGTTGACAATAACCATCTTGAAGGTGATCCGTCAATTTATGTAACAAAGATCATTCCTGGTCTGCCTGCTGACAAGGATGGCCGACTGAGGTGTGTGTGTGTGTGTGTGTGTGTGTGCGTGTGTGTGTGTGTGTGTGTGTGTGTGTGTGTGTGTGTGTGTGTGTGTGTGCACGTGTGTGTGCGGTGTGTGTGTGTGTGTGGTGTGTGTGTGGTGTGTGTGTGTGTGTGTGTGTGTGTGTGTGTGTGTGTGTGTGATTCAGTAGGTGACTAAAATACGTATATTGATACCACTGTACATGAGTCTTATGGGTGACGACATACGTATATGGTGGAGCATACGTACGTACGCAAAGTGGTAGCATGTGTGTCTTTCAGTGCACTTTTGTGTTGTGTGCTTTACAGACTCGATGACCAGGTTTTGAGTGTGAACGGCCGTTCACTACAAGGCTGCACTCACGGAACTGCGGTCCAGGCTCTCAAAGATGCTGGGTCCACGGTGACCTTGGTTGTGCGACACTACGCTGAGACCCCAGTCACCCACCCTGAGGTACACTCCAGTCCAGTGCAGCGATATGTCAATATCAAGTTGGAAAAGCTTCCAGGGGGAGGTGCGTACACGCATGCGATGCTTGTTTGTATGTTTGTGTATTCCAGTACTGTCCATTATGCAGCCTGCCATAGATTTCTATCTGGGTCACCTACTGTCCTTGACTATAATATTGTGATGTGATGAATTTGTACTGAACACAATACGGTACTTTTCATAAAAAACTGAACGACGTCGGGCGGTCGTCGGATGACCGTCGGTTGACCGACCACTGACCGACCGTTGACCGCTTCGTATTAGCACATTGACCGGCTACCGTGAACTAAAAATAGTAGCAAATATCACGTGATGTGACGTGGCGGATACGAGACGAAGACTTCTTCGTCTTCTACAGTAATAGCCGAAGGTCCCCTCGCGATGCTTTATCGTCCGCTTCAATTGGGAATACACGAACTTCAAGATTTCTTCGTTCTTTTGGAAGTCTTGCCATTTTCTTCACATTCTGAGCATGCTCTCGCAATTCCTCGTAGCGATTGAGTAAACCGCTAATGCCAGCCTTGGTAACTGAGTATCTTTCGTCGTTCAAAATCGCTATAATCTGACGGTAAGTTTTCCCTTTGCCCTTAAGAAACAAAATTCGCTGTTTGACGTAGCTTGAGCATACCATTTTCCTTCGAGCCCCACTTAATAATGATTACGTACGTGTTAAAATTTTTTTGACCGGCTCACCGTCGGTGACCGACCGCTGACTGACCGATGACTAACCGGTGACCGTCGGATAGTTGACCGCCCGACGACCGCCCGACGTCGTTCAGTTTTTTATGAAAAGTACCGTATGTATGTACGTACATATGGTGTACAGTAAATTAATTGCTGCACTTTGCACCAACCACGAAGTTTTGAAAACCCACAAATGGGAGTGCAGCTGCAGGCATTGTTCAATGCTCAAAATATTAAATGGCCTGAGGTTTTCTTCAAACGAAATTGTGATGCTTGAGAAAACTTCTAAAAACACACTGGTGTTTTTTTTTCCAATTTTGGAGCTTCCTAAAGTATATTTCTGTAAAGATGAGCAGTATGTACATATGTTGTGGGGGTTGTCAGTTAATTTGTTTTACTAATGCCTAAACCTGCTGTTGCTATTACCATATGCACATGTCTACACATGTAGGACTTGGATTCAGCATTGCTGGTGGTGCCGACAACATGCATGTGGAAGGAGATGACGGGATCTTTGTGACCAAGATCATCCCGGGGGCGGCTGCAGATCTGGAGGGTACACTGGCCGTTGGAGATAGAATCATCAAGGTTTTGAACATTCTATGTATTCACTCAGTATGGTGTGACATTGGCACTTTGCTTTTAGACCTACTTATATGTATATATGTATGTACTGTCCTGTTTACTATACTGTACTGTACTGTCCAGTACTGTAAAAGTCTGAAACCTCACAGTTGAGATAACTGTTTGGAAGTAACAATGGTCTAGACTGTGAGGTGGTTCTATTATATGAAATTTTACACTGAAGATATTCCTGAAAATAGTCTTGCTATAAATGAGTTGGTGTTATGACTTATTCAGCGCCTTCGTGATGTTCTATTGTACTTGTACAATTGTTTGTATGTACTGAGACGTCATGTGTGCAGTGTGTACAAAATCCGCAAATCATATGCACGTTCACACAGGTGGATGAGAACTCCATGGTGGGCATCAGTCACGGCGAGGCGGTGTCCATCTTGAAGAGCACCCAGGGCAAGGTGCTCCTGCAGGTAGAGAAGGGTGCCATGCAGTTCTTGGGGATCGCTACCTCTCCGGAACCCCTCGATCCCCCTATTCAACCGGAGTCACAACCTGATGGGACCAATGCCTTCTCTGTTGATGTTCAGGTGCATGTCTTTATGTACATGTGTATGTATTTTTGTTTGTATGCGTGCATGTGTATGTATTTTTGTTTGTATGCATGCATGTGTATGTATTTATGCTTGTATGCATGCATGTGTATGTATTTTTGTTTGTATGCATGCATGTGTATGTATTTAACGCACACACAAACACACACACACATGGGAACTAATAGCTACTTGGGGATAGACCATCCTCTCCCCTTAGTACACCCTAGGAGTTTTTTGAAATGCTTAGCTTGACAGACCAGGTCTATTGGAACTGACTTTGTATATCTTGTATGTATATGTGGGATATACATCACAGGGTGCTTACAAGCATGGTTGGTTCATTTCAATTTATCAGTTTATTTTGTGTTTGTGTACACTGTATTGCTGTTTGGTGATGCATCAGGATTGATTTGTTGCTCAGGTGACACAAGCTGTTGACATCGAACCCTACAAATTGAGGAAAGTCACCTTTGAGCGTCCTCCCGGAACTGGACTTGGGTTTAACATCATCGGGGGCGAGGATAACTTCGGTATCTTCATCTCGCACATCAACAGTGGTGGCATTGCTGAGAAGAGTGGACTCATTACAATTGGTGACCAGATTCTTGAGGTTTGTTGCAATCAGCCGTCTCAGTTGTTATGTAGTCAAGGATGGACCAACTCATAGGGTTGTCTGTGTTTTGGCCCAGTGATCTTTTTGCTGCCAGTTCACTTGAGATGGTGGCTTTTCTTTAAGATAGTGACTTACTTCAAGATGGTGGTATTACTTTCTCTTTAGCCAGGGTATCTCCTATACACGACACTCGTACTTATGCTTATGGTATGTCCATCAGCTTTGCATGGGAAGAACCTGTATTGGGATGAGGAGGGTGATCCATGTCCTGTGTTTCCTAAAGGTCACAAAGTAACAAGTATCCTGATTAGCCACTTACTAACCTTTGGCAGCTAGTTTATTATCCAATTGTCACATTTGAGGATCTCAGGGATAGCATCAGATATGTACCGTATAGCGGGAAATTTTTGTGGGACAAAATTTTTGCAGATGGCTCCAAAAATGAAAATTTGCTGATAAAATTTTCGCAGATGCTGGCCAGAGTCACGTGACAGAACAGTGAGAATGCCTAATTTGCAGATAAAATTTTCACGGATGTTAGGCCAGCCGCGAAATCCGTAAAAATTTTGTCCTGCAAAAATTTCCCACTATATGGTATTTCTGTTGGTCTCTTCAATGCTGCCATAAATCAGGATGCGTATTATCCACATGTACCATGTAGGGGGTGATCAGCATGGAGGTGTGCATTATGTGTATATGTGTGTACATAAGTTGCTGGGTTTGAAGAACAGTGGGACAAAAGCATAAGGTGTCTTCTGTATTGCATTACTCAGTCTACTGGTAACGGAAACTCTTTGAAATTTTCTATTATCAGGTTAATTCAATCGATCTTCGTCATGTCAACCATGAATCTGCTGCGAAAAGTTTGAAGAACGCTGGTACCTCTGTAGAGTTGCTGGTAGAGCTGAGACCAAAGGAGTTCGAACAGTTCCAGGAAGAAGTGAATGCTATCAAAGCCCAGCAGTTGAAGGACAGGGAAAGTTTCTTTGTTACTGGTGAAAAGAAATCATTTTACATAAAGTTAGTTTAGAGAAACTGTTTATTTTTCCATTTATTGTGTGTTAACAGTACGTAGAACCTCATAATTTAGACCACCCACGGGACCTGTTATAGTAGTCTCAATTGTGGGAGGGTATAGACATTTTTGGGATCGTAGAATAGTGGTTTTGGTGTTCTGTGTATGTGGTGTACTACTGTACATGTATTGTATATATATACATACGTATGTACATCTGTACACACAGTATAAGTAAAGGCGTATTTATGTATGATGTAATGAACTCATAGTGAAGAAGATACGGTGTTAATTTCATAGGGCTCTTCGAGATTATGATGCTACATCAGACAGCTCCCTGCCCCAGTTGGGGCTCAGCTTCAAACATGGCGACATCCTCCATGTGCTGAATGCAGGGAGTGAGGAATGGTGGCAAGCGGCACACGTGGATGCCAACCTGACCGATGGACCTCCAGCCCTCATTCCTAGTAAACAGAAGTACGTACATTTTTTCAATTGAGTATATTGTTGATTCTGAACATTCTGCTATCTTGTGTGTGTTTGTGTCTTGTGTTTTGAGTCATGATTCTTGGGGTTCATTTGTAAGTTTCTGGATAAGTCGTCCAGAATTTCTGTACAAGTTTGTGTAACTGAATGAAAGAGTTCTAGGCGTGATTTTAGTATACACATATGTACGCACGTAAATACGAACATCTGTATTGATATTGGGACTTGGTGTCTGAGCTGTGTCCATGTGAACTGAATCAGTGGTGGGATTTTGTTTTGCGATCTAAAGTTAGAAATTGAATATCTACGTACATACATACCTACCTTGTTGATGGGCACCTTATTTGTAGCCCGGTAGATGCCTTAATAGTAGCCCATTGAGTGCCTTAGTAGTAGCCCTCTGGGTGCCTGTATGTATGGTAGTTTTTCAGCCTAGTGGTATTCCTGTATGAAGATGATGTTTGGGTGGTAGAACCTTTTATCATCAGTTCTGGGAGCTTTGAAATTCAATTCTATCAAACCTGCTGGTAGGGCTATATTTGGTAGCATTTGGTATCTTTTATATATGTACTATTCTAGTGTTGGGCGGTATACCGGTATATAGTTGAATCGCGGTATTGAGTTCATACCGTTCCGGTATATATTGTATGTTTATTCATACTAGAAACCGGATACTGATTATACCGTGACAAAATTGTATAGTATCCGCATTACTATTCGTGCAGCTGTGCAAGATGGCCGGTGTACGTAGCGTAGATTATCTACGCGTGTAGATTGCTTCTGAGATCGTGAACGATAAAAGCTGAACAAAGAATCGACAGAAATCGTATTATTTATATTTCAAACAAAGAATGGACAGAAAGTGCGTCGCTGTAGTAAACCTATGTTTCATACTGAAGCGATTTGAAGAGTTTCTACAGTTATTGGATAGTTATGGCAAAACTAGTAAGCAAGAGCGGTACGAAAAGCGTTGTATGGGACTATTTCGGGCTCGAGCTGGGAAAAGATGAAAAAACTGTCGATGATGGCAGTGCTGTATGCCAAAATTGTCGAAAACAAGTGCAAGCAAACCTCGAGAACACCTCAAACTTGTTGGCACACTTTCGAACAAACCACACCTCAGTCATTAGTATAGTATTGTATAATATATATTTACATAATATATAGCATAGAATAGTATTAGTAGAATAGTCGGTATGTAGTTATACCGCAATATTTTTTTCAAAAATACCGTGGTACTATATTTGTCAATACCGCCCAACACTATACTATTGGGTATTCAGTCTTTCACCAATTTTCTGTAGGTTGGAGATGCGGGTGTGGAAACAGAACAAATCGGTGAACTTTTCTGGAAAGGCTAAAGGTAGCACGTCTGAAGACTCTGTTGGGGAAGACAGAGGATCCAAGAAGCGAAGAAGTTTCAAAATGTCCAAGAAATTCCCCTTTGTCAAGAAGGACAGCAAGCAGCCAGAAGAAGAGGATACCCCAATTGGTGATGAAACCCCTGTGCCAACTTACGAGCCTGTGAAACTGGAGCAAAGTGAGTTGTTTCTTTCAACAATGTACAAGTTACTAGTGTAGTGTTGCCACGGTATGGAAGCCCATATTGGCTGCTACAGTATATCACACTCTGCATATGTGTTGTGTATGCATGGTATCGGCATAGAGACTAATATGTGTACATGTAGACATGTATAATATATGACCATATACGTGGGTGTGTATGTGTATATGTAAGTGGGTGTAAGCACCTAAAAGTAGCTGCTGTTGTATCATTACTGGTGTTTACTGTTCACTCAATTTTGTTTGCTGTTTACAGAGGGAAGTGCTCGCCCCGTGATTATCCTGGGACCATTGAAGGATGAGATCAACGATATGTTGGTCCAGGACTTCCCCGACGAGTTTGCTGGATGTGTGCCACGTGAGTTGTGAGAGCTGTACACACACCGTCTTGCGGGAAATATTTGTAGGATAATACGTATATGCTAAAATTCTGATTGACGGTTCTACGTATTTCTGTAATTAGTTGTTTTAATTATGTTCATTACCAATTCCTCCATTTAGTGTACTATATTATATATGTCAAGTTTTCTGCGACAAGTACTGTATGTACGTACATTACTTATGTAAAGTGCTGCAACTATGTTTGGATCAATATTGTTTATTACCCCGTGTGTGTTGTTGCTGCTGCAGACACAACCCGTCCACCAAGAGATGGTGAAATTGATGGTCGTGACTACCACTTTGTTTCCTCTGTGGCTCAAATGGAAGCAGACATTCAGGCTCACCTGTTCATTGAAGCCGGTCGCTACAAGGAGAACCTCTACGGCACCAGTATCAAGGCTGTTCGAGATGTTGCTGATCAAGGGAAGCACTGTATTCTTGGTGTTAGTGGCTATGCTATACGGAGGCTTCAAGCTGCCAACTTGCATCCAATAGCATTGTGTATGAGGCCTTCCTCTGCCAACACCATACTGTAAGATATGTTTTTCTCTCTCTCTCTCTGTGTGTATGTGTGTGTGTGTGTGTGTGTGTGTGTGTGTGTGTGTGCTTGTTTGTGTGAGCATGCATGTGTGGGTGTGTGAGTGCATGTTTGGTGTTTGCATCTGTGTTGTACGTATATGTGTGTATGTGTGGGTGTGGGTGTATACCTGTATTTCACATGGTGTGAATGAGTTGGTTGATTAGTATGTGTGAGTGTGTGTATTAATTTTGTATCTTTGAACAAGGACCATCTAAGCCATAAATATGTGCTATGTAGCTCTTTCCCTCTTGCAATTACGTATAAAAACTGTGATGGTTGTATGATGCTCCTGTTAGATCATGTCATCAGAATAAATTGTAATTACGTATTTGCTAATACTTTCTTAGAACTGCATTGCAAAAACAGGGTGTCACTCAAGAAACTGCCGAGAGTGACTATGAGAAGGGACAGAAAATCGAGCAAGAGTTTGCAGATTATTTCACAGGTATGTTTTCTGTCCCTGTGTTCTCTCTCCCTGTGTTCTCTCTCTCTGTGTTCTCTCTCTCTGTGTGTGTACACATGTGTATGATCATTCTACTACGACAGTTTTCAATTATAACAATCCACATATTATGTATTGCTACACATTCACACACATCAACATACGTATCCCCATACTTGGATGTTGTATACCTATGTATTTATACTTTATTTGAAAACTAATGTGAAGGTCACATGCAATCTTCAACTCTGTCCACGTAGCGCTCATTGAAGGAGATACACTGAAGGAGATGTATGAACGTGTGAAGATTGTCATCAAGGAACAATCAGGCTGTCACATTTGGGTCCCGTCGGGGGAGAATATCTGATCAAGAACTGTAGTTAACGTTTTTTACTATTATTAGAAGTAACAAACTTTAGGTGAATGTAGATAGTATGTATGGAACACACACTTGATATTACAGTACGTACGTATATACTTTGTGTAATTTTTGTCAGGCTGTAACGGCAATGCTGTAGTCGTGGATATCACTGTATTAATTTTTGAGCCATGTTTAATTCAATATGTAGCCATGACAACGTTTCCGGTATCTTTTAAATCATCGATCTGCGCGCGCAGTTAGCAACGCGATTTGGAAGAAATGGAGGAAGAGTCGATTATGCAGGTATCTTGTATTCCGAATCTGATGGAGGGAACAAGAGTTCCGATAAATTTTGACGACGAGCAAGAAGATGACGAATTCGAAACTAAAAATGAACCGGTTACTCGCGAAGAAACATTCGCTTGCATCATAGCAGACGATGAACAATGTCCCGAATTGAAACAAGCACTCGAGGTAAAAAAACCCCTTGTTTTAGAACCTTATTATTCCTGTGCATTTTCAACTCTATAACTTCAATTCATGGTTGTTTGTTATTTGGTTATGTTGTAGGATTTGGGATTACACGTGTGCTACTCTAAAGATGGTAGGCATCTCCCCGAATGTGTCCCTGACGAATGCGAGATGGTGTTTGTGTGTAGGGAGTTTACCGGCCCAGTTTTCAGCTACCTGAGAAACTCCGGCCACAGGTACGTGTGTACGTACGTCTTCAGTGAGAGATTGTACCAGAAACTACTTCATTATTCGCCTCCTCCTTCATTCAATCGTTTTATAAACACATAATGTTGTAATGTGTGTACGTCATGATGTATCAGCATAGACAGGTTTATAATGTGCTACAGAGATACTACTCTTGTATATTACATGCGTGTGTACATGGTATCCACACTTAGGACTCTAGTATGAGTTTCAACTATGTTAGACAAGACAGATGCAGACGTGATGTACATAACAGTATTTGATGTCTACATACGTATGTACATACAGTGTCTGATACGTACGTACATATCTATGTACATACAGTGTTCACAGTCACAAGTATACGTACATGCTGTGTTCAGTGTCAGATCTATGTACAGTGTTTAGTGTGTCATATCTATGTGCATACAGTGTTCACAGTCTCAAGTATAGCTGTGATCAGCGTCTCATATCTATATTATACAGTGTTCAGTGTCTCATGTCTACATTCCTGTGTTCAGTGTCTCATATCTACATACTATGCTCAGTGTCTCATCTGTATACAATCCTGTGTTCAGTGTCTCATATCTACATACTATGCTCATTGTCTCATCTGTATACATTCCTGTGTTCAGTGTCTCATATCTACATACTATGCTCAGTGTCTCATCTGTATACATACAGTGTTCATTTGCATGCATACAGTGTTCTGTGTCATGACTACCTAATGATATGTATACATAATGCATCACTATTACTCATTGCCAAATTCAACATAATTGTCATCACACTGTGTTAACTGGGGAAGCCACTCAGCTCAAGTCACTGTAATTAACAAGTAAGGAGGCTACGGATTTGACACAACTTGACAACATGTAAGACAGAACAATGACGTAATAGTTTCCAAACTGTTGGTATTAAAGTTAGGAATTCTACTGTGCTAGCTGCTGTGGGTTGAAATAATACCCAACATGAAGTATCTTCAAATGTCTGCTTTCCAGGATACTCAATGACTGATGCACAAACAAACAGAGAAACAAGTACATAGCACCAAGTACATAGGTCTGTACCTACTTACGTACGTATATACAATGCATGTACATATTCAAACAGTGTTCAAAGTGTTTCTCTTGTGTGTTAGCGATATGGGGAATAGAGAAGGAAAGGACCAGGTCTAGAGTGTGGACCCATTCGACCTGATGCTACGTATATAGCACCAAAGATTGTTTTGTAAAGCATATTTTTCTCACTGTCTGGGAATATGACTTCAACTGCATAAAATTGCAACCTGGAAAAATTGTGCCCAATGTACAACACGCCAGGCCAAGTTCATGACCTGTGAAATGTCAGGGAAATTAGCATGTGGACTTTGAGTGCTACTTATATGGTGATCCCAGAACTGAGTTTTGCTACAATAACCAATCTGCTGCTTGCATATACCCTCAATTGAAGGATGTGCTATAGCTAATGACACGAATAATTGTGTCTTTCCTATTGAGTGGTGCCCAGGAGGGTTCGAATACGTATGTACGTACACAGCTGCTAAGGGATATCTGTGTAGGAGGTGGGGGTGGGGGTTGTTGTCTTTTGCTCGACTGTCACACAAACTAACTAATGGGACGGGAATATCAGATAATGTGTCCAGTCAATCACCAGATCCACGTGATGACTATTCCAACCTACGTACGTATGTACGTATCCCCAATGCCTTTTGTTCTTTTTCTCAAAATATTAAAGGAAATTCAATTGAAACCATCAGCCCATTAAGTTGAAATAAGATAGTATTCATGTGTGTATGTTATAAATGTATGTACATACATAGGTACTTATATCCACATACCAGCAAACATATCAAATGTACGGTAGACACGTACGTACATATGTATGTACAGTATGTACTTAAAAAGAGTGCTAGATTGAGTCACAGAGTTTCAGTTGCATACATACGTAGATTTGGCTCCCTCACAATGATGTCTTCGAATAGATTTGATACTGTTATGTGGTCAGGAAATTGGTGTACCAGTATGTACACATGTTGACCCCTTTCTGTGCGTTCGTGATATAGAACCAACACTATCTATCATATGTGTGTACATATTTACATGAATGTACATATGTAGATGTACATACACACTTTGAAGTCAAATGTATGTGCACGTACACACATTCATACGTGTTTTCTGTGTGTTCATAAACATAATGATGCAAGAAGTGTGCAATTTCTTCTGAATTGCGGAGATCTGTTAGGCAGTGAGATGTGTTCACGGATCATTGATTTTGATAATAAATAATTCATCGGAATGTGGTCAAAATGTCTGTATATATTGGCTGCTAAGGAGCACGTTTACTCTGTCTAGTATTCAACAAAGTACACACGTACTAACGTAGGTCAGGTTCCAAGTGAATTCTCGGTCTGTTGGCAGTGTCGTCAGATTTTTTTTTGGTTTAGTCCTACTTCTGCTACTAGTGAGTGAGTTGATATTGGTACTTGAAGGGTCTACCATATTTGCACATGTGAATGTGTGTCCTATGTATAACCTGTTTCAGTTTCAGTGTTTGCTGTTGTTGTTATATAACTGTGATGTTCAGCTCAGTTACACATGTGTCTGCCTCCTTTCTGTCCTCCAGGATAGTTGGACCCTCCTGTGTGCTCTCCTGTGCTAGAATAAAAAAGGTACATTTGTATGAGTGATTTATTGTGATCATTTTTGGCAGTTTCTTACCTTGTACCTCTCAGTTTGAACAGATATTTTTAATATAAGATACATAGTAGTATTAAAACACCTTATTAGTTAAGAATTATATTAGCTACTACTGTATTAAGAATAGCCCTTGTAATATTAGCCACTGTGATTCTTATTCTGTTTGTATGTTACTCTCTGCTCACTCCCATGTGTTTTGCAGCCACTCCCTGATTCTGCAAGGCCTATTTACTCTAACACAATGGAAGGCACAGTTGTCTGCTTCACTGGATTTAGAGACAAGGAAGAGCTGGTGAGTTGATGTAACTGCATGTACGTATGTGTATAAGATTAGTGTGTGCATACCTATGCACCTATTAGTATGTTGTGTGTGTGTGTGTGTGTGTGTGTGTGTGTGTGTGTGTGTGTGTGTGTGTGTGTGTGTGTGTGTGTGTGTGGTGTAAATGTGTTTGTGTGTGAGGGGAAGAGTGTGTCAATGATGTGGGTGTATATAAACGTACGTATGTATGTGATTGGGGGGCAGTGGTGGAAATGGTTGTAAAGTGTGTATCTACGTACGTATGAGTTTTGATATTTTTATACCAAGTAATCCAGTTGTACCCCGCACATGTACGTACGTACATATTTGCATGTATGTATGTATAGTATATTGTACGTATGTACGTATGTACGTACATATGTAGTATAGTGGTAGTGTGATTATCTTACACTCTTTTGGTAGCAAGTATAGTTTTTCATAGTGTAATCCTGGTCTACAGTGATGACTGTGTCTTGAAATCTGGCCTGCTTATGCAAAAAGGATGTCTGATTAGCAAGGGATTGTATGTGATACTATTCTCCTGTCATACAATATCTCATTCAGTTTATCATATGTCTTTGTGACTTGATAGCTCCTCTGGTTTGTAAGACACAAATGTACACACCTATGCCATCGAGGTGTAGCAGTTTAATATGTATGTACATGGACACTTGGACTTTATTCCCCAAAGATTAAGTGTATATGGTATATGTACATATGTAATTGAGGGTGCTAGTTTCACGGAGTGATGCAAAAATCGCCCTCCATATTGTGTCTGGCTATTTGAGACTACGGTGGTGCAGTTATGGGTGGCAGAGGTAATGAAGCCTGTGTAGTGTTTGTTTATGTTGGTCATGTTCAACGCACAAGGTGATAACTCACACACATACCAGCGTAAATTGTGTAAAGTGCTAAACATTCATGTATCTGTAAGGCGATTTGTGTTGATCATTGATGTTCAATGAGATGGGTCAAGTCTTGCTATGTTCAGCATCAAGGTTGGATAATTGCATGCAAAATAGAGTCATATTTGCATATTGTCGTCAATATCTTTCTGTGCGAACCTCGGTGCAACATAATATTATGTACATACTGTATGTAATTTTTCTGTACAAAGTTTGTGTTGCTTAAAGTTTGTAATTGGTTCAGCTGGAAAATTTTGCATCATTTTAAAGTTTACATCTTTCAACCCATTGTACATGTATGTGGTATGTATGATGTAATCAGATAATGTGGTATCTAGTTCCGATTTGTAAGCAAGTACCAATTCTTCACTGGTATACTGTACTTTCCATACTGATATCCTACATAGTATATGCATATGTACATAGGTGGTTCATTCCATCAGCTAGAGCTGGCATACCTCAATGAGGCGTAATATTAGTCCATCAACTGAATTGAAAGTTATACCTTTGTATGTACGTACATATCATTTGTGTTGTGCCTGAAGTACCTAGGGTGATGAGACTGCTAGCATTGTACATGGATATACGTACATGCACATGACTAAGGGACTTGGCCCAAATAGTCCTTCACATGTAAAAATGAAACTGTGCTTCGTTTGAGTGAATGGATGGTATTTGTCATGGCAAGACATGAATTGAACGGTTTATACATCAGCAAACATTGTCCATGTTTAAACCGCTTTGTCAGTCTATCTCAATTTATGCCCATTGTGCTGGTTACCTGGAAACTGATAGTGAATGTCTGTAATATTCCATAACACTGCACTACCTATGTGTGTTTGAGATTAACCTACTGCAACAGATACGTAACTGACTGTTTGCCTGTTAATTTTCACATCAGTACCTACTTAAATATAACCCAGTGCCTTGTGCTGCTAACAACTTGCTATTTTTCTCCCTCCTACCCCCTCTCAGCACACTCTATGTGACTACGTCCACATGATGGGTGGTAGTATTCGCAAGGAGATGACAAACAGTGTCACACATGTTGTTGCACACGCAGTCAATGGCTCCAAGTATAAGAAGGCAGTAGGACTGGGTACACCCATCATGAGCGAACAGTGGATCACCAAGGCCTGGGAATCCAGGGACACAGTGTGAGTGATATGTGAGAGTACTTACACATATTATGCATACATGTACGTACGTATGTGTATACAGATGTGTGTGGGTGTGTGTGGGAGGGTGGATGATTATTACGTGTATGTGTTACACAGGTGTCTTAAAATAACAATCCAATTCACAACGAATCTTATCTTGACTTGTGTACACATATCTACATGTATACATACGTACGTACGTAGATTGTGTGTGTACACAATTGACATACTGACTTGAAATTGCTGTTTTTCTTCCTTTCCAGTGAACTCCTTGCTATTGATGAAATATTGGTACGTACGTAAGTGTGTGTACTTTATGCAGGGCTTCATTTGAAAAAGTAGTTGGGAGGATTTGGGGAGGGTTGAAAATCAAATTTTGACAAAGAGGGGAGTGAAATTATAGTCAATAAAAACATTATTGATCAATTAAATTTTACTAGGGGAGAGGGCCCCAAATAAAGCCCTGCTATGTATATACGTACGTACAATGTATGTGTCTACAGGTTTTACTTTGTATGTATGTACATGTGTATTCACATACGTACATATGAAGTAGATGTAATAGTTGTACTCCTCTTTTGGTCGGTACATGGGGAATGTACTGAGGGTATATCAGTTGATTAACCTCGGGCGGCGTACAACTATTACATATGTACATACCTATCTATGTATTCACAGATGCAGTATAAGCAGTTTCCATTTGCTGGTTGCTCAATGGCATTCCTGGGGTTCACTGAAGAAGAGGAAGAGCATATGAAGGAGATAGCTCTAGACAATGGTACACACACAACACACAACACGCACACACACACACACACACACACACACACACACACACACACACACACACACACACACACACACTCGCACACACACACACACGCGCGCACGCGCTTAAATGATGTACGTACGTATCAATATATAACTACGTATGTACGTATTATACATACATACATATGTATATGCATACGTATGCATATTCGTACGTACACACGTCTTGATGTTTATTGGTACACGTTGGTGTCTTCACACACTTTAGGGGCTGAAGTGAAGGTTTTGGGTAGTTCAGGTGTGACCCACCTAATTGTTGCTAATGAGCTCGACACGGAGGATGTGCCCATTGTGTCACCAAGAGTCAGTGTTGTGAAAGTGCAGGTGAGGAGGATGTACACCTTCCTGTCTGTGGAGAGGAGTGAGATAATAGGAATCATCCACCAACTAGTCCGAATTCCTTTTTCAAACTCATTGTATTTATGTACTGTACATATGTATGCACTGCTACTTCATACATGTTCACAAATATCTACTATATGTACCTACGTATGTACGGACATATGTACATAAGTATGTATGTGAGTAAGTGGAATCCATTTGACACAAACACTGATGGTACCTCCTGTTTGTCATTCTGACAGAGCCCCACCTACCGAAGATGGTACTGTACATACATATGTACATAGGTACATATGTACTGTACATGCATGTGTACAACTGGTGGGTCCAAGCACATTTACGTACGTATATGTGCATGGGGATTAGCATCTTCAAGCACTGTTTAAACTAGACACATGCACTTGACTATGTACATACAGATGCATATGTGTATAATATTAGGTACGTATGTGCATATGTATGCATTGTACATATTTATCGAGATGCAAGCGGCTTAATGTACGTAGCTCAATGATGGGTATGTTTTGCCCGAACAATCCTGGGTGTCCATCTTCATTCACCCATTAATCACACGATAAGGTCAACATGTACACATTTAACCGTCATTGACTTGCTGTATAGCAGTACGAATGGTCTCAATGGAGTATTTATGTACCATGACTAAGTACCTTGTCACACTGTAGTGCTGTTTGTGCTACAGTCTATGTTCCCTGTGCTATTGGGCCATTGTTACGGTATTTGCTTTTTTCTATTGTAACGCAGTGGTTCTGGGAAAGTATTCAGATTGAAGCGTGTGCAGATGAGGCACTGTACTTGGCAAAGGTGAGAGCAGTCCCACCAACATCATGCATACTGTACAACCCTTTGTATGTATTCCCGGTATTGTTGACAGTGATGTGTTCACATCTACACATACGTACACAAGTATGTACTTACGTATGTATTCATATTGTGAGTTCCAATTTCAATTCACATGAAAGATAAGTTGAGGTAATGTCTTGGGTGCTTCCCTGATGGAACTATAGGTCAGAAGGGGAATATACATATGTACCTAGGGGTCTGTGCAAGCTGTCTATGTGGTGCAAACTGTTCCAAAGGTTATATGTATGTACGTATGTAATACATGTAGTTGTATCCTGAGTGGCAAATAATAGACAATTTATGCGGCAAATATGCGCATAGTCCAATACAACATATAGTATGCAATAGAAATGTGTTTACTAATTTCCTGCCTTGTTCTCACGCAATTAATCCCAACAATGAAACCTGTCTGGTGACCTGTGCACACATCAGTGACCTGTGCTTCCAGCGCTGATGTGTGCACACTTTTCTCTTTGATCTTTCGCCGAACCAGGATACAAGTGTGTATGTATCCACTTACGTACGTATGTACTACAACTGCATTGTGTGTTCAATGACAATTACATATGGTTGTTGTATTGGATACTTGTAATGTGTCTTTTTTTCAACTACGTACGTACGTATGTACTATGAAACCTACTGACTTCACATGAACTCCAAGGATCTTCTATGTATGTACATTCATGCCAACAGAATATCATATTATGATACTTCACCATGCGTGAAACATGTGTTCCGTCAAGTGGGTCTCAATGTGTGCACATTGTAATGGGTAACGTACATACGTATGTATGGACATATACTATGTATATGTATACTAGTGTTAGGAATTAGCTGTGATTTTCAAATTGATTATTGATGTATACATATGTACGTACATAGACAGTACTAATTCTACTATACCCACATACGTAGTATAGAACTTTGTGTAGTACACACTCCTTGTTCCCATGTTTGTGCCTGTTTCAGCTGTTGTTCTTACACCCCATAAGGATGCTCCCTGTAAGAAGAGACGCAAGCGGCAGTCCACTGCCATCAACACCAGCATCGACAGGAGTGGGGTTGAGGCGTCCGTTTTCTCCATTACATCATCGTTGTGCAGCCTTAACAGTGAGTCTCCTGTTGTTGAACCAAGACCCATGTATGTATGTATGTATGTACTGTATGTATTGATCCTGGACGATAAATCCATTCTGGAGTTTATTCCACCCACAACCATTTATCAGAAGATGAATGTGTCCTGTATGTGTGCAGTTGGCCTCATGCCTCTTGCATATGTACCTACGTACATTGTATTACGTACATTGTATTACATTGCATGTAGCTGGTGTATGTAACTACGTATCTGTATCTGCCTTTGAAAGGACATTTGTGAATACAGTATGTAACTTATGTTGGGTAGTAGCAGTTGCTGTGATATTAGAATTTACTTACGTATGTACGTACGTATGCTTCCTCATGGGTGATGGGGTGTAGAGGTCATTGGTAAGGACATGCACTCATGTGGGTAGCTTTTGGGAGTAGCAACCCTTATGGATCTATATGTACGTACGCACACACACATTACAACTCCCTGTGGGTGATGCCAGATGGGGTGTAGGAGTAGCTATGAAGGACACACCACATGTGGGTAGCATCCCGGGTAGATTTACATAGATACGAATCCATGTAGGTAGTGCCAAATGGGGTGCAGGGTTCACTGAAAGGACATAATATTATGTAAGTACGTACGTAGCTTGTGAGGTAGGAAACTGGACAGATGTACATACGTAGATACATATGCGTCCCTGTGGGTGATGGGGTGTAGGGTTCATTGAAAAGGACATACATACGTATGTAAGTACATAGCTTGTGCGGTAGCTAACTGGACAGATGTACATACGTACATACATACATACAAATCCCTGTGGGTGATGAGGTGTAGGGTTCATTGAAAAGGACATACGTAAGTAGCTCATGGGGTAGTAACCCTGACAGATTAGCAGATTGACAGATATGTTGACAGATGTGTCCCTGTGGGTGATTGGGCTGTTGGGTCAATTAGGGTGTAGACTGAACCGAAACTGTAGTTCAGATGTGTTTGGGAAGATGGGAAGTGTGCTATAGAGGTGTTAATGTCCAGACCATCTGTGTTTGTACATGTACGTAGCTACCCACGCGCCGTCACTTGATTGTTCATTCAGTGTGTATAATCTGTGTAGTACGTACAGAGTTGTTTGAGTATAAACAATGTACGTATATACGTATGTACATATGCATATGCATAATATGTGTGAGTATGAATAAATCCGAGAGGAGATTTTTAAGCCTCTTGTCAATATATTGCAAGCTCTTAGTGGCAATGCTTGTATTCCTCCGTATATGTACTTGTAGCTCCAACGAAGACTGAAGGTTTTGTTACTCCTACTGAAGCCTGCAACTCACCCTCCCCTAAGGACACAGCGAGGTACCACATAACCACAGAGCTACTGCAGACAGAGAGGAACTTTGTGAATGTCCTGCAAACACTAATCAAGGTACGTACATCCGTATGTAATCTACTCTCTAATTCCTGTACATACATATGCATGTATGTACGTACGTACATGTATACGTTATATCACCTTCAGAAAGGATCCATTTCCTGGGATTCCTTCCTAAATGTGATGTAAATAACATGTATCCCCTGATTAGCTGCTTGTCAACCTTTCATAGCTAATTGATTAATCAATTGTCACATCCGGAGATCGCAGGATACATACTTTTGCAGTATATATTATTACATGAAATGAATTTTATGACATGCGTACTTGTGTACTTCCTGAATGGTACATCCTGCCAACTAGTTTCACTTCCTGTATGATTCAATCAGTTGAGCTATAGTTCTGAAAACATCGTGTACGTAGATGTTTGCATTCTAATATACAGTATGTACGTACGGTGAATTTTATTAAATCCACCACCCCTCTGTCTGCCATAATTTCTGTATGTGAATACATTTGTGCATGTACATATGTACATATGTACATGCATACAAGATAATGATTTGGACGATCCTTAAATTCATCAAGCTGTCATTTTTTTCCTCTGTAAAATGGACTATGTAAGTCGCAATAATCACTATGAGTATGTAACTACATATCTATGTACTGTTGCTCTTACATACATGATATTATATGTGAGTACTTTACATGTGTGTATGTCCCTTGGCAGATTTTCAAGATTCCACTGGAGAACCCCACCATGAGAGGAGGTCCTATTATTGCTGCTGAGGACATTAAAGGCATTTTTGCTAACATTGACGAAATACTTGTTGTCCATGAGAGAATAATGGTGTGTGTGTGTGTGTGTGTGTGTGTGTGTGTGTGTGTGTGTATTGTGTGTGTGTGTGTGTGTGTGTGTGTGTGTGTGTGTGTGTGTGTGTGTGTGTGTGTGTGTGTGTGTGTGTGTGTATTGTGTGTGTGTGTGTGTGTGTGTGTGTGTGTGTGTGTGTGTGTGTGTGTGTGTGTGTGTGTGTGTATTGTGTGTGTGTGTGTGTGTGCGTGTGTGTGTGTGTGTGTGTGTATTACGTTTGTGTGTGTGTGTGTGGAGGGGGGTATTTTGGGTATGAATACATGTGTATCATCTTGTGTACATACCATACGTACGTACATATTATGTACAATTGTGAGAGACCTCTCTTCCTTGTTTCACAGGGTAACCTAGCAGATTTGATCTGTGGGTGGACTGACAAGACTTGTATTGGCACTGTCCTTCTGAATGAGGTGAGACAATCCAAAAATTAAAGACATACAGTGTCTAGTACGTATGTGTACCAAACATACGTATGTACGTATGTACTTACTAATGTGCTGCACTGAATTATATGTTCATGTAGGTTGACATGTACTTACATACGTACGTACGTATGTATGTGTATGCATAGGTGGGTATACACATACACACTTACATACGTATGTACGTATGTATAATATGAGTACGTATGTACGTACGTATATATCCATTATGTACGTGAAGTAAAGTACTGTTGTATTCTTTCAGTTTACTCATGTACAATTCATATCACTTTCCGGTTATGTTCTCATATATTCAAGGCTGAAGAACTTGTCAGGGTCTATCCACGCTTTGTCAATTTCTTTGAAATAAGCAAGGAGACCCTGCACAGATGTGATAAACAGTACCCCAGGTTCCATGCCTTCCTCAAGGCCAATGAATCCAAACCGGAATGTGCCCGGCAGACCATAGAGGACCTCCTCATCACCCCTGTGCAGCGCTTGCCAAGGATAATCCTACTACTACAAGGTAGAGTTGAACATGTACTACAAGTATCTTGTACGTACGTACGTTGGTGGATATTGTAATACGTATGTGTGTGCATACGTGCATACGTATGTACGTAAATACATTCGTACGTATGTGCATACATTGGGGCTGAAGGGAATTTTCACTCAACTTCAAGCCCACTTGAGCAATTTCCCATACACGTATACATATGTACTTATGTACGTATGTTATTACTGATATACAAAAGTGGGGTATGCAATGAGGTGTGATTGTTAATATTGTTGCAGTGTTTGTTCCACTAATCTACGTACATCCTGTATGTAAAGACATACCCCTTCTAATTGAAGTACATGGGAATTTTAGTAGGTGTGAAGAGCTGATGTTCAAGGGTGGGTCCTGATTGCACTTACTCTTCACACCTAGTACATATGTACATTCCCATGCACGTACACACCATACCTCGCTTAGAAGGGGTATATCATTGAGGTACGTATGTGATACACCACACTTCCTGTACGTATACTTGAGTTGGTTCATTTGATGTGAATTGAAAACACCTACGCACTGGGACACAATCGTATATTGTATGCTATGTACATTGTACTGTACTTCTCTGCTTTGATCCAGACCTGATCAAACACACCGACACAAGTCACTGTGACTATCCCAACCTTCAGAAGGCTTTGGAATCACTGAGAAATGTGATGACGTGAGTGTCATATTGTACTCAATGCCAGAACAATGTGGGAGTGCATATAATTTTAGGAGCAACACAAACTGAATAGATGACACAATTTGTTCTTGGATTCAGTGTGTTAAGAGTTCACCCACAATCAAGCCTCTACTTCCTAGGCTAATTTATAAATATGTACAGTGCAATTTGCTTAGTAAGTGTATCCGTATGTACATACCTGAACGATACACTAAGTGTATTATCAAAGTTACATACGTATGTACATCAGTAATGTTGACATACATACTGTATGTATTGTACGTACATGAAGCAGGGACCAAGTGAAATCTACTTCTTTGAGTTGTCTGACTATTCCCTTATGGAGCATGTATATGTACTCCTTCAATTCTCGATTTCTCCACCTAAAACATTCCATATGTGCATTCTTACCCGTGTTCTCAGAATGTTACAAGATGTTCATTCCATCCATTTAGTCACATTAATGAGGATAAGAGGAAGACCGAGGGTAGGGTGCAGATGTTTGAAGTCCTCAGAGACATTGAGGAGTGTCCTGTGAGTGTCGTGTGTATGAAAGAGATGACTAGTGCACATGTGTATGTATGTGCTTGTGTACATCTACGTACGTACGTATGTACATACACTTATCCATAATATCACGTACCTATGTAAACCTATAGTAAACCTCGATAATTCGACATTTTAACATGTAACTCTCTTGCTGTGATGTGTAGGCTCTGATATTGTCCTCAAACAGAAATTTTCTGTGTAAAGTCGATGTTGTTGACATGGCCAGCTCAAAGGCCGCCAAAGGCGAACAGCTTGTTTTATATTTGTTTTCGGACAGCATAGAGGTGAGAACTGACAATGGCAGTGGAAGTGTTGTGTCAGGGTTCAATAGACCTGTCGGGAAGGCTGGTACGGTACCTGGTTACCATTTGCTGGATCTAATTTGTAATGCATAATGGCATTTAAAGCAAGTACATTTTAAAACTTTTGTATTTTCTTGTAATGTTCTACTATTGTGTGTGCACCTGTTTTCACTGCTGTGTGCTTACAACTATGTACATACAGTGTGTACGTACGTAGTTCTGTCAGTTTTTTTGTGTTGTTTTTTTACTTACTTATTAGCTGTGTCATAGTATGTACATATGTACGTAAGCACATGTGTTCTCCCGCGTATGTACAGTGTACATACGTATGTATGTATATCCTTACCACTAGTGATACTGTGTGTTTGCCATTTGCATTGTATATAGATTGCCAAGAAGAAGTCAGCGGGAACTTTCAGTCGCTCCAGTAAACAATCCCGACACATTGAGTTCTTCTCTCTCATGCACTGCAGAGCAGTGGTCTTGTTCACTGATTCAACAGGTACGTATATTGTGAATGATTATATGTACGTACGTACGTACTTACGTACCATAATACATGTATATGTATGTACGCACCTAGGTTCATGAGCATGTATTTATGTGCATGATATGTGCATAGCTATAGCTGTCAAAGACTTCTGTTTGAGAGGATGTGTTCCAACTACACAATTTGTGCCCCATTACATGACAGCTGGAGTAACCTTTCACCTTTTGGCTGTGTTTCAAATTGCAATGTGCCACCATTCTGTTTGTGCAATATTATGTATTGCACACATTACATGTGTATATTTGTTCTCTCTTTATCACGCCTACAATGATTTTTGACCCTTGTACACCAGCCCATTAGGAAAGGAAACACATCTCACGTACAGCATGTAATAGTTATATCCTGCCTAGGTGTGCTGCAGCAAAGTGCTAATTGATTGCCGAGGGCGAAGCCCGAGGTAATCTACGTATTAGCACTTTACTATCACTGACCTGTGCTACATGGCTTATGTACGCACAGTTTTTCCTTTGATCCACCCCTCAACCAGGATACAAGTCTCTATATCCATCCCTTTGTTGTATCTACGTGTATCTACATCTACTGTACATACAAACAGTACATGCTTCACTCAATTCCTTGACATTGCAGATATGGTTGGTCTCCTTGTCCGCTGGCCTGACGACCCTGAGCATGAGAAAGTACTTGTTTTCAAACTGATATCCACTGAGCCGGATGCTGCTGCTGCGTTTGCCAACCAAGTCTGCAAGCAGCTTGCCAACCTACACTACACAACAGACCATGTGAGTTTATAACTATTTTGTGTACTTACTGTACTTATGTTGTACGTGTGTATGTAGTAGGGCAGCCCTCGGTCAATTAGTCTTTTGCAGTGAGTACATTTCCCATGTACCAACCCAAGGAGGGATTTATCTACTATGTATCCTGGCAACTAGAAGTGTATCAAGATTAATCAGGTTTTGTAAAAAAAGTACATCAACTTGACCTGTTCTGAGCTAGTACATGGGAAATGTACATAGGTCAGTTCCTTTGATGTTACCTTCAACCAGGATACATGCATATATACGTACGTATATGCATACATCCATATAATACAGTAAAGTATAGTAAAAGTCAACATTGGCATGGGTGCTGTTACATGCTTTTTGTATGCATGTACATGTGGTACTTATGGTATTGCAGAATCGTCTAGAACTGTTTAGAGTACAGAGTTCAGTCACATTGTTGAAGTACAGAGTCCAGTCACGTGGTTAATAGGAACAGGTGTTCCCAGATAAACGACCACATTCCTACAGTAACATCCTACCTACTGTACATACGCATGGCATGCTTTCATGATTTTTTCCCACAGCCAGTAATAGTGATTGTAGATGTAATTTATTTTTATTATTTATTTGTAGGAAAATTTCCTTTTTCAAAGTTCCACTGATGCTGTCATGACATCTGCCATTAGAAAGCAAGGATCCTTATCATCATTGAAGAAGGTTGTGAGGTGAATTTGATCCGGCATTCTGTGTGTGTGTGTGTGTGTGTGTGTGTGTGTGTGTGTGTGTGTGTGTGTGTGTGTGTGTGTGTGTGTGTGTGTGTGTGTGTGTGTGTGTGTGTGTGTGTGTGTGTGTGTGTGTGTGTGTGTGTGTGTGTGTGTGTGTGTGTGTGTGTGTATGTACATGTTACTACTACTTTTTATTGCCATAATATTCTCTACTATGTGTAGTGGTGCTAAGAAGAAAGTAAAAAGAGCCTTTTCTGGCAAGATGCACAGAAAACCACTGCTGAAGTAAGTCTTTTCTTGATCCAACTCATGCTACGTAACTGTCTACTTCAAGGATTTTCAATTCTCTAACTTGTTAGTCTCCAGTTGCATATGCAAACTATGGATGAATATGAGACCTCCTCCACTCCAGTCACCTCTCCTTCCGCCAGTATATTAGAACCACCGGTGAGTTTGTGTGTAAATTCTTGTGAAAGGCTATTGTCCACTGGGGGTTGGATAGACATGATCACAGTGTACTTTAAATGTGCACCTGGATATAATAGTGAATTATTATCACAATCTATCACTACCAATATACGTATGTAAATATACAGTGATAAATATCCATTCAATCCACCATATTTTTAAAAAAACAGATCAAGGTAGATTAATAAGATTCAACTATGTACAGTATATGTATATGTATGTATGTACATACGTATATTTATAAGTGTTACCGGTATCTTTAAAACCTTGTATTATAACATCAGTATCATACCTTGCTTAAAAGTCAAGATCCATATTACTTGCTCAATTGTATGATTGTCCCATATTCTTCATATACCACTAGGACTCCCCTGGTAACCAGAGCATCATCAGCACTCAATCAATGTGTACGTTCACTTCAGTTCTGGACCTGCGAACTCCTCAGCCGAAGAGAGCCGCTGTCACTCGATCATTTGGGGCTGCTGACAAGAAAGGATTCAATATTTGACTATTAATGACACTATCAGTGTTATTAACATTATTATTAATCAGTTATTTTTACTGACGCAATAGAACACTCTTACAGTGTTAAGACCATTCTGTACCTGTTTGAGTAAACAATGAAATGCATGCAATTAAATCAATAATAATATATAAGCATATTCCAACACAATGTGAGTGTACGTCTAGCTGTATCATACATATGTATGTATATTAGGAATGAATATACTGTACATATATATGTAGGTTTACTGTGTGCAAGTAATAAAAAACATGATAAGTTGGGAGAAATGAAGTAATTATGAATTTTCTGTTCTTTCCGGCTACGATAGCATAAGCTCTGTTAGAAGTCACTTGGTTGGACACTGCAATGATCCTGTAGCTGTATACGTGATGGGGAGAACCACCAGGGGTATGCATATGTTTCCTGTACATGTACACTACACACCTGTTGGAAAGCATGTACCTCTGTCTACCAGTACCTGTACTTTCTAAGAGTGGAGTTTATTCTGTCTTCAGATAAATTCTAACAAGGAGAGTGAGGAGTTAGACAGACACACATACACACACATGCAACACACATGTACACACATATTATATACACAGACACACACGCATATATGTATATGGATCAATGTGCTGGTCAATGCACACATCTCAAAACTGTATTACTGTACATATACTACAGTAACACATTCATACATACAGGGCTGTGTAAAATGTTAGTACATATAATACTGTATGTGGTGCTTAGTGTTTCTTCTCCTATACTCTCCCATTCATTGAAAATATATTAAGCACCTTCTGATGTAGCTGGTGTTACGAGCCACCTATTGAGATGGGAATTGTTTCAGAAGTTAGTTCATGTCCCCAACTAGGTCTGTCTAAAATGTTAAGTTGACATGCCCCCTCACCCATGAGCTACGCAAAAAAGTAGCTTAGCGTATTCTCTCCTATACTCTCTCATACATTGTACAAATATTAAGCACCTCAGAATGAAGCTGAGGTTATGGGCCACCCATTGAGATGGGAATTGATTCAGAAGTTAGTTTACATTTTCAGCTAGGTCTGTCTAAGATATTAAGTTAACATACCCCCTCATCCATGAGCTACGCAAAAAAGTAGCTTAGCGTATTCTCTCCTATACTCTCCCATACATTGTACAAATATTAAGCACCTCAGAATGAAGCTGAGGTTATGGGCCACCTATTGAGATGGAAATTGTTTCAGAGGTTAGTTTACATCACCAGCTAGGTCTGTCTAAAATATCAAATTGATATGCACCTTCACCCATGAGTTATGCAAAAAGGTGCTTAGCGTTTTCTCTCCTATACTCTCCCATACATTGTAAAAATATTAAGCACCTCTGAATGAAGCTGAGGTTATGGCCCACCTATTGAGATGGGAATTGTTTCAGAAGTTAGTTCACACCACCAGCTAGGTCTGTCCAAAATAATAAGTTGACACACCCTGTCCCCCATGAGCTATACAAAAAGGTGCTTAGCATTTTCTCTCTTACGTATACTCTCCCATACATTGAATAATATTAAGCACCTCCGAATGAAGCTGAGGTTACGGCCCACCTATTGAGATGGGAATTGTTTCAAAAGTTAGTTCACATCCCTAGCTAGGTCTGTTCAAAAGATCAAGTTGACATGCCCCCTCACCCATGAGCTACACAAAAGGTGCTTAGCATTTTCTCTCTTATACTCCAATATACGTTCGTACGTACATTGAATAATATTAAGCACCTCCGAATGAAGCTGAGGTTATGGGCCACCTATTGAGATGGGAATTGTTTCAGAAGTTAGTTCATGTCCTCAGCTAGGTCTGCCTAAAATATCAAGTTGACACATCCCATCCCCCATGAGCTAGGCAAGAAGGTGCTTAGCGTTTTCTCTCCTATACTCTAATATACATACATTGAATAATTATTTTAAGCACCTCCGAATGTACCCTGGGTTATGGGCCACCTATTGAGATGGGAATTATTTCAGAAGTTAGTTCACATCCCCGGTTAGGTCTGTCTAAAATATCAAATTGATATGCTCCTTCACCCATGAGTTATGCATAAAGGTGCTTATGGCTAAATGGTCACACAACACACATGCACATGCACATTCACAACACACATGCACATGCACATGCATACATCAATACAGAAGGCACATGCACATGCATATCCATACACACACATAGAAATTACAGCCTGAATTGAAACGGTATACATGTTTGTTTACAGTTTGGAACATGTTTGTTTATAGTTTTGAACAGTATGTTTATAGTTTGGAACATGTTTGTTTAAAGTTTGGAGCATGTATGTTTATAGTTTGGAACATGTTTGTTTAGAGTTTGGAGCATTGTTGTGACAAAGTGACAATCATGGCCAGGTCTTGTGTCTGATATTGCTGGCGCCTAGGGTCTTGTGTCTGATATTGCTGGCGCCTAGGGTCTTGTGTCTGATATTGCTGGCGCCTAGGGTCTGGCACAACATCACACGTACAGCACCGTCAAATCAATATTCATCGTTCGGGAACCGCCAAAATACGAACCTCTAGCTATAAAAGCTCACGTCGCGTCCATTTTCTTTGTGAGTAGATCCGTGCTGGGGAAGCTGCAGATGCTGGAGGATTCGAATTGGAGGGGGTGCCCCGAGCGCAAGCGTGGTTAGCTGTTCTACCCTCTCCTTCTTCGGTTCGCTGTTTGATCACGCATGGAGTTCACACGTCCCGGTCTCCTGTAAGTCGTCGGGTCTCTCGAGTGTTCTCGGACGAGGTTTGGGCGTCTGTCCTCTTCGGAGGCGGGCGGTGCCTGGGATCATGGTCGGCTAGTCTCCCCTAGGGGTCCTGTAAGTAGGTCCTACGAAGGCTATGTTGTCGGAACCACACGGCTCTCTGCTCACCACCCTTTTTCCTTTATTATTGCCTTCGGGCGCACGTAAGTTAGGCCGTGCAATGCATTACCTTTACGCTGCATACACTTTACTATGCATACACTGTGCTTGCACACACCCTCCTATGCACACACTATGCGCATGCGGCACAGGTGGGGTCCAATACATGCTACATTAGTTTAGGTTTTGGGCCCTACCGGGGAGACTCTTGTCGTCGTGTTGAGGAAGCTGCTGTTTGATGTGTGTCTCGGCTGGCTCTGATGATTACCGATGTGCAAGTCTGAACATCTCTGACAGGCCTGTGGAGTGGTGGCATCCGTGATTCTTTGGTCTCCGAAGAAGCTATCAATTCATTGCCCACATCGGCGACTGGCGCCCGTGATACTCGGTGTGCCAGACGTAATGGTTCGCGGCCCTGAAATTTGGACCTTCCGAGTAGCCAGTCAACCCCCCTACTATCTTATGATGGTAAACTCCTTGATGTTGCCGGCTTGACTACCTGTGAGGAAACAGCGTGCTGAAACATTGATGACAAGTGGCATGCACTCCCTGGGGCATGAAGCACCTCCCCGTCCACGTCGGATGCCCTGGGCACACGTGAAGTGTGGCAGAGAGAGGTGCAAGTTTGACGAGAGGTCCTGCAAGATGCAACTTATAGGACTTTAAAAACATATGCACATTTATTTACCGATTTTATAGTATTCTCTAAAGAGTAACTGTTACTTTTTGCGTATCATATCAATCAACCAGTCAACAATTATTAATAATTGAGTGCACCACACCAGAAGGTGCTAGCTAGGACATACCAATGGTCCGAGCGTCAATATAATACACATACGACATCATATATTAACTAACTATTGAGCATATAGTACACTAATCCATCATGATGACAAAAATAATGTCATTGAGTTGTCTTGCACACTACATTATATACTAACTTAAAAGATGGGTTGAAATAATTCTCTTTAAATAAATATTAAGCACCTCTGAATGTAACTGGGGTTGTGGGCCACCTACTGGGATGGGAATCGTTTTAAGAAGTTTATTTCTTAGTTAACGCCCCCAGCTAAGTCTATCTAAAATATCAAATTGACATGCCCCCTCATCCATGAATTATGCTAAGGTGCTCAGCGTTTTCTCTTCTATACTCTCCCATACATTGTAAAGATATTAAGCACCTCCGAATGTAGCTGGGGATACAGGCCACCTAATATGATGGGAATTGTTTCAGAAGTTAGTTCACATCCCCAGCTAGATCTGTCTAAAATATCAAAATGATATCCCCCCTCACCCATGAGTTATACTAAAAGGTGCTTAGTGTTTTCTCTCCTAGTATGCTCTCTCATACATTGTACAAATATTAAGCACCTCCGAAAGAAGCTGAGGTTATGGGCCACCTATTGAGATGAAATATCAAGTTGACACGCCCCCTCCCCCATCAGGTATGCAATAAGGTGCTTAGCGTTTTCTCCCCTATACTCTCCCATACGTACGTACATTGGAATTATAATATTGAGATCCTCCGAAAAGTGCTTAATATATTTTCAATATATGGGAGAGTATAAAAGAGAAAACGCTAAGCATGTTTTTGCATATCTCATGGGGGAGGGGGCGTGTCAACTTGATATATTAGACATACCTAGTTGGGGATTTGAACTAACTTCTGAAACAATTCCCACCTCAATAGGTGGCCCATAACTCCAGCTACATTCGAAGATGCTTAATATAATTTTAATGTATGGGAGAGTATATAGAGGCTTGTAGCACACTCAGGATGGTTTGGATACATCCGAAATTGCTCTGGTGAGTTTGGCACAGACAATGGGCAGGACTTGGTGACCAGCAACGGGATGTCAAATCACCTGAGTGATCACCACAAGGTGCATTACACTTATATTGAAATGTATATACAAATGTATAATGCTATGTGCTTTATGGATACCTGGGAGTATTTTTTTTCACAGCAAAACCTATTCGTTTTGCTATCAGAATGACTGTATTAGTTCCAGGAGTGTGTCCGTACATTTGTATTTGAGCTATGATGCATTATGTGCACACAGGAGAGGCTGTGGTGACAAGCCAAAAAATTGACATTTTTTCGCTTGTCACCACGAGGCTTATAGCGCACTCAGGACGATCTGAATGCTTCCAAAATTGTGTTGGTGAGTTTGGCATGGACACTTGGCAGCCCTTGGTGACCAGCCAATGAATGTGAAATTACCTACGTGATCACCGCAAGGCGTATTACACTCATATCTGATTACACATTATTTTATGTGGCATATGGGCACTGGGGAGAATTTTTGGTTGACATCAAAATGCATCTTTATTGTTATCAGAAGGACCATACTAGGTCCAGGAGTGTGTCTGTGCATTTTGTATTTGAGCTATGATGCATTACGTGAACACAGGAGAGGCTGTGGTGACAAGCCAAAAAATTGACATTTTTTTGCTTGTCACCACGAGGCATACAGCACACTCAGGACGATCTGAATGCTTCCGAAATTGTGTTGTTGAGTTTGGCATGGACACTGGGCAGCCCTTGGTGAACAGTAAATGAATGTGAAATTGCCTGCGTGATCACCGCAAGGCATATTACACTTATATCTGAATGCACATACAAAAGTATATACATTATTATTATGTGGTATAAGAACAAAGGGGAGAATTTTTGGCTGACATCAAAATGCATATTTATTGTTATCAGAAGGACCGTACTGGGTCCAGGAGTGTGTCTGTGCATTCATATTTGAGCTATGATGCATCACGTGCACACAGGAGAGGCCGTGGTGACAAGCCAAAAAATTGACATTTTTTTCCTTGTCACCACGAGGTTTATAGCACACTCAGGACAATCTGAATTCTTCCGAAACTGTGTTGGTGAGTTTGGCATGCTCACTGGGCAGGCCTTGGTGACCAGTAAATGAATGTGAAATTATTTGCATGATCACCGCACAAGGCGCATTACACTTATATCTGAATGTACATACAAAAGTATATACATTATTATATGTGGTATATGAGCAAAAGGGAGATTTTTGGTCAACATCAAAATGCACCTTTTTGCTATCAGAAGGACCGTACTGGGTCCAGGAGTGTGTTTGTGCATTCGTATTTGAGCTATGATGCATCACGTGCACACAGGAGAGGCCGTGGTGACAAGCCAAAAAATGGACATTCTTTACTTGTCACCACGAGGTTTATAGCACACTCAGGACGATCTGAATTCTTCCGAAACTGTGTTGTTGAGTTTGGCATGGACACTGGGCAGCCCTTGGTGAACAGTAAATGAATGTGAAATTATTTGCATGATCACCGCAAGGCATATTACACTTATATCTGAATGTACATACAAAAGTATATACATTATTATTATGTGGTATAAGAGCAAAGGGGAGAATTTTTGGCTGACATCAAAATGCATATTTATTGTTATCAGAAGGACCGTACTGGGTCCAGGAGTGTGTCTGTGCATTCATATTTGAGCTATGATGCATCACGTGCACACAGGAGAGGCCGTGGTGACAAGCCAAAAAAATGACATTTTTTTCCTTGTCACCACGAGGCTTATAGCGCACTCAGGACAATCTGAATTCTTCCGAAATTGTGTTGGTGAGTTTGGCATGGACACTGGGCAGCGCTTGGTGACCAGCAAATGAATGTGAAATTGCCTGCGTGAACACCGCAAGGCGTATTACACTTATATCTATTATACATTATTATATGTGGCATATTGGCACTGGGGAAAATTTTTGGTCGACATCAAAATGTATCTTTATTGTTATCAGAAGGACCGTACTGGGTCCAGAGGTGTGTCTGTGCATTCGTATTTGAGCTATGATGCATTACGTGAACACAGGAGAGGCTGCGGTGAAAAGCCAAAAAATTGACATTTTTTTGCTTGTCACCACGAGGCTTATAGCACACTCAGGACAATCTGAATTCTTCCGAAATTGTGTTGGTGAGTTTTACATGGACACTTGGCAGCCCTTGGTGACCAGTAAATGAATGTGAAATTGCCTGTGTGATCACCGACACCTGGGAGAATTTTAATCGGCAACAAAACCTATCTATCTAATCCAATAATATGTTGTATTGTTTCAATGATTACATATAAAAGGATTAAAGATGTTACTTCTGGACAATTGCAAAATTACATTAGTGCAAGCCACCCATGCACTGCACCATCCGGACTCATCTCACGAAGCGATGTTAAAACTGCTTCTCATATATACTTACACAAAATGTACAATCATTAGACACTAAATGTATATGTCATCTACAATACTCAAAATCAATAATAATTAATAAGTAATCAATCCAGCAGAGTATATGTTGGTACATAGTTAAGACAAATGCCACTACCTTTATGCTGCATACACTTTACTATGCACACACTGCGCCTTGCATACACCCTTCTATGCACACACTATATGTACAATATATATATGTCCAATACATGCAACATTAGTTTAGGTTTTGGGCCCTACCGGGGAGACTCTTGTCATCGTGTTGAGGAAGCTGCTGTTTGATGTGTGTATTGGCTGGCTCTGATGATTACCGATGTGCAAGTCTGAACATCTCTGACAGGCCTGTAGAGTGATGGCATCCGTGATTCTTTGGTCTCCGAAGAAGCTATCAATTCATTGCCCACATCGGCGATTGGCGCCCGTGCATGATACTCGGTGTGCCAGACGTAATGGTTCGCGGCCCTGAAATTCGGACCTTCCAAGTAGCCAGTCGACTCCCCTACTATCTTATGATGGTAAACTCCTTGATGTTGCCGGCTTGACTACCTGTGAGGAAACAGCGTGCTGAAACATTGATAAAGGGCTTGCAAAGCCTGGTATGCTCGTTTCTCCCGAATGCTGCGGCAAAATTACAGTGAGAGAATACATACATACATTACAAACTTATAAGTACATAGGTGCATTCGAGGTTTGGTTGTAGGCAGGCATTTGAATATGAAGACACATGTACGTACATTTCCATTTGCTGTAGACCTTGCCCCCACAGTGATCACTAGAGGAATTACACACCCAGTACACCCAGTACACTAAGTATTACATAGCGTACGTATTTGTTAGTAGTAGAAATCTTAGTATAGCATACACTGAATACTGTCACAGGATTATATATTATACTGTACAGTATACAGAGTATGTGCATACAAATAGTGCTAAACAGTAATATTCCAATACCATTATGTTGTACGCACACACAAGAAGAACAAATATGTTTGTATGTGAGGTCTCTTGTGAGCTCACCAGGAGCTTGGGGACATTGAATTTGCCAACCAAAATGGCCTTTGGAGAACAACACATGTATGTACGGGTGTAACACTGTGTACAGTATGTACAGTGTGTGTAGGTGGGATCAGGATCAACTCATGTACATATGTACAGTGAATCTAGTTCATGGAGTAGAAATGTGGCAAATAAATAAATTTGGTGCATTAAACAAATCATTATTAGGTACAGAATGAATTCAAGCACAGAAATGATCGATGGTGTATTGATGAAGGGTTGGGCAGATAACTGGTGGGGGATAACATAAACTCATTATGCATACTCTAACCTGACTGCAAAAAGCAGAACAGAGAACCAAACAGATATCTAACAGAGCTCACACCTGGAGAACACCACAATGAAAATTAATATTGATTCCAATCCATCATTGTGACGGGATGAATCTATCTCCTTGGCTACCAATCTCCATGGACTCCGACACAAGAGAAACAACCATCATGAATAGTACGTACATACATATTATATAATATTGGAGTTAATAGTATGGATGGCTGAGATGTACACATAGGTACACATACCTAAAATACATAATTATATATTATTATTATTATACGCAAAAATGATGTACTGTTACATGCATGTTGTACATGTATGGCATGTGCAGATGTATGTACACATGACATATGCATGCTGTACGGATGTAGTTATATATGTATGCCGCATTTTCATACGTGTACATATTATACTAGTATACTTTGTGATCAATGAGTGAGTACCAAGAAAGTACCAAGGAACTTATGCACGAGAGTGTTATACAGTCAACTCAAAGGTACCCATTGCATAATGTAGGACATTAAATGCATTTAATGTATTATATGTAAGGGGTTGCAATTGGAATAGATCAAGACTTAACAAATCTCCATTAATTGTACACACACAGTTGAAATTATTACATAATAATAATAATATAAATGTGTCCAATAATAATATAAGAAGTGCAAGTTTGATTCGATACACCTTTACCATTAGCAGGAAGTGCTCCAAAAAACAAGGCAGCCCCAAAGGACAGATCTATCATTTCCTGCTGTACATCTGCTGGAGGTCTTGATGTAGTGTGGCTCCATATTGCAGTGGTGCCCCCAGTGTAGCTGCTTCTGGTCCAGCATTGTCCTTCTCCTCCCATCTCAGTAGTGTGCTTGCATTTGTTTGAAGTTTGTCAAAAAGGTCCTTGAATGTTGGCCTCTTATGGGCATCAGGGTGCCTGGCATGTGATGGAAGGAGGACTGGAATATTGTTATACTGAACCGTGTGCGTGCGTGCGTGCATGCGTGCATGCGTGCGTGCGTGTGTGTGTGTGTGTGTGTGTGTAATTCAGTAGGTGTGTCTGTTGTGTGTTTGTGGACATATTCATTGAATATCTACAAAGGTAGGACAATGAGAGGTGAGTACTATACTGTTTGCCTATTGCAAATACATAGCTAGTGTATGGATTGATGCACACAACTGACCAGCACTCAACCATGATGTGGTAGATTCCTCTGGGACAACCAGGAGGTGGTGGCTGGTTTGTCTTTTTATTGAATGCACTTATGACCTATGATGACATACATGGTTGTCAGTTTGATAGACAACAAGTGACTACATATGATGGCACAATTTGTACAGATCAACACACCTCTTCAACTTGGTAGTCTTCAAATGGTTTGTGTCCAAGTGACCATATCTCGTACATGACCATCCCATAACTCCACACATCACTCTTTGTGGTGTATCGCTTGTAGAAAACGGCCTCAGGAGCTGTCCACTTGACTGGTATACGACCTCCCTTTGGTTTGTAGTAGTAATCCTCTCCCATGTTATGTGACATCCCAAAATCAGCAATCTACAATTTATGTGCGTACATAAATACCTTGGTAATTGATGTTATGTGCTGTGTGTATACATGTGTGCATGCGCAAGAGTATTGCAACTGTCTGTGTGCGTTACAGAACAACTGTTAACCAAGACAGGGGTCTTATTTAGAGTGTTTTCATACGTCAATTGTAACAGTAGCAACATAGCCCATACAATACCCAACAGTGGCCACATAGCCAATACAGCACCTAACAGTAGTCACATATAACCCATACAGCACCTAACAGTAGTCACATATAGCCCACACAGCACCTAACAGTAGTCACATATAGCCCACACAGCACCTAACAGTAGCCACATATAGCCCATACAGCACCTAACAGTAGGCATACAGCCCAGACAGCACCTAACAGTAGCCAAATAGGCCATACAGCAACTAACAGTAGCCATATAGCCCATACAGTATGTAACGGTAACCACATATCCTACACTGTAGCTTTACCTTGCACGTCTTCTCATCGGCCAGGAGGATGTTCCTGGCTGCCAGATCCCGGTGGATGAAACCCTTCCCATGGAGGTAGCTCATGGCATTGGCAATGTCCGTACAAAACTTGAGGAACAGTTTAGCAGTGGAGTTACGTCTTGCCTTGGGATGACTGAGTCAATACAAACAGACGTCATTCACTAAACAAAATCCTCAACTGAGTTGCTGAAGAATTTGGCTATTCACGATCACAAACAATACTACGTATTTGGTTTAAAACATACTCTCTTGTGTAGTTCACAACAGGAATGGAGCACTAGGTCCAAGCATGAGATAAATCTGGGAACAACTACATTTGATATATGCACTTTGGGAGAGCCTTCAGCAGTTATGGATCGGTTATCCCACCAGGGACCATGCTTACACAGTACTTGTGGACAAAATACAGTAACAGAAAAATTATTATTTGCAACTGTAATGAAAGGGGGTAAGATGTTTGTGGATAGGGGTACAACTCAGTGTTAAACAAGGAGAAATACATAGTGTACATTCTTATACAGCGCACACATTAAAGTATACACCTATATATACAGTATATAAATACATACATCAGTATATTACAACAGTATATACATGTACGTATATATGTACTAGTGCTGAGATGATTAATTGATTGATCAATTTATTTTATATTAAATCTGGTAAGTGTTGAAAGTACAAGTAAATTGATTAATCATAGTAAGTAATTAAGTGAGTACAACAGGAAGCCACCCGACTTTATTACCCACGATATTCACCCAATGGGTTTGATTGTGTACTTCGAGAGTACCTGAAATGCTGAAAAGGACTCTCAAGATTCCACATCAAATCTACTGCGTGACTACCCAGCCAAATGAAGTGGGAGTGATTTCTGGTTATGCCCACTTGTACAGTAACACAATCACATACTTTGTTGCCAGGTTTAGAAGGTAGTTTCTCAAGTCACCATTAGGTAGGTATTCCATCACCAGCATTGCCTATTAGTAAAGTTTGCAGGAATGTTTATGTAATGTTAATAAGAATGTCTGTGTGTGCGTACGTGTGTATGTGTGTGTGCGCGAGTACGTGCGTACATGCATTTGTATCTTCAACATACAATGCAATATGAAGGCAAAGCAAACTAGCATTCACACACAAACTAAACATCCACATCACCTGGTGAGTATTGACTGCAGAGATGCCTAACAACTGCACCACATAAGGGTGTCCGAACTGTCCCATTATAGCTGCTTCTTTCAGGAGCTGTGTCCTATCACCTCCTTTTGTCAGTTTCTTTACAGCTACTTGGTATGTCCCGTGCCTAGCCTTCCACTGGGCCTTGTGTACCTGACCAAATTCACCCTCCCCTAGGCACTGGAGTAGGCAGATCTCCATTGGTGGAATATCCGAGAAGCCCATTTCCACCATCTTGTTAATGATGTCGATATCACTGCCAGTTGGCTTCCAGTACAGCTCTTCAGCACAGTCCTCACTAGGTGTGTTCACATAGGTCTGGATACTCTAACATGCAGATCAGTGACATGGAGCTTATACAGTGGAACACTACAATGAAACCTTGTCATTGAGACAATTTATGTTATCAATTGGAAATTGCCCCCAATTCTGATGTTTACGGTGCATAGAGTAACATAGTAATGTGGGACTTAGCTCACATGATCACATTTTCCCTTGTGAAATGTGTCAAATGAACCAGTTGTTGGATAAATAAGGGTAGATTGTCCACAATTCAGTGGAGACAAATCACAAAGGAGTGTTGGACAGATGAGGTTATGGATGAACCAGGTATTTGTCAAATCAGGTGTAACTGTATAGAAATTCTTAGAACTGTAAGATAGTGGTCCTATCACATCTCATTAGAGGATACCTTCCTGTGCAGTTCTACTGTGTACAGGCCAAATACCACTGATGTGGTAGTGGATAGTGGACAGTCAGACTGATATGCATTTCACAGAATCACTGCACACACAAGTACAGTAGGTCCCTCACTCCATACAAGCACCTACTGTTTGATGTGAAGCCTGCTTGGACTTCTTGCTTATCTGATTTCCTGTGATGTTATCTTTCACGGATTCGTCAAGTACTTTAGATGAGCGTGCATCAATGTTGACGTATGGCTTCTTGATCTGAAATACATTGTCAATAATATCATAACAGATGGGATAAAAACGCACGCAAACACACACACACACACACACACACACACACACACACACACACGTACACACACACACACACACACACACACACACACACACACACCACACATACACACACACACACACCACACACACACATACACACACATATCCTTATACAGTTTCCAGGGGAGTTGTGCTCTAAATTGTGTTATTCAGAATACTCAACATCACATGAACGAGCCTGAGTGTATGTATGCATATATGTGCACATGAGTGTTATTATTATCCAATGAATAGAGTATACAGAACTACATAGGGCAGTCTGGTATTAGGACTGGTGTATGTGCACGAGTAAATGGACATGGGAGGCCAAATGGAAGATGAAAGTTAAAGTTTGCCAAGACAGTTCATTTCACCGCATGTACATTGGGCCCATAAGTTGGATGCACATATACGTACGTAGCATACACCTATGGGATGCACACAAAGGAAGTACACAATACATTTGCACATAATATTCACACACGAGATGTACACATGGGATGTACACATGGGATGTACACAATACATTTGCACATAACATTTATACACAGGATGTATACACTGCATGTACACCAGGGATGCTCTTTACCAAGCATGATAGGGGGTGAGTTGAAATGCGACATACCTTGGTAGGAGGTGCATCTGGCTTGCTGGGCTTTACCACACTCTGCTCAGTGATAGATCCTCGCATTAAATTTTCGTACACTTCTTGTTCCTGGATACAATCAGAGGTTTACCGCGATTATTGATGGATTCATCATCAAATCCCTGAATTGTAATTACTATCATTTATGTACATATATAATACCAAGGGTACTGAATTCCAGTACAAATATTTAACACATTTATACACATCAAAAAATGTTATGTCTTGTTCACTGTATATGCATCACAAACACCCATACATTTCATGACAGAATACAATTCCCACAGCATAATACTATGTAGGTAGAGACAACACAATGACATCACTTGCAGTATACACATCCATAGGTGAGTTGATTCATTCAGTGGCCACACACACACGCACATGCACTGAAGAAGAGGAAGAGCATATGAAGGAGATAGCTCTAGACAATGGTACACACACAAGCACACAACACACACACACACACACACACACACACACACACACACACATGCAACTGTAAGTTTTAGTATAAATTCGAAGGGGATGTTTACAGGTCATAGTTTGTACTTTCCAGTGAAATGGAAAGTTAGGGTTGGCTACCTGTTTAATCTAGAAAACACATATCTATGGGAAATGTAGGATAAACATTGCCTTTCCATTTCACCTCGATACCATGTATGATTATGCAAACGAACAATGTGCTAGTAGGAAAAAACAAGGATTACATACCTGCATCAGTACAATCAAATGTGTGCAGTCAGACCTCTTTACATTATAACCCTTGGTAGTGCTCCCATTCACTAGTATATTAGTCAGAAGTTATCACAACACCACCCTTGATGGTGTTCCTATACACTAGGGTAAAGTCAAGCTTCTTCACAACATCACCCTTGGTAGTGTTCCCATACACTAGTATACAGTCAGACCTCTTCACAACATCACCCTTGGTAGTGCTCCCATACACTAGTATACAGTCAGACCTCTTCACAACATCACCCTTGGTAGTGTTCCCATACACTAGTATACAGTCAGACCTCTTCACAACATCACCCTTGGTAGTGCTCCCATACACTAGTATACAGTCAGACCTCTTTACAACATCACCCTTGGTTCCTTACTTTCCCTGTCATTATAACCAGTTTGTTGTAACAAATTGAATACAATTACTGTGTATGGGAATACATCTGTGTCAACGAGACATGTTGTTGTAAAGAGACTGTCATTAAAAACAGTACTGTTGTGAGTAGGGCTGACTGTATTTCCAGGTAATAAGGAGAAAACTGGAGGCTTAAAAGCAGAGTAGGCCAAGCTGGAATTAAGTACTACCGTATAGCGGGAAATTCTCGTGGGACGAAATTTTGGCATTTTTGCGGTTAGCCTAACATCCATGAAAATATAATCTGCAACTTCTCCTTGTTTTATCATGTGACTGTGGCCAGCATCCGCGAATAAATTTTATCTGTGAATTCTCATTTTTGGAGCCATCCGCGAAAATTTTGTCCCACAAAAATTTCCCACTATATGTTAGAATTTGTACAAAACATTGTAAATAGTGGGGAAGAATATATGTACAGAATTTGTGAGGATGTGGCCAGAATGTACACATTCTTAGAATTTCAGCAGATCCTGAAACACATTTTGAGCGCATTCATTTTTGTTTTCCCGGTAAATTTCATTTTGTGAAGCATGCAGCCCTTACAACATCACACAAAATAGCACATACAAACACCACTTAGCACTACAGCAACATTATGAGAAATTTCATGCCATATTGGAAATCGGGACAACTTCTGGTGATATGAGTTTTTTCTCTCAATAAAGTTCATACTACATACAATATATCATACCTACGTATATCTTCAGCATAGCACAGATGTATGTACTTACTTCAATTTGAGGAGTTTCATCCATAGGGTACTCGTAGACTTCACACTTGATTTCTACCACAGCAGAGTCTGACAAGGTTGTCTCCACTTTAGAAGAATCTGGATTTTCACTAAAGTCTTTTTCATGATTGTCAACTACTTCAGGTTTCTTCTGGGCCAATGACCTTAATTTGGTGATGGCAGAGTTCCAACAGTTGGTCCATTCTAAAATGAATAGATATTAAGTGGCATACATTAAAGGACTGTATTCAATTTTGCTTCAAAGTGAGATGCAAAGGTGTGTGTATGCGTATGTGTGTGTGTTTGTGTGTGTGTGTTTGTGTGTGTGTGTGTGTGTGTGTGTGTGTGTGTGTGTGTGTGTGTGTGTGTGTGTGTGTGTGTGTGTGTGTGTGTGTGTGTGGGTATGTGTGTGTGTGTGTGTGGGTATGGGTGTGGGTGTACAGAAAATGAAAACTCAAGCACAGGAAAGCTTACTGATTTTGTTTTGGCTGCCTTTGTGAAATACGTCAGGTTTGTATTTGTACAATACAAACAGAATGACAGCCACCAAAAGCTCAACAACAATTAAGACTATTAGAATAGTTGTCACTGCTATTCCCCATGAATTGGAACATTCCATAGCTGTGGATAGAGAAGTGGTATGTCATTCAATGGAAGAAACCAGTCATTCTTAGTCAGAATATATTCTTCGGCATTATAATACTCTAAGACACTGTATTAGACTTCTCAAGACTGGCTGTGTGTATGTGTACATATGTGAATATGTGCATGTGTGTGTGCATGTGCGTGCGTGCGTGTGTGCATGTGCGTGTGTGTGAGTATGCTCAGAATTGCATGTTAGATGAATAATCACCAAAAATACCTAGATGTGTAATTATTGGAAAAGTCATTCAAACATTGTACAGTCTGTATTGATTGACTCACCATCCAAGTGTTGACGTGAATATGCACACTAACCTGCATTATTAATAACTGTTGCATCACACTCCCAGGATGAATTAAAGACATTAATTGTTATTCCACCCTCCACACACACAGTACTACTAAGAGAGATAGTAGGTAAGAACAGTGTGCATGATATCATATGTTTAACTTTATAGGTACAGTGAATTCTTATTGATTTGCCGCAATTTGTATTTCAAACATTTGGTGGATTAATGAGTTTGGCGGATCAAGTGGATATTCATTAGTGCATGTGTATTATATTGGCACTTGGAAATTTTGGTGGATTGAAAGATTTGGTTGATGAAGTTGTGGCGAATTAATGAGAATTCACTGTACTCACAAGAGAGAAAGTCATGTTGGCATGGATGTTGCATGGAGATATGCAATAGTTTACTTGTTAATGGGCGAACATCGATCACCGATGGGACAGCAGCAAGTGTGAGTTACTTTGTTCATCCCTACAACATAGAATTCATATAATCAATAACATCATAATCACATTCATGATTGCTACTTATCTTGCAACTTACAAGTCAAAATAAATCCATATCCAATGTGGCATAGATATTATATTGGTAAGAATGATTCAGAATATTTGATTTCTGAAATAAACTCAGTATAATTGTTATTACTGAGAACTACTCCATAACCATTATTGTATTGGAGGATTTCTTGATGATATCCAAATATCTTAACTATCCTCCTGGACCTAGAACGATGCCATAACCTGCGAGGATCTTACTGAGTGGAGAGTGACTACATATAGAGGCCTATAAAACATAGCTTATTGGGGGTCGTTAGGTTTTATAGTTATTGAGAAATAGCCAATTTTAGGTGTCCGAATATAGGTGGTTCCCCGATAATTGACTTTACTTCCCACACTGAGGGAGATTTCAAACGGGCTACTGAAATAACTAACTGCTAACTCGAACACCGTATTTACTACATATTAACCAGCCAGGGAGATACCTACAAAGTAGCTATCATACCTTGTACACTGAGGGTCAATTGAATCAGAGCTTCCTTCAAGCGGTTATTCCATCTTACACCAATCACACACACACTAGATGGGACTGTGTTCTTTTACACTATACATATCGGTTGTACTAGCTATTTTGAGTGTCTACACCTTGTGATAAGCGAAACATGTTCTCAATTGTGATTCTAAACGTTGATCGAAACCGAAGATCTCACATTACACGATAATTGTGAAACTACTTTCATATTATTGTTGGGGAAAGCCTAGTAACTAGAAAATGCCCATATATGACGATGAAAAACAGCTGCTGTTGGTGTACTTCGTTATTCTTCACGTTGAACAATGGATCCGTCTCAGGTATAGACGATGCAAGTATTGTCATTTCGTGTCATCATTGATACTCTAACACGGCTACTTTGACAATCCGATGGCTATTTCCCCTACTAATGTGAAACAGCCAAGCGATGTGCATTCGGGCTCCAGCTTATATACTTAAATCTTCCGTACACGCTTGAATCATAGATGCGTATTATAGTAAGGGAGGGGTAGGCTTGAAAGATCTATGCTTGAAAGCCCGCGCGCAGATGTCATCAGAGGTAGTCCCTAGCATTTATATGGGAATTAACTGAGGTCTCGCCCAGACGCTAGTACGATAGCACATTCTCGTCAGACCGTTGCGTGTGACCGCGAACGGCCCTAACAACACGTGAGCAGTCTGTTCTCCAGTGCTGAAAAAGGCCACTTAACCAGGTCAAACCATGTTCAACTAAGCTGCGAGGATGAATAAAGTAACGTCAGCCCTTTCAACACTTGCTTATTAGTTAGTATAAGAAGAAATCCATTAGGTAGATGATA
>OZ026567.1:3164849-3414849 GCA_964020155.1 Chondrilla cf. caribensis
TAAATGTAATGACGAGGAAATAGATTCAATTCTCAGAAAAGGTATAGAATTGCATTCACATTTGGCAGCTTTCACTGTATGTACAGATTTCAAATATTCCTACATGGTAACCTGTACAAGAGGTTCATAGCTGCTAAGACTTACATGTATGTAGTTCTTGTTTGCTCTGAAAAGTCATGTATGATTGGCAAAAGTAATATTCAATATTTTTATATGTTGTCAGTCATGTGTACACATATCTTATACTCCTACATTTTATTAGTCCTAGGACTTCCTCCTTGTTTTAGCTTAATGAGGGCACCGAGCATACTTCCTGGCTGAAATTTTGCCTTTTCCACTGTTGCTCCATTGTTATTTTGAATATTAATAAACTGATTTAATTCCTGTTTTCTTGTAATGCTGCCAGTTACATAAAAGTATCCAAAAGCAGTGCTATTGAAGTTTCTCATAGATAGAGTAACTTGAAGTTGGAAATCTCCACCTGCCATTCGTGTGGTCATACAGATCATGTAGTCAGTTATCGATCCATTGCATACAAAATGATGGCTGTTGACTGAGTAAGCCTGTAACTTCCCAGGCCAACTGATACAGTTTTCTCCTGGAAATGATGAAGTTCTTGAATTAATGTATACATATACTTATACCAAGTGTTTGACATCCGTATTATATAATTACATACCCCTGGAACGAATGAATATCTGTACATATCATGAGACTCAGTTTATGGCAACTATAATACAGATTAGTGTGTATAACCTAGATCTTGTGAGTGGCCAAACAGAGGCCTGGGGCTATTATACTCTTCATGCCATGTGTATTTAACTGTATTATAGTAATCGAAATACCACTCACCTTTCACCGTAAAGTCACAAAGGCCAACTATTACTACAAAAGTCAACAGCTGTTTCCACATCTTCTCTATTGAGCTGTGCCTTTCTGAATTTGCGTCTACTGTAAACTGACAGTGTAACTACAGGTGTAAGTATATCACTTGAGAGTACTTTAGTCTATTTATGGTGAATAGTGCAAACCTTGTATACCATGAAAGTATTGTTGTATCCACTTTCCTGCATACTGTATATCAACCAAAAGGATGTTACTCAATGCACACATGTAGGAACTAGTGACGTTTACTATGATTCATAAGCAACAACTCTCTTGTTTATTGTACCTACATATGTATAAATATAATAAGACATGTTCCATACATTCTTTATGTTTATACCTACACACACCCCTACTCAACAACCTATCTGTCTACACCCATCTCCTATACCTATATACCCATGTACACAGTTTTAGTGACATAGTATATGTACATATACGTATATGTACCCAACAATGCCCCTAATTAACCTACTGTAACATCTTGCAGCTATGTATAAATTATACCTAGATAGTTACTGATAGTACATTCTCACATGATTTCCTTGGTCACACACTCATGCCAGTATTATAGTTGGAATTCATCTATGTTCTCACTAATACATGTAGATTCTGCATATACATGCATGCATGAATGCACGCACACACATATGCACACGCATGCACACACACACACACACACAGTACTTTAGATGAGTGTGCATCAATGTTGACGTATTTTTTTTTTTTTTTTTTTTTTTTTTTTTTTTTTGTTGATCAATCATTATTATTATATCAAATAAGGGGCACACATGCGCACTGCCCATAATTACACTAAATTTACTAATAAAGATTAGTTTGACAGAAAAAGAACATTAATTTGAGTGGTATATATACTTAAAATTGCATGGGCAAAATCATAAATAACTGTATGCATTGTGAGCTCATATATAAAGGAGAGAAGGAGATCAATGTTGACGTATGGCTTCTTGATCTGAAATACATAGTAAATAATATCATATATAGCAGATGGGATAAACACACACACACACACACACACACACACACACACACACACACACACACACACACACACACACACACATACGCGCGTGCACGTACGTACACATGAATGCCATGGAATATTGTAACATCAGATTGTATGTATGCATGTATCCCACATGAAGGTATATCTGATTCATGACTTCATTGTCTCATGATTTGCATTCCAAAGATCAAATGGCATGGCAATCTTTGTACATAATGTTTGATGGATTCTGGACAGGCACACACATACCCAGAGCTATTTCATCACATGGCTGTGTGTTACATGGTGGATTGGGAATCTTGTTGTATATGATAATTGACTGAGTTTACTTCCTAGCTTAGATTTGTTGTTGCATGCCAAATTGTGAACTCATAAATTATTCTTTATCATAATAGACTTCCTGTATTACTTTGTACTTATACCACTATCACATATATTCAACATTATGCATACAAAATACTATTAATGTACATTGTGGCCAGTTGGCATTGCATGGTTTAATAATAATAGTAATAATCAAGTTTGAACTGACATTTTACACAGGAATGAATTTGGATGATGCATATATTAACTAATTCTAATTAATGTCTTATGTAAACCATCACTGTTGCATATTGCTTTCATGGATTTATCTGAATGTAGCAGTAGTTGTCTACTGGACAGGGTCCCTGTGTTCTGCTACAACTGGTACATCTGCTGGAGGTCTTGATGTAGTGTAGCTCCATATTGCAGTGGTGCTCCCAGTGTAGCTGCTTCTGGTCCGGCGTTGTCCTTCTCCTCCCATCTCAGTAGTGTGCTTGCATTTGTTTGAAGTTTGTCGAGAAGGTCCTTGAATGTTGGCCTCTTATGGGCATCAGGGTGCCTATGAAGTAGTATGAGAGTAGTTTCAAATCAGTTTGTGATTAGTATGCAATGTGCTATGGAAATTTCCATGCATGTGCTCTCTCCTTAGTGACATGATTACTCAATCCCCAAGTAAAGGGATGATGATAGACACATGCATTGTTTGTGTTAATTGCAAGTAGTGTGTAACTGATTGATGCACACAACTGACCAGCACTCAACCATGATGTGGTAGATTCCTCTGGGACAGCCAGGAGGTGGTGGCTGACAGTATCCCTTGTCAAGTACTCTCAGCAACTGAAATTAGATTAAGCAATGAAGCGAAAAAAGAATGAGGCTGTGCATAACGTATATTGTTATTACAGTCATTCACAAGTGCTTTTCAAGTGGGCTGGTTGAATGGTCTGAACAATGCCTCTTCCCACTTCTTAAAAGGTAATGGACACTGAACTAAAACAGCAACGTAAGCATTTGTATGTGTGTATACCTTTTCAAGTGCAAGGTCTTCAAATGGTTTGTTTCCTAGTGACCATATTTCGTACATGACCATCCCATAACTCCACACATCACTTTTAATACTGTATTTCTTATACAAAATGGCCTCAGGAGCTGTCCACTTGACTGGTATACGACCTCTCTTTAGTCTGTAGTAGTAATCCTCTTTAAGCTCACGAGACATCCCAAAATCAGCAATCTGGTAGATACAGGATGAATTATGAAAATGGTATAATATTATTATTCACCACTATGCCAAACCACATTCTGCTATTGAGGATCAACATATTATGTAACAGTTGTGAAAACTTTGGATCTGGTTGATTATTTAGCTGTTTATTGTATATTCTAGTAGGTTATCATGTCAACAAAATCTGATACAAATTTGACAGTTTTGCGATTATGTCCTTTGACTGCTTACTGTACACTAGCCATGACTTAATGACAATCGTTACTTGCAATACAGAACCGTAAGTCACAGTATCCTTCAACCAGACTACAAGATTTTGAGTTGTGTGGAAGTTCCAATTTAGCATGGAATGTTGTTCCACACCTGTATAACACTGGTCTATTACTTTTCATCAACCTGACCCCTACTTTGAGCACCAAGATAGTGAAACACCAAACATTCCCCCATTATTGCAACCCAAATAATGCTTATCCTCATTACACATGTTAAAGTCACATTATGCTGGTGTCATCTCACCCACCTTACACTGCATGTGTTCATCCAGGAGTATGTTTCTTGCTGCTAGGTCTCTGTGGATGAAGCCTCTACCTGAGAGGTATGTCATGGCATCCGCTATCTGGGTACAGAACTGGAGGAGCTGTTTTGCAAGCTGAGATTTTGTTTGATATGTTTCACTGTTGAAAGGTTGAGTAGAACATGCATGGTGATGACATATCCAAATTGGTGAGTGTGTGTGTGTGTGTGTGTGTGTGTGTGTGTGTGTGTGTGTGTGTGTGTGTGTGTGTGTGTGTGTGTGTGTGTGTGTGTGTGTGTGTGTGTGTGTGTGTGTGTGTGTGTGTGTGTGTGTGTGTGTGTGTGTGTGTGTGTGTGTGTGTGTGTGTGTGTGTGTGTGTGTGTGTGTGTGTGTGTGTGTGCTACACTGGTATAGTAACTTGCATACTTCTGACATTGTCTCAGCAGGCACTCGTCCAAATCTCCTCCTGGTAGAAATTCCATCACCAATAGAACCTGTAGTGTAACATGCATGTAATAGTATGTATGAGGTGCATCTATAATCGATGTACGTATGTAATATGTATTGCTATATTATAAACTATGTGGCTGAAAACATGTGTAACGTTGGCTGTATCCATGCAAGTACATATGTGCACATGTACATAATGTGCAGTACATATAGTAGCATGCATGCACTATGTACGTATGCTACTGAAATGTGTGTGTGTGTGTGTGTGTGTGTGTGTGTGTGTGTGTGTGTGTGTGTGTGTGTGTGTGTGTGTGTGTGTGTGCTTGTGTGTGTACATGCGTGTGTGTGTATGTGTGTGTATGTGTGTGTGTGTGTGCATGTGTATATGTGTGTGTGTGTGTGTGTGTATGTGTGCGTGTGTGTGAGTGCCTGTGGTATATACCTGTTCTCCATTGTTTGCTACTCCAAACAACTTGACGATGTGTTTGTGATTGAACTGTCCCATGAGAGCAGCCTCTTTGAGCAGTTTAGCTCTGTCTTCTTCAGATGCGGATTCTTTGAGTTCTTTCACTGCCACTTGAAAAACATTGTCATCTGTGGTCCACTCTCCCTTGTACACCTCACCAAATTCTCCTTCACCGATCACATCTATTATTTTAACACTGCTTGGCTTGATGAGTGGATATTGTCTCTGTTGTATCTCAGAGTAGATATCCTCAACGGATCCTACTGGATGCCAGTATTGGAGATTGCTCTTTTCAAGTATCTCCTCCGACTATTGAAATGAATTGAAGGACACAATGTGCAGTATACAAATGTTGAGATGTTATTGATTGGACTCCATTGTACGTAGTTGGAATGGGCTGGTTTATTATTCATGGAGGTAGTTCAATATGTACGCCTTCAGCTGAAGTAGTTCCTATTGTTTGCAGTACCTAGTGTGGCTTCCTTTATTGCAATCTCTGTGTGTGTGTGTGTGTGTGTGTGTGTGTGTGTGTGTGTGTGTATGTGTGTGTGTGTGTGTGTGTGTGTGTGTGTGTGTGTGTGTGTGTGTGCGCGCGTGTGTGTGGTGTGTGTGTGTGTGGTGTGTGGTGTGCGTGTGTGTGTGGTGTGTGTGGTGTGCGTGTGTGTGTGGTGTGTGTGTGTGTGTGTGTGTGTGTGTGTGTGTGTTGTGTCTGTTTGCATATGTGCATTTATGAATGTGGTACACTTTGTTCAACACTACCTCTGGTGTCTTTTCAAGCTCGTAGTGTCCCCCATTCCGTTCCAAAGAATGTCTTCTTACTCGGTAACAGTCATGAAATGGATCTTCCATGTTGTGATAAGCATCCGGTTCAGGTGTCAAGTTGGGTACATTTTCCAGAACTATGTACAGTATTAAAGGTGGGCATTAGAAACATTCCACATACAGTGTACGTGCTCCCTGACATTGTGTTGTATGTACAGTACTCACAATGTCACTGTATTATATATGTAGTATTGTGTTTTATGTACAGTGCTTACACTGACATTACATTCTGTATACTGTGGAGAAGTGTTGTTACAAATATCTTACAGGAATTAGTACTGTAGCATGCAACTCTCATAGTTAATGGACCAGGGCTGGTAAAGTATAAAATTGGAGTTATTCCAGCTTGGGTTTGTCAGTAAATACCTGGAGAATAATGTTACCACGGAAATCTGAAGGTACAGTTGGTTGCCATGGTGATTGTTATATCATTTTGCTACTGCATTGCATTGTTTTTACGCACACAAATGTTATTGACTTCTATTGTTCATAATTATGATTTTCCTTTTCCCTTGCATAAACTATTTATGTAGCCTGCAACAAACTCATGAAAGGGTTTGTACTATTCCTAGTTGTTTATTGTGAAACTGTACAAATTTGAACCTGTTGACTTCAAAACATGTGTCAAATTAACATAAACAGTCAACAATTTGGCATTGTTTTCACAACACAAATAGGCATTTAATGTTCAGGGTTCGATATGTTTCCGACACAAGTATTATTTTGTCAGCTGTGCAATGGTTTCTGGCTTTCTGTTCTTGGAAAGGCTGGGACACTACGGTATAAACCCTGTTTTAACATAATAGTGTATATCTCTGAATCAGTGAAAGTGAAAGTATAAAGTAAGGGAAAACCACCAGGCTGTCGTACTGGATTAGGGACACTCCATCATTAGTCACTTTGGAGTTGCGTATTTAAAGCACATCATTATAGCGTGTGTAATTCAACACTCAAGTAGGTTCTACTGCAATCCCACAAGACACTCTAAATGGATTAACCAATGAGGCTGCTCACTTGGCAAAATTACTATTATTGACCTGGGTGATCACTATGATGCAGGTTACATGGTGCATACTGCTCCACTGTACACAGTTGAATGACCATTGGAGTGCTCACCAGTATTGCGTCGTACAAGGTTTTGAGCATTCCTAGCTGCATTGTACAGTCTGGGACTCCTCAGACACACAAACCACAAAACAGTACATGTTGCAGTCTCCGCGAGTAGAAGTATCACAAATATACTGATAACTACAGTTGACCAAGTGGAAGCTTCATGAGTTTCATCACTGTTTGTCTGAGCCACTTTTTCAAAGCAATCTGCACAATGTGGAAGCAACTGTTTACCCTGTAGTCAGTAAGTTTGATGAAACCTATAATATGTGTGCCTGTATAGGATGTTAAACATTTAATGTAGCAGCTACTGTAGAATTGTTAGTATAATATTATATCAAAGCAGCATTATAGCATGTTAATCTCAAGATTTCTTGTCAATTGTTATGATTTGATATTATACTGTACCACTATACTATACTGTACTATACTATATTATACTGTACTGTGTGTGGAAATGCCTTTGTTAAGGTTATATTATAGAAGAAAATACCTATAGTCACAAGTAAGGGGTATGAAGACTGCACAGAATTACATTGTCAGTTTGGAGATGGTCAACTATTTCATGTATTTGTGTATTTAGGCAGTCTCAGAGCTTGTGGGTGTTGACAGCTATATGTTTTGCATACTTATACGTATATGTCATATTGCATGTATACTTGGAACAGTGAATTTTGTTTCAAACTAGTGCCATAAGTAATTTATGTATATGTATTTATATAAGTAGTGATATTATGTACCACTTAAGTTTAAAATGCAAGAGTAATATCGAATACACTTGAATACATGAGCAAACATGGACAATCTCTATCTATCTCCTATTGCATACCTTGTGTTGCTTGTTGTATGATGTAAGGAGCTTCAGCCATGTTACACTCGTGTTTGGTTTGGTTGGTTATCCGTAGTAGTGTTTCACAACTGCAAATTTGTAATCAATACACAGTGTTGATCATGAAAGATTAGCACGTACATACGTAATATGTATGTCTGTAATACATGCATTTACACTCACGTACTTGTTTATACTCATCTCATTAGGCTTATTCAGTTTGACAACGGCCCCTAAAGTATATCTTGGACGGAACGGTAATTTCTCTTGTATTTCTTCAAACTTATTCATAGCGTTTTTATCTATTGTGTCATTCATATATATTCTTAGACTTGCATCTGATTCAGTATTAGCATAGCAGGGTACTACAAACAGAGTGACTTTTAGGTCAAGTTTTTTGCCTATGGATGGCATTTCTGGTATGCAGACCATATATTTAGTTATGTTAACTTCACACGTGAATTCATAGTTGTGAGCAATGTAAACTTGATTTGCCTTTGACCATGGGCTACACGTTTCTCCTGTGGTGTTAAAATGAAGACCTCACATAGTAACTTGTCGTATGTATGCAAATCTTTACTATACTTTGTGGAATACAACAAAAGTAGGTCAAAAGTGAGAGAACCTTCAAGAGTTACTGTTTCATCAGTGGTCATAGTTGTCTTCTCTAATGCTTTGTACTATGTGTAGATGTCAGTACTGTTACTCTATTTACATATGTCTTGGTGTGTACAGACACCTCACTAACCTTTAACCATACTGGAACACAGAAGACATAATCCTAATGCTAGTGGTGCTATTGATAGCTTCTTCAGCATCTCGGTTAGACGTAGTTGTGTTGTATGTAGCTCCTACCTTTCTGAAATGACACCAGGGAGTGTAGTGGCCTTATGGTGACTGAGAATAGCTCTTTGAAAGTACCCAATTTCGTCATAGTGATTTCATTGCCAACAATGCCTCATTTTCACATTCACTTTATTGTACTTTCCATAAACAAGATAACATTGTTTTGTATACAATAATGGAAAGTTTATGATCTCCCCACAACACACTGGTTGACAGGCATATCGTGTGTGGAAAGTTTATGATCGTCATCATCCTCGATCCAATGTAGTAGCATACAGATAGTATTAATCATGAGATTATATCAGAACAAATAGAAAATATCGAAATTGTATAATGAACCATGTAATAATGTTACAGATCATGCACACAGATAATGTCCATTCAACACAGTGCAATCGCATTGTTGCACAAAGTTGCTTGAATTTTTCTGAATGTAACAGTAGTTGTCTGTTGGACAGCGTCCCTGTGTTCTGCTACAACTGGTACATCTGCTGGAGGTCTTGATGCAGTGTGGCTCCATATTGCAGTGGTGCCCCCAGTGTAGCTGCTTCTGGTCCAGCATTGTCCTTCTCCTCCCATCTCAGTAGTGTGCTTGCATTTGTTTGAAGTTTGTCAAGAAGGTCCATGAATGTTGGCCTCTTATGGGCATCAGGGTGCCTAAGTGAATTCCAATACATCACACTACATGTATGTACAATATGCTAAGGTTAGCTTGCCTAGCAACCAAGTGGAGTCCTACATGTAGTGCCTCACCCAGGTATGAAGTATATATTTTAAGTAGTCTAAGGATGGATATCAATGCATGTTGTATACATGTTGTACCATGATTTGCGTGTGATTGAAAATTACCATGTACTTCCACTGTATGATGAATTTGATATTGTATAGATGCTCATTTCTGGCTTATATATATACAGATGTGAGGCTCATATCTTATTGTGTGCATACTGTATGATGTCTGAACATGTTTATTCACATAATATGTACAGTATGGGGGTACATAAGAATACATGATACAGTACGTATATATTTATGTATATATAAACATACATACTGTAGAAAATGTGCTGTGTGAATGTATGTATGAATTGCACATTTGTATGTATCATGTACTTACCAGCACTTGATCATCATGTGATAGATTTGTCGGGGACATCCAGGGGGTGGAGCCTGACAGAATCCTGTATCAAACATGTTTATAACCTGTTGTATAGTGAATATGATGGTAATGTCAAGTGTGTTGAATACCATCTTAAATAACATCGTATGTATACACAGTTCCATGTTACATGCATTCTATGAATGGTTGAACAGAACCAGATTCTGTCTTTCTGTCTAATCTTCCTGCTATTTGTACTTGTGGAATAATTTGATGTATCTTTTGTTGAAATTTGTAAACGAGTTCTGATTTGCAAACTTCATGTATGTTTTGTAACAAGAAAGTGTACATGTACAGTCTGTCCTCATGCTTTATGTGCTTAGCGTAGAGATATAGTGTAGGTGCCATGGGCTAAGATGTGTATCTGAATCATGACTGTGCTGTACCTCTTGTATTTTGAAGGTCTCAAATGGTTCACATCCTAGTGACCATATCTCGTACATGACCATCCCATAACTCCACACATCACTTTTAGTACTGTATTTCCTGTACAAAATGGCCTCAGGAGCTGTCCACTTCAGTGGAATGCGTCCTCCTTTTGACTTATAGTAGTAGGCTCCCTCAAGGTCTCGTGACATCCCAAAATCAGCAATCTGTATGTGGTGTGTGTGTGTGTGTGTTTGTGTGTGTGTGTGTGTGTTTGTGTGTTTGTGTGTGTGTGTGTGTGTGTGTGTGTGTGTGTGTGTGTGTGTGTATGTGTGATTGCAAGTGGTGTGTGTGCATGCATGCATGTGTGTGTGTGTGTGTGTGTGTGTGTTTATGCATGTGTTTGTGTATGATTGATTGCAAAAATTGAACTGTGACTTGAAAATATTTTTACAAACTATGTCATAAGTCCCTCACCCACCTTACACTGCATGTGTTCATCCAGGAGTATGTTTCTTGCTGCTAGGTCTCTGTGGATGAAGCCTCTACCTGAGAGGTATGCCATGGCATCCGCTATCTGGGTGCAGAACTGGAGGAGCTGTTTTGCAAGTGAGGCCAATCCACTTGGTCTAATGGAGCTAGATGTGGAATTGGACAGTGATATAATGTGCAGCTTTGCAGGGACTTTTCATAGGGCTATTTGCACTTGCTGTATGCCATTTACACTGTAGCTTTCTTCAAGGAGCTTGGAGATGCACTTTCACATTGCTGTTACACAAAGGGCCTCGCTTTACAGTGGAGGTACACAGAACTCCAGATACCACCCCTGGAATATACATACTGTATGGAATGTTAACCCTACTTCTTCTCATTGTATTTGCTGTTATTCAATTATGCCAGATTTAACTTTTACAAAAAAAACTATAATCAACTTGCAAAACTCTTATCGGGTTGATTTTTGCAAACACAATAATATGAATACTATATTTTATGCACTTGCAGAAATTCAATGACTTTTAGTTGTACTGTAGATCACTTTTGACATAGGACACTTTTTAGTGTGGTGTAGGAAAGCCTTTGGCAACTCAATATTTTCTGTAGTTCGTTTTTTGCTGCCCAATTTTGAGCCACGAGTGTTGCAGCAAAATTTTTGAGTTAGAATTTTGCCCCACGTACTGAACTTGCAAGAGGCAATGTATTGCGACATATGTAGAGAATACTAAGATATACGAAACTATTGCGGGAAATAAGCGGAACATGGCGTACAATTTGCCCAAGGATTACATTCTAAGGAAGACTAATCCAAAGATATGTTGTTTTATGGTAGCAAGCTATCGCTGACCAACTTCAACTGAAGTGGGTTATTGTAGGAACTGGACTAGCTACGTTTGTTCAACTTATTCGGGAAGGCAGCAGAATATACTACTAATATATTGTACTTCTTCAGGCGAATCCCGCTATTGTGTGCTCTCTTTGTTGACTATTATGGGATGTCCAGTCTGTCGCTAATGGCTCTGTCGTATTTTCTCCAATGCACGCATAAGCCTTGTAGTTGTTAATGGATACACATTGTTTTGATCAAATTGTTATAATGTTTATTTCTAATTCTAGACATCTGCTTGCAAGGTGAACGTCCGACCGATAACTTGATGGAGGAGGTATTCCCTGTAGCTTCGTCAGCTTGTTGAGATGGAGAGACGGGGTAAAATTGGCCAACTTTTACGCAACGGACGGTCGACCATTTGGATGTCCACCACTTGGATCCGTCATCGGACATAGAATTTACCACACAGCAGGTATGTGCAACTCTGTACTGGTAGTATAATGACGGCGTGTCTGTGCTAATGCATCGATATAGTGCATAGTGATTGTGGAAAGTTGTACTCTATGATATGGCACATCGTAAGATCTCTATATGTTAAGGCGCCCTAGGTTTTCTGGAAAAATGTACAGAATTAATTATGTGTAGTATGTGACCATTTGGGGTTATGTACGTATATGTATTTTGTGTATGTATGTATGTATTGTATTGTACAGTATGTAGGACCTTCTTGAGGCTCATTATGAGTGGGCCATTGAAGACGTATACAAACCTCAAGGCCTATGTACATGTATTTGTGTACAGAAATGGCTACAACTGTGAACGCATAGAACTCACTGGTTCTTTGTAGATTCCAGATAATTTCTTATATCTCCACCTTCCAAGTATTCCATAATGAGTAGTACCTGTGATGAGTGAATGCATGCATCAATCCATGTATGCAAAAATGTGTGTGTGTGTGTTAGTGTGTGCATACATGCACATGTACGCGCATGTGTGTGTGTGTGTGTGTGTGTGTGTGTGTGTGTGTGTGTGTGTGTGTGTGTGTTCCTGATAATACAGATCACAAAAGCTGATGTGTGTGTGTGTGTGTGTGTGTGTGTGTGTGTGTGTGTTCATGATAATGCAAATCACCAATGCAAATACTTTCCCTTTACAAGGGAAGTTAAAGAATCAGTTTTACGTAAATCCCATAATATTTCCTTTATGTAAGTGTTTCAACACCTAGGGTCAGTACACTACTAATAGTCTTGCATACACATGCCAAATCTACTTAATTGGCATAATTTTACAAGTAGTAATAGATAAATGTCTGGTCTCACAGCTTCTCTACTGTGTCTAATCTTCCTATGACTGCTTCATTCATTATTGGCTGCTATTGGGCCTCCTGGTGACATATTATTGATTAGGTGTTAATTGACATCAATCAATCAACCCGACCTTTTGTCGCCTAGATCTTTGTGATATGTATGTGCTGGATGATCCTCACCCAGTCCCTAGCTCATGTACACTATGTTAACCAGTACTGATAGCAAGTATCTCGGATAAGAAGTACAGATTTGATGCACCCTTCAAAGTACATATATACTAACCTATTAAGCAAGTTTAGACTGTATGTGTATGTGTGTTCATGCATGGGTCTATTCTGACCTGTTCTCCTTCGTTTACTACTCCAAACAGCTTTATAACATGTTTGTGATCGAACTGTCCCATGAGAGCAGCCTCTTTGAGCAGTTTAGTTCTGCCTTCTTCAGATGCGGATTCTTTGAGCTCTTTAACTGCCACTTGAACCACATTGTCATTTGTGATCCACTCTCCCTTGTACACCTCACCAAATTCCCCCTCCCCAAGGCTCTTCAAATATGTGATATCAACAGCCTCTAGGATTGGATATCTTCTTAGAGACATTTCCTTGTGGATCTGTTTGGCGTTGCCTTCAGGTTCCCACACCATTCCAGTCTCAAATTCATAAATACTCTCGGTATTCTGAGAGAGTAACAACGATTTCATTTGAACCAACATCAATAGGTGGTATGTATGTCACATGTTCTTTAGTGCCATTAAGCCACCAAACGAACCATTACAGTAGCCATTTTCTGACATGCAGTTCCCATTTCAAATTTTCTATTTCCCAGTTAGAATTGTTGAGGAGTGAGCAGATCCCAATGTGTACCTCTCCATGTTTAAATTTTATTTCCATACCCAGATAGATGTTTCAAGGTTAGCATTTGTCTGTCTCTTTAAGACAGACAGGGTATATTATGCATTCACTACAGGCTATCAAAGCTGCTAAGAAAGGCTCTACCTGGATTGGTGGCGTGTAGCAGCTACTGTATAGATGGAAAGTTTCGTGGGACAAAACTACTACGAATCGCTCAATTTCGTGAAATTTGCGAATAAAAAGTTTTGCTTTTACAACGCCCATTGCATTAATTGATTGTCAGACAATTACGACATTGGGTGTTCATGAATATAATTATAACTTTGTGAAATTTGCAAAACGTTTAGTCTATGAAACTTTCCCTTTATATGGTAATGTAGTGATCCAAACTATGGGCATATTTTCACATGTGACAGCAGTGTTACATTAGATCAGTGATGGTTCATTTGATCACTCAAATTATGTTTAATGAGAAGTACTTAGTGTTATGCTAGAGGTTGTTCAGGTGGAACCAGATCCTTCCAAGGAGGATAAAAGGTGGTCTGGTTGATGTTTAATGGATCACTAGCCTCTCAGATTGTTCTTTCGCTATGAAACACACGAGTGAATTAGTCTCACTCGTGCACTAGCCTAAGGCTATGTGATGGCTAATGGCTAATGTATTGGCTCAAGGCTAGGTACATGCACTCTAGACTACAGCGGTAGTATTGTCAGTACTGCATGCAGTTGCATATTGTGTAGGCTTACCTGATAGCGAGTGCTGATTTGATGTCCAGTTGACACGGGCGTACATGGACTCTTTCCCTGTAGCGGGTCACCTCTGTCATCCTGTGAGCATTCTTGTATGTCCTCAAAGTTGTAATAAGACACTCTCTCAGTTGCTCCCACAGTTCTGGCCTGGGTGTGTGCATTGTACTAAAAATCAGCTTTACAGATACACGTGTACAATACAGTTGGACCTCGTTACCACTAAATTGCTTACCACAAATTACCCCATATTACAAAACTTTTGGGTTGTTATTGCCTACATTCACTGCTAATGTGCATGTGCATTATTTGACGGATAACGCGAAAACGGATACTGTGAAAGTTTGGATAACGCAAGTGAATTTATGCTGCATGTATACAATCAGTCCTGATTCATCCAATCATATTGTCCAGGGCTTGTTTGGTATGTGAATCTTGTGGTTAGGCTAGGTGTTCTAAAATTCCTTATCGAGGGGTAATCTTGTCTTCAAGAAGGCATTTTTGTAAAATGTGGTATTGTGTATATATCATAGTGATCATTGCATCCAATAACAAACTTACATGCTTTATATACTGAAAACACATTTCTGTGACACATATTCGTATTGTGGAAGTATGTATGTATGTGTACTATACTTTATGTACATATTATATCAAATTGGATTTTGTGCCAATATGGACAGTAGACACTACGTGCACTACATACAGTGTGTGTACTGTATGTAGTATATAACACATGTATAATGTATATATGTACACTTACTTGAGTGGATGTTTCCTTTGTGAGTGTTCTCATTTGTACATTCTGGATGAGGAACAATGATAGTCACTATGGTGATTGTATGTACATATGTATATATTTACTATGTATACATATATAGTAAATACATACATGAATAGAATTATGAATTATGAAACTTTCAGTATCAAATTATAATATATTTACGTATGTATCATTTATGCGTGTGTGTTCTAATTACTATTGTATTCTGATGTGTACATACGTATATAGACCCAGGTGTATATAGGTCCACAGTAGGCATTCATAATGTATACTCAACACAGTTGATGCTCACTTAATGCAAAATTGGTTAGCAAAGTATGCAGTGGAACTTGCTTAGTACAGTAAGTACCTGGGTCAGTATGTACTCCTGGTTTGTGGGTATACTTCACTCAGTCCCTAGTTCATGTACACTATGTCAACCAGTACTGATAATAAGTACCTCTGATGAGGAGTACAGATTTGGTGTGTTATTCAAATTGATTGCTAACCAAATTTGACTGTGTTCCTTGTCACAAAACATCTGTCGAAAGTCCCTACAGTTACTACTAATGTTCCTGCACATTTTTTCACTACTGTTGACATGAAATATTTTCAACGGAAAATTTTCAAGCTGTCCATGGAGTTTCATGTTAAAGGGACTAGACTGTATAATATTGCCTAATATGTACATAGGGGCATGTTACCTCGTAGAGTGCCTCGTCAGTGTCTTGTAGTTCTCTGACGTCAATGGGCTCTAGTTGATGATAAGCCGAGGACACTTCCTTGTAGCCTGGAGTGTGAATCTGTTGTTTGGAACATGGAGATTGATGAGGGTTGATGAAAATTGATAAAATTGGTGGAAATTAATAAAATTAGTGGAAATAATGGAAAGAATCGAAATTGATAGGAACTTAATAGAAATTGGTGGAAATTAATTGAATTTGAGGAATTTATGGAAAGAATTGGAATTGATAGGAAATTGAAGAAAATGGAATAGAAATTGATGGCAAATAGTAGAATTGATCTCTTCATCTCTTCCATATGTACTTACCTCATGTATAACGATTAGGTTATTTTCGTTTTCCTCTAAACTTGAACTTGAACTTGAACTCGGAATCGAACTTGAACTGTTGCGTTTTTTCTTTGAAGGAGTAGAATTGTTTGTATACAACTCAGGATGCATGTGTAGTAGTGCTACTTACCTCATAGTGTGTGATGTATGGTTCGATTTCAACTGGTTCCTGCAGTACGCAAGTACACATATAAATTTGTAATATCAGTTTGTATGTTTGAGCTGATACACAGCATTACAGAGTATGTATGTAGTTTTGTTGTGTAGTGCATAGTACATACAGTGTGTGCTACTGTACATACTTTAAAGTATGTAGTACATATTACTGTATATACGTACATACATACGTATGTACTAGCTAGGTAGAGCTGTAGTGCAGTACATATAGTACATACAGTATATACATAGTGTTTTAGTGCAGTATGTATGTAACATCATGTATGCATGTAATGTATATGGAGTCAGAAATAACTGATCAGCTGATTATGCTGAAATTGGACATCTAATATCTGAAGATTTTGAAGATTTGTCCTATTCTCCAAATATCAAACTTTGATTAGAGTTTGTTCCCAAATCCCAAGAATTTCAACATCCCCAGACTACACTGTGGGTGTAGTGTACGTGTTCCATGGTGGCTGTTTGGTACACATGTAGAGTTTCTACTTAGCACTCACACAATAGTCTGTGTCTTCCACTTTTTGCAGTGTTCTTGGGTTGGTTATTGACAAGTGTGGTTCTTGTGATGCTCCAGGGCTGGTCACACTATCGAGAGGCATCCTATTTTTCTAATATAGGACATGAACTATCAGTGTGTGTGTGTGTGTGTGTGTGTGTGTGTGTGTGTGTGTGTGTGTGTGTGTTTGTGTGTGTGTGTGCACGTTTGTCTGTGTGTGTGTGTGTGTGTGTGTGTGTGTGTGTGTGTGTGTGTGTGCACGTTTGTCTGTCTGTGTGTGTGTGTGTGTGTGTGTGTGTGTGTGTGTGTGTGTGTGTGTGTGTGTCTGTGTGTGTGTGTGTGCGTGCATGTGTGTGTGCATGTATGCATGTGTGTTTGTGCATTTGTGTGTGTTTGTGTGTGTATGCATGTATGCATGCATAGCAGCAAAGTGTTGTGATAAGCAGTTTGTAGCACTGTACTGTGACCTTTACCTCATTCTCTCCACTCTTTACGTCTTGTTGATCAGGATCCTACATGTGGTAATAGTACATATGTATGTATGGGTGAATGTAGTAACAACAGTACATATGCATACTTGGATATGGTAACATGCAGCACATGCGCGTCTGTGCTGGATGTATGTGTACAGGTACATCTAGTAACGATTGCATGTACTTGTATCCTGGTTGAAGGATGGATTAAAGGGAAAAAATGTGTTGATATGCATATTCCATTGTACAGCAAATGTAGTTGTGTAGTTGTGTAAATGTACACTCCTCAGCACAGGTCATCAGATAAGTTTTATTGTTTGGGATTACTTGGTCCTTTTTGCTTATGTCTGAAACGTCACTGGTCAAAATAAAATGGTGAATCAAGTGTCTGGCTGCATGAGACTAACTAGTACATAGTTTGTACTCAGGCCATCTACGTATGTACTCCTTTTCACTCCTCAAGAGAAAATGGTGCAGATGACGTTGGTGCAATGTGTACATGTACGTAGATGGTGTGCCTTATTGTTGTATATCAGTGGTTAGCCATGCGCTCACCTCATATATGATAGTTTCTTCAGTTGCCATTTCAACAAGATGGGTTCCCTGTTTGTTTGTTATGGGTGCTCTGTCATTGGGAAAATTTGTTGATGTTCCCATTTTCTATTTCCACATTGAAAGAAAACAGTGTATTCAATTTTCTATTGAGTGCACACCTGACCTTTCTGTGAATGGCGTTGAAATCAATGGATGCTATATTAGGAGTTATTGTGTGTGTGTGTGTCTGTGTGTGTGTGTGTGTGTGTGTGTGTGTGTGTGTGTGTGTGTGTGTGTGTGTGTGGTGTGTGTGGTGTGTGTGTGTGTGTGTGTGTGTGTGTGTGTGTGTGTGTGTGTGTGTGTGTGTGTGTGTGGTGTGTGTGTGGTGTGTGTGTGTGTGTGTGTGTGTGTGTGTGTGTGTGTGTGTGTGTGTGGTGTGTGTGTGCATGTTTCTCTCTCTCTCTGTGTGTGTCTGTGTGTGTGTGTGTGTGTGTGTGTGTGTGTGTGTGTGTGTGTGTGTGTGCAATTTTCAGTTTTATTAAAGAATGCATATAATATCATTGGAATACATACGTATAAGTATGTACGTACATAATACACATACCACTACAGTATGTATTTCCAACATTATGAACACATTATAGTACTTCGTATACTGAGGAATATATGTACGTTATATTGTATGTATGCTGTCTGTACAGTACATTATACTCAATGTATGTACATACACACGTACAGTACGTGCTGTTATGTGTGTATACCCACATGTGTAAGTATACATGTAAACACCTTTTGTAAATGTGTGTATTGCATGGTACGTACATTTGTATGTATTGCAGTAAGTAACGTAGTATGTATACCCGTACTCACCATGCCTGGGTTGGATTGCCTGGAGATATCCTCTTTCATGGGCTCCTGTGTGTGTGACACGTATGTACATACATATGTATGTTAGTGTACACTACTATATGATACACATACAGAATATGCTTACATGTGGGTAAATATGAAGGAATGGGTATACATTCATAGTACAGTAGTTTATGAATACTTTGGACTCTATGGTATGAGTGGTGTGTACATTCATTCAGCTGTACATGCTTACATCATAGATGATTGTGTCTGTGTTGTTCTGGGTCACAGATCTAGTACCATCACCCCTGGCATCCGGTGTTCCGGCGAACACGGACTGAGGCACCTCGTACGGCTGTACCGTGTCGTCTTCATACTGTGGATCACGCCCCATGTCCAGCAACTCAAGTGACAGGTCAGCCATGTTTCCATTTTCCTCTGTACGAACAGTGTATGCTACACCTATGAGTCACAAGACGATCACATGGCAGCACATCGCTTACATGTAGCAGTTATGTGTTGTAGTGTGTGTATTATATGTAATAGTTATATCCTAATGTGGTGAATGATGGACAATTTATACAGCAAATACACGCATAGCTCAATACAACATATTATATGCAATAGAAATGTATTTACTAATTTCCTGCCTTGTTCTCACACAATTAATCCTAACAATGAAATCTGTCTGGTGACCTATGCTGTATCACTGACCTGTGCTACATGGCTCATGTATGCACAGTTTTTCCTTTGATCTAACCCTCAACCAGGATTCCAGTAATATTATATACAGTATATAACTAGCCATGAACACAATTCAGACCTTCCTATGTACATATCAAATATAGCCATTACATCATAATAATAATATACTATGGCTGACAGCATGGATGTCACCATGGCTGACTTATTCAGTACCCCTTTGGTGCCACGAACGCTACAATTAGAATCCTACCTTTCCTTTATTGAAATTTATGAAAATATGTGAAATTCAAGATATTCCGGCTTTAAGCCTTGTAACATGACTTGTCTATCTTAAGAAGAAACAGAGAGACCGCCAAGGTGGCCGAGGTTTGCATTTTTTGGCATTTTGTCAAACTGTCCTCTGGCAGAAATAGGGCTTATCTTATAGCGCACACTCGACTAAGTTGTTGTTCGTTATAGATGTGTACTGCAGTCTTGAAATAGTGCCACAATTGGCGTTCTAATATTTGCACATTGGCCAAAATATCCCCAATAACACTACAAAAGGTGTGGGTGACCTCGACTGGACTCCCATATGGGATGGAAACAATTAACCTCGCTAAACCACTCGATAATTATAGTATCTAATTGATTCCAAGGGTGAAGCCGGAGGAATTAAATTAGACACTACAACTGCTGCAGCACACCCGAGGAGACATAACTAGCTTGTATCAGTATTGGAAAAAATTGAACAAATGACCCCAAATAGCTGCTGTGAAAATATCAATGGAAGTGAGCATGTATCACATGTGAGGACACTTTCCCACATACGTATGCCACAGCAAAAGGATGAAAATGTACACATGCCCCCTCCTGGAAACTTTTACCCTCTTGTTTGCTTTGTAATATCTGTAATAACATCAGCTCTTGTGACTGAACGGTTTTCTGTTACATTCAACTAATTTTAGGGATGTAGATGAAACTTTTTTGTTCTCAGGATTGTGTGTGAACCCTCCGAATTGAAATATGTGGGACATACGATAATCCCAAGCTTTTGTACAAGTGTTCCCGAAAACAGAAAATTGTAATCTCCCAAAGATCAATATTCTTGTTTTCCCCTCCCTTCTACTGACAACCATGCATTTCTCCCTCCTGGCCCTCTACAGTGTAATACAGTAATACAGTATAGTGCAGTGATGCTTTATGTACCGTTTTGTCCCCGTTTTCTGAAGGACTTGATGCGTCTTCTTCCATCGAACCTCTTCTTGTACACGAGGCAGTAGCACATGCTCCACGCCACAGTGCAACAGGTGAAAACAATGATTAGCAGACACGCAAAGGCGATAAACAGGGAAAAGTATGTCACACACTCCTTGTCTTCTACATATCCACTACATACGTTCCCCATAGCCAAATTCTACAGAACAGAAAACGTGCATATAATGTGTGGGCATCTGTTCTAGCCTGTCACTTGATTCTCATTATTGCATACATTTCTGATGCCTGCCACTGGGGGTACTTTGATCATGAAACTAGGTTCTTAATGTATGTACATTACTGGATGTGAATACCTTTTGTGTATGCACTGTGAGAGGTGTTTGTTCATGTCTGTATCCTGTTCAGTTGTAAATGTAACATTTTCATGCAAATTTACACGTTATAAAAATTTACGTGTTATGTAATTTTCGCAATTTCACAAAACAGCAGTTGCTTGTGAATATAAACCGAAGCAAAACATTTGTTCGTGTTATGCACATACGTACATATTGAGTACAAAGACACAGAAATAGAATATGAAAAGTGTCTTACACAACAGTTGGTGGAATTTATGCAACATGAATGTATGCGGTAAATCTGTTATTCACAGAGTGGAGTATCGACCAGCTGTACACCTATCATTGTGTGTTCTCCTCACACCCTCCTCATGTGTGTATGTATATTGGGACTCAGGGGGCACAGTATTCAGTCTATCACTCTCCTTGTCTCGTACACCTAGCTGATATTTTTGTGTTGTTACTGTATGTTCTACAAATTGTGTGGTACCTCTTGTACTGTGTCTGTGTGTGTGTGTGTGTGTGTGTGTGTGTGTGTGTGTGTGTGTGTGTGTGTGGAGCAAGTAAACACTTGGGAAGAATGTAGGGCGACCTGGATTATCTTCCTTCTCGTGAAAGTCCTGTTAAACTGTTTCTAATAGTAGTAGCCACAGCCACTGTGAGTGAGGGGGAGGTTCCAATATGCTCCTAATCTAGAGTTTCTATTCTTACTGTCCCAAAGGAGTTATATATCCGGAGAAAGTATGGAGTAGGGTATTCTCTACAGTACATACGGTACCATGTCTTCATATTTATGTTCACACCACGTGTAGTGAGCCTTGAAACTACTACCGTACTCACATTTTCACTTGTTGGGTTTTGGCCAGGGAAGCGTTTTCGTTGCCCTTCAGTAGGACTGTCGGAAGTAGTGACCAGCCAGCGATGGTGTGTTGGTATCTCACGCTACAGACACTTGGGGCACCCTCCACTCTGCCCACTCTCTATACTGTGTGAATTTCTCTGACCATTCACTGTATATGTAGCCTGTATGAACTAGTTATAGAAATCTATTCCTTATAACATGTACACAATACATTATAATTTACATTTGTATGTATTTATATTACTATGCTTAATATATATTTGTATAATGCATATATATTAGTGTGCTTATGTATTATATATTGCTATACATTTTAAGCATAATTGTTATAATGCATATGTATATATGTATACTCAATGTTTGGACGGTTTCCTGGAGTAACATATTGAAAACATTGTTCGAAGTGAATGTACACGGAAATACTAGCTGTAGGAAAAGTGCTCTTTTGATGTTGTAGGAATGCACTATGTTGTAGCAATTTGCATAAATGTTTACATTGCGTCACTGAGTATGAGTGTTGATGTCCACTCCATAGAAATGGCTGCAATCTATAACATTGCTGACCCTGTGTGCCCCTTGTGACTACATATGCCATTAATTTTTATGGTCATGATTCGAAATGGAGAGACATGGCCAGCAGTCCCAAAATAGGAAATATCAAATATACAGTGGAACCTCTCTATTCCAAACCTCTGAATTGCAGAAACCTCTGTAATAAGGACACCATTCTGTGTCCCAGTGTAGTACTGTAGTGTATTAAGTGACCTCTGAATTGAGGACACCTCTGTATTAAGGACTAAATTTAAGGTCCCAAAGTGTCCTTAATAGAAAGGTTCCACTGTACTCCAATACAGTACTGCACTTGTGGGACTATGTGTACCCGTTATAGTAGAACACTGTATGCTACTGTGTGTAACCTCTGCAGTAGAACACTGTATGCTACTGTGTGTAACCTCTGCAGTAGAACACTGTATGCTACTGTGTGTAACCTCTGCAGTAGAACACTGTATGGTACTGTGTGTAACCTCTGCAGTAGAACACTGTATGGTACTGTGTGTAGCCTATGCAGTAGAACACTGTATGGTACTGTGTGTAGCCTCTGCAGTAGAACATTGTATGGTACTGTGTGTACCTGTTACAGCATAGTTGTTTGCATGGTTCTCTTGCCCCATTCAAAGCAGTAAATACTAACATCTCTCGTATATTGGACTGTACCATTGTATAGCCTTTGTTTTCTTAACATGCAGTTTGACTGATATTACATACAAGTCTCCACATATGCTTAAAGGCAACAGCTACACACAAGCACACACTCCTGTTCACTTATAATGTATCAAGATCCAACGTGATAGTAAGTATATGTATTTTATGTATTGTCTTTGTAAGTAAACTGTAGGTCTCTGTAAAGCTCCACTCCATTCACGAGATTACCACCTAGTTTCTTGGCTTTAGACGACACCTGGCTATCCTGGCTGCTCCATGCCAGCAGTGAAGTTGGGTCACTAGTGAGAATTTCTGTTGTGTCCTTGAATGATGGTCTTTTGTGGTGGTCTGGGTTCCTGTGTGTGTGTGTGTGTGTGTGTGTGTGTGTGTGTGTGTGTGTGTGTGTGTGTGTGTGTGTGCGCGTATGTGTGTGTGTGTGTGTGTGCGTGCGTGCGTGCATGTACGTGTGTGTGTGTGTATGTTTGTGTGTGTGTGTGTGTGTGTGTGTGTGTGTGTGTGTGTGTGTGTGTGTGTGTGTGTGCATGTGTGTATTGTGTGTATGTGTGTGTTTGTGTGGTGTGTTAGTATTTGTGTGTGTGTGCATGCATGTGTGGGGTAAGTTGGTTGGAAACGTTTGGTAAGCTGGTTGGTCGCATGAGTGCTGTGTAACTTCTATTTTACAAAATAATGTGTATATTTGTACATGGATTCTTGCCCATCCAATTTTATAGCTAAACTTGGAATGACGAGAAAGGATATCTATTTGCTTTGGTGACATTGATGATCAATATTGATTATTATTACGTATAATATTATTATGTATAATTACTATGCATATGTATGGGTGTTGTGTACGTATGTACATATGTAGTATATAAACGTATGAACTATATGCAGTAGCTACAGTATGTACAGCTGTATATACATGCATACACATTGTGATGTATGCAATAACTGTCATTTTGTCCATGCACTCAAATCTGGTGCAATTCTGCAATTTTAGGCGCTAAAGAGCTGAGTCTAGTTTTGTTGCAAGTTCACATGTATTGGTTGTGGTCCATTGCAAACCAATTCTATTTGAAGAAATTGTTCTGTAGATCTACGTATGCCACAATGTGTTCAATGCAGACAAATGTTGACTTTTCAAATGTTTTCATTGTGATTTATTGCTATTTGTTTGGAAATGGATCTTGTAACTTGGGTTGAATGTTGCCTGCTGCCATGGTAACACATGCCTACATGCCAAACTCACCAACATTCGACCATGATTTTGTACACGTTTCTCGGGCAACCAGGGGGAGGAGAGAGGCAAAATCCTGTCTCGAGTGCCGATATCACCTAGAGTAAGAGGTACAGAGCAACACTTGATCCATTACGAGCCTTACAAGCCAGAGATTGAATTCAGAACATGTGCAACACCATACATTGTAAAATTTTTGTGGCAGAAAATATTTTGTGAATCACTACTAGAAAGTGGGGTTAGATGAAATCTTTGCAAAGAATTTTCACGATTTAGATGATGACTATTTTTAATCGTACTGCTACAACTCTCTATCAAACTATTCACTTTGACAGCTTCATACGCCCAACTTAACAACTCCTGTGGATATTCGTTGATTGTCTGCCATTTGAGATGACAACATCATTCATGAAGCCTTCTCATTGGCATACAAATATATTTGCAAAATAAATAATAGAAAACGGCCCTTATGTGTGAAATTCATGAAAATTTTGGCCAGAAATATCAAATACGGAGATATGATATAGGAACATATTGTAGTTTTGTAGTACAAATGTACATATGTGGGTACTGTACTTATGTAAGAGTGTGTATCCACAGTATGGACACACATTTTACGCCTATACATATAATAACGTACGTATAGTACGTGTATAATATTATGTACTGTACATAATACCTTCAAGCACAGCAATAGCATGGAGCTGTGTCCACTTGTACATATTTGCATAATATTATCTCTTCATACGTAGATGGTACAATACAGTGTATTGTGCATATGTTATAGCTGGACACATAACGTTTACTTCTGTGGAATACATGTGTATACTGCATGTATATGCATATGTTCGCATAATGTGTATTTGTACTAACGTCTTCTATTTCCCATTCTTCAAACGGTTTGTGTCCGAGTGACCATATCTCGTACATGACCATCCCATAACTCCACACATCACTTTTAGTACTGTATTTCCTGTACAAAATGGCCTCAGGAGCTGTCCACTTGACTGGTATACGACCTCCCTTTGTTTCATAGTAGGTCTTCTCATCCAAAGTACGTGACAGCCCAAAGTCACCAATCTGATGTATGAATTACCACATTATGCTGTGTGTGTGTGTGTGTGTGTGTGTGTGTGTGTGCGCATGCGCGTACATGTGTGTGTATGTGTGTGTGTGTGTGTATTCTTGTGTGTGTGTGTGTGTGTGTGTGTGTGTGTGTGTGTGTGTGTGTGTGTGCATGTGTGTGTGTGCCCATTGTACGTGTATATACCTTGCAATTGTGGTCCTTGTCCATGAGTACATTTCTAGCAGCAAGGTCTCTGTGTATGAATGTTTTCCCTGATAAATACTCCATTGCTTGGGAAATTTGTTGACAAAAGCGTAGTAATGTCAGAGGATTGCTTTTTAGCCTGTGCCATATGTACAGATGGTCGTTATGCAGTTAGTTACATATTTCAGTCTGAATATATTGTGTGTAATGTGATATACTGTAGGTACGTATTGTATGCACTTACGTACTTCTTACTCCAATGAATGAGATACTCCCTCAGATCTCCTTCAGGCAAGTATTCCATCACTATCATCATCTGTGGTGCATGTTGGAGGGTGTACACACATACGTACATACTGTACATAAGTATGTGCATGTATACTTAATATCATATTAGCTCTAATTTTCATGGGGTGTACATGTACGTACGTACATTACTCAAATCGACAACTGGGCTGGGCAATGAACAAATCTCTTTGGCTGGCTTTTTTTTGGGAGAGAAGGTATTAATACATGTTTGTGAATTTACAATTATTCACAAAATCCTCAAAAATATACTACACCCTGTGAAAAGTGGAGCACATGTTATGTACCACATGGATGTACGTATGTATGTATCACTGGACTCAAACGCACCCACACACCCACACACACCCACACAAATGACGCCCGCGCATACACACACACACACACACACACACACACACAGAGAGAGAGAGAGAGAGAGAGACTTTGCTCAGGTTGCTAGAATTGTATGTATTGAGTCTCACTGTACAGTGTGCACATATCGTGGTGGACTGCACACAAGGTGTATGATATGGACGGTAACCTCACCATTTCTTCCGATTCCACCATTCCGTACAGTCTGACCACGTGTGGGTGCTGGAATTGGCCCATAATGGCTGCCTCCTTCAACAACTTCAACTTATCCCCTGCATCCTGTGTGCTCAAAAGGGTCTTAACAGCAGCATCAAATTGACTTCCTTCATATGTCATCTGGGCTCTATAGACCGTTCCAAATTCTCCAATTCCGATTTCTTCCTTCAGTTTGATGTCTGATTTGGGGATTTTTGGATACATATGCTGTTGGAATAGTCTCCTATAGAGCTCCTGTATACTGTCAGGTGGTTCCCAATATTGGGAATCTTCTTCAAGTGCTGCATAGGTGTGTGGAATCTAGAGTGTTTGAGAAGGGTACTTGGAGGGACATCTCCTTCGTTGAACGTCAAACGTTAAAATCATGCTTGTATTGTATTGTATGTGTTTGTATATACGTTTGCCAAACATAATTTCACGTAAACATTTGTTGATAATAATGTGTACATATATATACCATATCTGTGTGATATTGCATGCAAATGAGTGGTGCCTTCATTGTTTCTGTGTATGTACTGTGTGTGTAAATTGTACTCACCACTCCCTGTTGTTGAATTTGAGTGTTACTGTGTACAACCTCCTTTGGAACAGAATGGGATTTTGTGTTATTTGGATTTGGTATTATGTTTCATTGTTGGCTTGTGTTCAAATTTTTTCGCATACTGTGTATACTGTAGCTTATGTGCATGTACAGTGAATGCTTGGTAATTCGCCGCAATTCATTTTCACAAATATTGTGGATTAATGAGTTTGGTGGATTAACTGGATGTTCGTTGGTACTTGTACATTATATTGGTACTGGGAAATTGTGGCGGATTAAAAGATTTAGTGGATAAAGTGATGGCGGATTAACGAGAATTCGCTGTATACGTATGTACGTATATGCAGTCACAGATTCACACCAATATGTCGTATTACGGCACAATTGCAATAATATTACAATTAATTTACATTGCGCTGTGATGTCATTATGGCACAATTTCGGTAGGGATGGAGCAAAACCATAATCATTTTACGATTCCACTACGATCGAATTACGATTAAACTATGATATTCTTAATACTTAGGGATAAACAACTCTGATTATGCTACGATTGAATTATGATGTTAATACAAGTGAATTACAATGACTGCAATTCACATTATGATACTTTATGATTCTGCTACAATTTCATTACATTACAATATGTCATGTTTCCATAGCGTGTACTGTACATACACCATTGTACATTGGTTCTGTTTTAAAGATGTGCACGTATGTACGTACAGTATGTAATAGTTATATCCTGCCTAGGTGTGCTGTAGCAGATGCTAATTGATTACCGAGGGCGAAGCCCGAGGTAATCTGTTAGCACTTTATCTGCTGCAGCACACCTAGGCAGGATATACGTAACTACCTTGTATCCTGGCGTTGTGAATGATAGACAATTTATACTGCAAATATGCGCATAGCTCAATACAACATATTATATGCAATGGAAATGTGTTTACTAATTTCTTGCCTTAATTGTTCTCACACAATTAATCCTAACAATGAAACCTGTCTGGTGACCTTTGCTGTATCACTGACCTGTGCTACATGGCTTATGTATGCACAGTTTTTCCTTTGATCCACCCCTCAACCAGGATACAAGTTTGTATGTGTACATTGTTTGTGCACTGGTACAGTATATGTATGTATGAATGGTATGTACGTACATACGTACGTATGTGTGTATTTGAGCTCACATCATAAAATGGAGCACTCTCTTCGTCCAAGCTAGCCTTCCTGTGGCAAGTTGTCTCCATGCCGTTCTGTGTAATACAAGCACACATACCAAGTACTGGGTGTGCATGCGTATACTGCACCTGTATATTCCTGTGTATGTATTGCTATCACAGTGTGTGGTATTGCCTTACCATTTCGTAATGACCTTCGATTTCTTCATTTCCTGTTTCAGCTATGGCTTCATTGTCACCACTTTTTCTTGTCCTTTGCGTCAAGGCTGGGAAAAGTACAGGTATGTGGAGTGGATATGTTGTGTTATGTAGTTAAGGGGCTTTTTATGCTATGGTAAAGATGTGTGTGTATGTGTGTGTGTGTGTGTGTGTGTGTGTGTGTGTGTGTGTGTGTGTGTGTGTGTGTGCATGCGTATGTGTGTATGAGTGTGTGTGTGTGTGTGTGTGTGTGTGTGTGTGTGTGTGTGTGTGTGTGTGTGTGTACGTGTGTGTATGGTAGTTACAACATGAGGTAGAGAGGAAGTGCCCTCCACAGCTGTGCCTACTGTGTGTGTGTGTTCGTTTTCACTGAATTTGTGTTTACTTTAATGCATTTTCATTTAATTTGTGTCACAATGTTTGTTATTTTTGGGAGTTATAAACAATAAACAGTGGACCCAGTGGTACTGGTTGGGCTACAAGTCACTCATTTGTTGGCCTCAATAAGAAATGAACCTTGTATTGCTTCAACTGAGTTTGAAGATGTTTTAGAAATACGTAGTTGTTATCTATTTCCTCTGTATTTGCAGGTGTTTGGCCTGTGTTTTGATGGGGTGTCTTCCTTCAGTCAAGGATGTCATTGATAATGAGAGTCTGGACTGGACAAAACCTTGGCGATTATCATGAAGAAAATAGCCTGGAAATACCATCTACACCTCACTGCCATTACAAGGAAGCTTCCCTCACAAAGTAGGACATAGTGTACATATGCATAGTCAGTAACAATTTGTATGTTCCAAGGCTGAAGGCAAACCCAAGGTTTAATCCTTTTTTTCAAATATATTCCACTCAGACTGATATACTGTGGTAGTACAGATACTGATATACCCAGGTAATGCAGTAAGACTCCTTTGTTAAGGACATTATGGACTTCACTTTTGTGACCTTATTTTTCCTCAATTCAGAAGCTGTGAGAGTTATGGCACTGTAATACACTTCCTCACCTTTCAACTCTCTTGATTTTTTTCTGGACTTGACACAGTAGCAGATACAGCAGGAGAATGTGGACAGACAGCTAACCAGCAGTACAAGTAGCACCACACCCAGAACTATTGATGTAAACCATCCATTAGGTAAGCAAATATGAATTATTTCTTCAGTTATGTTACAACGATTTTCTGTCATTGATGTGTTTTTCCCGCCTGTCATTCTCCACTATCCACTTCCAACTGAATTGCCAACACTTCTTCTTGTGAGTCACAAAAAGTGACACCTCTTTCTTCTTTCTTGTTTATATTTCAATGTTAGTCTACTAAAGTGCCTGTAACGATGCTGCAATGGGCACTTATTGCCTTTTCACTATATATGTAGATACAGACTATCTGAAAGCCTACTCAATTCACAGTATAATAATATTATTATATGTAAATATACAGTGTGTGTAGGCTGAATATAATATGTCATACATACGTATATGTATAACATTATTTCACTATGAAATTATCTGAATGTATTTGTATTTATATACACATTGTATGGGATAACATTGTGTGTACATTGTATGGAAGTGACTGTTATTGTTAGAATGCTGCTATTAATAGAAACTTGTAGCATGATGTAATGGTCACGGCTGGAATACTGTCACCAGCATAACCATATATGGCTGTGAATCCCAACCTGAACATACATATCCCATATACTGAGTAGCTGCATTGAATTGGTGTTAGTTGCATTCTCAAGAAGTGGTCTGTTTGATGAAGTTTATATGCATATTTTTGATGAAAAGACACAATTCCTCAAATGATGCTTTCTGTTAGTAATATTTCACATTTATTTTCAACGTCTGACTGTTTCACCTTACCAGGTGTTAATGAATGTGTATGTACGTATGTATGTATAACAGTACACCTGCATTTAAATGAAAACTTATTCCAGTGTGTGTGTGTGTGTGTGTGTGTGTGTGTGTGTGTGTGTGCACCTGCATTTAAATGAAAACTTATTCCAGTGTGTGTGTGTGTGTGTGTGTGTGTGTGTGTGTGTGTGCGCACGCGTGTGTGTGTGCACCTGCATTTAAATGAAAACTTATTCCAGTGTGTGTGTGTGTGTGTGTGTGTGTGTGTGTGTGTGTGTGTGTGCGCGCGCGTGTGTGTGTGTGTGTGTGTGTGTGTGTGTGTGCGTGTGTGTGTGTGTGTGTGTGTGTGTGTGTGTGTGTGTGTGTGTGTGTGTATAAGTGTGTGAGTACAGTATACGTACATGTGTAAGTATACGTATGTACAGTTTATATACCTACATGTGTAAGGTGTATGTGTGCCTTTGTATGCTGATCATGTTTTTGTATAATATGTAAAATGTGGTATTTGAGAGTTGCCTGTTTGAAATTCCCGGTATCCTTCATGTTGAACATATAGTGATTGAAAATTCATGCATATTTTCACAGGATTGCATGTTGATGAGTATGGAAGCCATCAATCTGCGAGTTAATAATTGCGTTACAAACCACTATGTGAAAAAAATGAGAATATAAAACTCCCTGTAAGTTAATAATAAGAATGCAGAACTCACTGTAAGTTAATAATAAGAATGCAGAACTCCCTGTAAGTTAATAATAAGAATGCAGAACTCACTGTGAGTTAATAATTGAGAATGCAGACTACCATGTGAGCTTGTAAGTAACATTAGAGTCAATGTCTGTTCTAGCTATTCCGTTTTGTGCTTGAATTGAAGAGTCTTGTAGAGGTCTCTTCCTTCATTGAGCTCTGTTCCCAGCACGTGACACATCTTTGAAGTCCTGTCTCTCTCATCCCAGCTGACCAGAGCTGGACCACCATGTTCGAGGCTGTGTTGTATGGAAGGGAAGGACGGCCTCTGGTGGCTATTGGGGTTCCTGTGCGGGCAAGAGTGTAGTTTTGGAAGATGACGACTGTCTTATTGTACCTGGTTACTGCACACACGTCCCTCATTATACATGCCATTACAGTGGAACCGCTCTATTATGGACACTTTGGGACCTTGATTTTGGTCCTTATTACAGTGGTGTCCTCAATTCAGAGGTCACTCAATACACTACAGTACTACACTGGGACACAGAATGGTGTCCTTATTATAGAGGTTTCTGCAATTCAGATGTTTGTATAATAGAGAGTTTCCACTGTACACCAAATGGTGTAGCAAATGTATCTAATTTCTTTGTGCACATGTGAGTACAGTGGAGTCTCTATAAGGACACCTTGGGACCTTTAATTTTTGTTCTTAATAAAGAGGTATCCCCAGTACAGATGTCTTAATATACTACTACAGTGCTATACTGGGACACAGAATGGTGTCCTTATTACAAAGGTTTCCTCAGTGCATAGGTTTGTGATGAAGAGGTTCCACTGTGTATGTATGTTAACAAGATATACACACTACATACTGTACATACGTACGTACATATACGTATATGCATACTGTACAAACATGTGTGTTGTTATGATGATGTGTGTATACGTGGTTGTAAAATGTTGTTTTGTGAGCGGCTCTGTTGTCTGTGTGATGTATGCTGCCTGACAAAGTATCAATTGATGATTTGTGGTAGATGTTAACCTTATAACCACAACCACTGTACGCAGAGCTCTGTACACACTATAGTATGTACACAGTTGCTGGACTATTGAAACTGGGAGTATTGTAGCTATTTTCATGTTGTCCACTCACCAGCAGTCAACCATGATCCTGTAAACAGCTTTTGGGCTGCCAGGAGGGGGTGGCTGACAGTAACCATTTTCGAAATGCTTCAACACCTGCACACAGGACATCAAAAGACACATGTACGTATATGTTTTAATATGCAAGGTTTCATTTGGGGAGGGTATTTGGAGATTTCCTCAGTTCAGTGATTTGTGATTTCGCTGTGCATTGAGACTTTTATTTGTAGCACAAGGAGGGTAGAGGGGTAGTTGCTGTTCTACAGTGCAGCTAGATTGGCAAGTACCTATGTTAGGCTGTACCCCTGGCTAGTAAGTACAACTCACTCAGTCCCTAACCCTTGGCATATGTATGCTATGTCCAGCGGTACTGATAGTAAGCACCTCTGATAAGAAGTACAGATTTGGTGTACCCTTGAGGTACTTACTAAGTACGTATGTTGGTTTGACTGTATCTACTAATCTGTAGTACAACCATGCCTGTATGTCAATATGTGAGTCTTCGCTGATCTCTAATCGCTATTATACTTTTGAAATACAGTTTGTGTGTAGTACTTTGTGACTGTTCATGCCATCTACATGTAGCATGCATGTAGGGTGTATGTCTCTATGTACTCTACCATATGTATCAATACCTCTTCTACAGTAAACTCTTCAAATGGTTTGTGTCCGAGTGACCATATCTCGTACATGACCATCCCATAACTCCACACATCACTTTTTGTACTGTATTTTCTGTACAAAATGGCCTCAGGAGCTGTCCACTTGACTGGTATGCGACCTCCCTTTGGTTTGTAGTAGTAATCCTCTTCGAGATCACGAGACATCCCAAAATCAGCAATCTGAAGACATGGGATCGTGTAACAATGTGCATGTGGACTGGAACACGAATACTCAACATGCTACATCTGTATGTGTGGTATTTGGTATATACGGTATGTACGTACATGTACATACGTATAGCGGTTCATTTGTATGTACACTAAAACCCTAAAAGCCTAAGAATCCAAAGGATTGTAGAGCTTAAAAACCACTTCAGTATAATGAGGTCACCTCAGGAGTGGGATAATAGTTTCCCAGTTTGACAGATTCCTACACTGTTTTACTCTGTGTACTTTCAACTTGAGAGTGGGGACCATCTCTCACAATTGAAACCGCTTGGAACAGTCTCGTGAGAATTGCAATTGTGGGGTTCTACTGAACACGCAGTGGAAGTAGCAGGTCTCCACACAAGCTTCTCGATTCACTCTCTCACTTTACAGTTGGTGTTTCCATCCAGTAGCACGTTCCTGGCTGCCAGGTCCCTGTGTATGAAGCCCTTGTTTGAGAGGTAGCTCATGCCACATGCAATGTCTTGACAGAACCTCAGGAGACTCCCTCTCAAGTGCACAGACTGTGACCTCACTCTGCAAGGTGATTCACAGCATGTACATGTACATGACAGACAGAACACCAGTACTATGGTATGTGTAGGCCCTTATGTGTCCTCTATGGAGAGGTACCATCGTGCAGGACACCTTGTGTGTAGGCCCTTATGTGTCCTCTATGGAGAGGTACCATCGTGCAGGACACCTTGTGTGCATGCCTGGTGTGTTCTCTATGGAGAGGTATTGTATAGGTCACCTTATGTAGGCCCTAATAGTATTTATATTATGCATTTATGGAGATGTGTGTAGTCTCTGATTAGTCCTGGAGAGGTGGAAATCACTGCCTTTATGGCAATCTATGCTTTGAACACACTTAGACTGTACAGTTTGTGTACAAATATGCCTAAACCCCAAGTGTGAGATGAGTCCTATCATAGTCAGGTGGTTTGAAATTCCAGAGGCTCTGATGTATCAGTATGTATGTAGTGCAATTCCACATATTGTACTGAAGCAAGCTGTTTTGTGCGGCGTATACTACTCTACTGTGTACTGTAGTGTGGCTGGTGGTCTTACGCTTCTCTGAGGTCCAGTAGGTAGGTGTGTAGGTCTCCCTTTGGCAAGTACTCCATGACCATCATAGTCTAGTTGTGAACGAAGCAGTTAACTGTAAACCGTGCGTGAACACAGTATTGCTAGGCAATGCAAGCCACACAAAGTACATTCATGTGGTATGCAATGGGAATTCAAATCCTCTTTGTGTACTGTGTGTGTACATGCATACATATAAACCATAATAATGTACTTACGAATGTATGTACTGTATATATGCACATATGTATGTATGCATGCATATGTTTGTACTTATGTATACAGTATGTGTATGTGGTATGTTGTGTGGGCGACTTCAAAGGAAAAGTAGTGCACACATTCATGATGATTCAAGTCCACCAGGTTTATTAGCATGGTCACGGAACATCGCCAAATACCTTTTCTTCCGATATGATGACCCCGTACAGACTGACCACATTGTTGTGGTTGAATTGACCCATGATGGCTGCCTCCTTCAGCAGTTTCAGTTTGCTCTCTTGCGTCTGATCGTGCAGTGTTTTGAACGCTACCTCCTTGTGCTTCTCGACGGGGGCCCATTCTCCTTTGTAGACTGAGCCGAACTCTCCCTCTCCGAGATGAACCTTCAGTGCTGCCCCTTTCTTGGTTGTCTCCAAGTGATGCTTGTTCATGTCGGCAATCTGCTGGTACACGCCGTCAACGGTGTCAGCTGGTGACCAGTACTTGTCCTCCATCTCGTATATGGGCACACTCTGTGGGTGTTTGCATACCAACAGTAACTGGTGGTTTATTACACGTGTTTATGCACTTAATAGCTGAGTATTGTTCAATGGAGCATTGGTTGTATGTATATACACTCTAGACTGTAAACAGGAACATTGGTATGGTAAGCAATGTGTAGTATGTACTGTATGCATATATAGGTATGGAAACAATAATAGTAATGAAGTGAAGTATGTAATAGTTATATCCTGGCGTGGTAATGATAGACAAATTATACTGCAAATATGCAAATAGTCCAATACAACATATATGCAATAGAAATTTGTTTACTAATTTACTGCCTTGTTCTCACGCAATTAATCCTAACAATAAAACATGTCTGATGACCTGTGCTACTTATGTACGCACAGTTTCCATTGATCTATGTACCCCTCAACCAGGACACAAGTACATATTCTTATATAGAGTGTAGGTGTGAATGTACAGTATACTGTATTGTACACACATAATACATATGCAGTACTATGTATGGTCTAGTGTAGCCAGACCCTATCACATCAGATCCTCTGATATAGCATGCGGGATCTATATAAGAACCAAGTGGAGTGCATGTTTACCAGGAATATTACAGTACTACATTGTACCTCTCCATAAAGGACACACATTGGGACCAGCTAATTTGTCCACTGTAGAGAGGTTGTCCACTCTTCAGAGGTGAAAAATGTATTAGCACTATAGGAAAGTCTACTTTTGGTGCCTTAGAAAGTGTCCTCTGTATGGAGGTGATTTCTATGGTGTCCTTTATGTGGAGTGTCCTTTAATAGAGATTCTACTGTATTTAAGTCGCACTGTACTTAGTATTGGTACTCTTCACTGTATCAAACACTTACTGGGAATGGTTGTATGTTAGATTTCATCCTGGTGCCTCCAATTTTACGCTCTTTTACCACATTGCTGTATTCTTCCTCATCATTCTGCGTTCAACACCAACATATGTATGTACATGCATGCGTATATCACTGGCTGAACTGGTGTTGTACATTGTACACAGTGACACACATTCATGGATGTATACATGTGCAGTATATTGGGAAACGTATTGAATTCTTGTCAATTTCCCACAATTTGTCTTACAGTACATATGTTCACAGTGCTCTCTGTATATCACTGGCTGAACTGGTGTTGTACATTGTACACAGTGACACACATTCATGGATGTATACATGTGCAGTATATTGGGAAACGTATTGAATTCTTGTCAATTTCCCACAATTTGTCTTACAGTACATATGTTCACAGTGCTCTTTGTGCTGCGCTTACGTTTTCTTCCAGAATGTGGTACAATCTCTCTGCACCCTGAAATGGGAATGTACAGTTTCATTGGACAATTTGGCATTTCCAATGTCAGTGAATACGGTACGTACAGTACATGTAGTACATGCAGTACATACATATATACTGTATGTAGTGATATACAGTACATACATACATGCAGGTATCCTGGTTGGTGACAACATAAAAGAGACCGACAGGGACACATATCGTAATACTACCACAGTGTCATGAATACAGTCATTGTAGTTGTGTATTTCATAGGTGAAGTTTAGTTTTCTCAGCGTAACTCAGAAAAATAATGACTATTCGAGCAATTACCCTGTTTTTTGAGATTTCAGGATTGCTCTACTTAATGTTTCCTTTGACACTGTGAGTCCTTCACCTTTGAGATTGTTCGCAATATTACCGTAAGAGTACAGTTAAGTGTCTGTGATGGTTGACAATTTTTTGGTTTTCAGTTGATTAGCAGGACTGCAATGTACAATCTACAATGTACTGGGCCGTTGCACCTAACCTTTGCATCTGTTGGGCTGGTGGGGCTGCTAGTGAAGCTAAAGGGTTCCCTCTGCTTCTTCCCCGATGGAAGCTGGTCAGTCTGCTTCAAACCACTTTTAGTGTTGCACGGGCCCTTGCTGTGTGGCTGCCTGTGTTTAGTGCTGTCATTTCGAAGTGTACTCTGCTCTTCTATGGCGTGCTGTCCTCTGCTGGTTTCATATGTACTTTCTATCGTGTTGTTACCACTTGTGCAGGAACCTGCAGGAATTGTCTGTGTGTAGCTCAATGGCCATGCTGCCTGTTCAAGTGCTGTATGAGTATTGAGATACACTGAGGCACTGAAATACAAGAGTGATGTTTATTGTGATGAAAGGTGTGTATGAACTAATGCTTGGACGATTAATCACTTAATTCATTGATTGATCAATCCTTGTCAAACCTGATATTTGCTAGCAGGGCTAGCAAGTAAATTAATCATAGGAAGTAATTAGGTGAATAAAACAGGATTAATTTTGTATCTGAAATGTGATGGAGCAGTCTCAAGAATCCACTTTATGTCTTTATTGTAGGACTGCTCAGCTTAATATAGTAGAGTACCTTTTAATTACGTTTTGTGATTGTTAATTGATTTGAAAATTAGAGTGGATTCCCAGCTCTAGTATAATCAGCCTATCTTACAATGTCATGCTGTATTTTACGTGTCAATGTTCATTCTGAAAAGTGTTGTGTATACAAGACTTCATTACTAGAGTTTCACTATAGGCTGATAGTGAGTACATGTATCTACTGTGTGTGTGTGTGTGTGTGTGTGTGTGTGTGTGTGTGTGTGTGTGTGTGTGTATCCCACCTGTCGAGGTTGTCTTTGTGTTGTGTCTTCTTGTTCGCATGCAGTATGCGACAAATGCAATGAGTACTACAGTTAACACAACAGTCTCCACAGCTAGAACGGCAGAGACAGTTGTGATAGCCATCATGTTGTTGAATCCCTTGTGAGGTCTCACATCAGGTGTCACGTCAGATGGTATAGAGCTGTTAGTGGAGGTGTTTAGAGATAGTGTCTCACTCAGTTTCTCATTGTCACTGGCTTCGCAATCTGTGTACGTACGTATGTGTGTATAGGAGAAGAGACAGTAGACTCAGTGAACAATGTGATGTGGTAGAATACAGTTCACCTATGTGACGTACATCTGTCTAGGTGTACCTGGTTGTATACAGCGGGACACAGTGTAACAAATCCTTCAATGCAAACATTTGCTTTGCACAAAGACCTTTCAAACCCTCAACACCAACCATGCATGATGTAATGTATTCTGTTAAGGGGAAATAAATGGGAGACCCCTTATGCCATATCTATGTATCAGTATACCTACCTACCTCATTACATACATACGTGCGTGCAAGTGTACGTATATGTAATATGCTCAGAGTATGTATGTATGTATGTATGTATGTATGTACGTATGTATGTACGTGTGCATGTATGCATGTACGTGTGTATGTATACATATATGTATGTATGTATGTATGAATGTATGTATGTATGTATGTATACATGTACATATGTATGTGTGTATATATGTATGTATGTATGTATGTACTGTGTGCACCACTTGCACATTTCTTATCAATTAAAAATGCTCTCTCCCCTGCCTGAAAATGACTGAGACCTAAGGTTTTAGGAAATTCTCAACTACTTACATGTAAAGAATGGACGTTGTTGAATATCTGCACAATGTGAATTTGTCTACACCTTAATGATGTGTTCATATTTGTACTATTGTTGTGTAGTGGTGTTGATGTGTTGATAATTGTACTCACTGTTGTTTGTTGTTTTGATCACCACATAGGGCCAGTTTTCATCGTCACACTCATGAGTGTCCTCTTCCGTAACCAGAAACTTTATGCTACATCTGAGAACACACGATATGCACATTATTGGTATGAACAAAGCCCAGTACTGTACAGAAGTAAATATGTATGTCGTATGTTTGCAGATCGGAAGGAAATCCTTGTACCATATATGGAGTCTGGCTAAATCAAACCTCTGGGACACTGAAATTCAGTTAAGTCCTGAAATTGGTCCTATTGATCATAAATTCTGCTTATCAGAGATCAATACTCTAACCACGGGATTGTTATGACAAGCATATCCTTGTAATACCGTATAGCGGGAAATATTCGCGGGACAAAATTTTCGCGGATTTCGTGGTTTGCCTAACATCCGCGAAAATTTTATCTGCGAACTAGGCGTTCTCGCTGTTCTGTCGCGTGACTCTGGCCAGCATCCGCGAAAAGTTTATCTGCGAATTTTCATTTTTGGAGCCATCCGCGAAAATTTTGTCCCGCGAAAATTTCCCACTATACGGTATATCCAATCCTGACTTGCAGTCAGTGGAGTCCATGTACATACCTATGATTGGAATTATCCACATCTTGAACTATCTCATATCCAAGGTAGTCCCCTGCGTTGTAGCCGCCCTCCTCAGCGAATCTTATCATGTGTCCTGTGCTGTTGATCCCGGACCGTATGTGGGCTCTCACAACCGCACTCCCTCTCGTGTGTAGATCACCTACTCTCCCCCATATGTGTACTATCAGGGTTAGGTTGTATGTTGTGGTCACATTGGAGCACAGCTGGTAGTGAGTTATGTTTCCACTACAAGAAAATTCGCTACTGGTATCGAAGTATATCCTTTTCTTTGGCCAAGTGGAACATTTACGGGCATCTGTACACAAGAGTAGCATAAAATGCTGTTGTAAACATATGAATGCATTATTACCTATCCACATTAATGGCTTGTGATAACAATTTAATGACCAAGTACACTATTCTTTCCATGCTGTTTGCAAATTTTGTTGGAGTATTTTCCTCATGGATAAAGTGTGCATTTGTATGCAGATTACAAAGTACTCAAAAAAGTACAAAATCATGAGTTCTCATGTGTGAAATCTTCCCACCATCCATTCAATATACTCATTCACTTGCACCAGGTATGGCTACTAACTCACCTGTTTTGGCATTAAATGCATCCATGGTCAGAATCACGCACAAGAAGACCAGCCCATTCTTCCCAAAATTCATGATAATTGCAGTCTCTCCAAGTGGTTTATTTGTGAGTATATTACGTGGACAGATAATTACTCCTTCGTACACATGCTGAGGTTGTGTGTGGTAGTGCTAATCTGCATTGGTTTATATAGCCAGCCCAATGCAGACGAATTTCTGTGTTGACATGTTTTACAGGGACGAGCACTTGTATGGTTTCTTATTGCCGGTTAAGTGGGGAAGACAGACACCGAGGCATGGGAATCGAAATTGCATTAAAATGAAGTGGGAAAACAGGCTGTGGGAAACAGATTGTTTGGAGACAACTGGCACCAGGTGTATGTTGTTGGTATAATACTACATATGTGATTATTATTATTGCACTGTCCAATTGGTGTTGTGTGTGTGTGTGTGTGTGTGTGTGTGTGTGTGTGTGTGTGTGTGTGTGTGTGTTAGTGTGTGTGTGTGTGTGTTGGTGTGTGTATCTGTGTTAGTGTGTGTGTGTGTGTGTGTGTGTGTGTGTGTGTGTGTGTGTGTGTGTGTGTGTGTGTGTTGGGTTTGTATGCACTCTCTCTAAACTATCAGTCCCTATGTCTGTCTGTTTTCCATTGTCTATAAATAGAGAGTGTATTGTATATGAATTGACTGATGCCACCATGACAACATTCTGTAATGGGTTGCCATGACAACAACGTATATAGTGTATATTTGAGTATTTATAGTAGTCTATAACTGCTGATTAATGTGTATGTCCTTTTTTAACTTGTTCTCATGATTTGCAACACATATTGCACTTAATATTGAAGCTACTGTAGGTCTGGTATTGTACAATGTTTGTTCTTGGTAATTCTCAGCATTTGGTCCAAACACGAGAAGACGCCCAAGTAATTTGAGTGCAGGGGGTGGTAGCCCCACAGTTTTAAACTCGAATTACATGTTTGTTAGTTTTCTTAAGGTCCTTGTGGAGTAGCTGCCTCTCTTCCAGCAGAGCACCGAATGCCATGGGACGACCAGTGATATCCTTCTTGTCTCCTTCATTTCTAGGAGATGGGAGCATGGTTGTTCACAATTCTTGTACTCCTCATCCAATGTTGGTGTGAGGTGGTATTCAGGATTCCCACATGCGGACAGGATGTGAAATTGATTATTCACATATTTTGGTCTAGTGGTAAGTTACACAACAACGCTAACAGCATGTGTACCTGAGAATTCTCTATTTAATGCACACCCTCTATTTCCATATAAGTGCAGCCCAGCTGTATTTCCTATAATAGTTCAATGGCAGGCAATGGCCTGAACACATTGACAAGTGTGCTTGCTACTGTGTGTGTGCACGTGTACCATTTCCTAGTAACACTGTGAAAGTGAGACACTGCAGCACATACGTATATATATATGCGGATATATGTACTAAACAAACTTGTTCAAGTGTATATTTGCATGTGTATATACGGTTATCTTTCTGCTTCAACTACCATATGCATACAATATTTTTCCACATTATGTAAATATTACACAGATTGTCTCAGAAGACAATTTCTGTGTTTTCTAATTCAATCATATCACGAATGGTTGATACTTGAAAAATGCTATAATCAGACTTTTTGTAGTTAAAATGTATTGCTGAGTCTACATATTGCTATATACGTATTCACTCTTGAGTGTAGGTCTCTTGTAGTTCCTTGTAAAGGTTCTTCCCCTCACTGAGATCAGCTCCAAGTGTGGAAGCATTCTTTGACGCATGTCTGTCCTCTTCTGTCCACTGCAGTAGCTCTGTTGTATCTCTACTGAAGATGGCTGAAAGGTCCCCAAAACTTGGCCTCGAGTCTCCCTGTCGATTCCTAATGTACGTAAGTACATAAAACACAAGAGTGGCATGTTTTTAGTTTTGTTTGCAGACAGTGTCACATCCTTACATGATGTACAGTAAATGCGTACAGTGACATGTACATATTGTACAGCGTAAGGTCATGTATTGTACAATATAGAATGTCACTTTCTTCATAGTGAACACAACATTACATACTGTGAAGTACGTACTACCACTGTATTAGTGTTATTAAATGCTATAATACTATGGAATTGCCCAATGGTATATACGTAATATAAATGTGATTAATTACTGTATAAATCACACAATGTCACATATTGTATGTATAGCACACACAATGTCACATACTGTACAGTACGCACACAAAGTCACCAGCAGTACGCGGCACACAATGTCACATACTGTACAGTACGCACACAAAGTCACCAGCAGTACACGGCACACAATGTCACATACTGTACAGTATGCACACAAAGTCACCAGCAGTACACGGCACACAATGTCACATACTGTACAGTATGCACACAAAGTCACCAGCAGTACACGGCACACAATGTCACATACTGTACAGTATGCACACAAAGTCACCAGCAGTACACGGCACACAATGTCACATACTGTACAGTACGCACACAAAGTCACCAGCAGTACACGGCACACAATGTCACATACTGTACAGTATGCACACAAAGTCACCAGCAGTACACGGCACACAATGTCACATACTGTACAGTATGCACACAAAGTCAAACAGTACAGGGCACAGAATGTCACCTACTGTACAGCGCAACACAAGGTCACATGCTGTACCATACACACCAGACTGCATACTGTATCATGCACAACAGGCTGGAAAAAATACTGTACAGTACACACACAAAGTCACGAACAGTACAGTACTGTACCATACACACAAGGACTCATACTGTACCATACGCACAAGGACTCATACCGTACCATACGCACAAGAACTCATACTGTACCATACGCACAAGGACTCATACTGTACAGTACACATTGTATGGTTCTTTCTTACCAACACTGTATCATGACTTTGTAGACAGCCCTGGGACAACCAGGTGGTGGTGGATGCACATATCCGCTCTCTATCATGTCAGGAACCTGTTCATATAGGGGAGATGCAGACATGCTCAGTCCTCTGGAGGTTTCATTATAAAATGCACCATATAAAGTAGTACAGTTTATGTACCTTGAAGAGTGAATTGTATGCTTGCATATACGTACACACAGTGAATTCTCATCAATCTGCAACCCCTTCATCCACCAAATCCTTTAATATGCCACAATTTCCCAGTACCAATATAATATACACAAGTACTAATAAATATCCATTTACCCCCTCAAAATTGTTATCTGCCTTTTATGGGAAGTGTAGCGAATTAATGACGATTCACTGTTTATGTGTATAGAACGTTATGTACGCACTATCTATACCTATTTTGCATCTTCGTTCTCTCCATGTGTGCGCACTTGTGTGTGCATGTGCATGTGTTGTAGAGTTGGATTTGGATATATTCGCACACATTTCACAACAATCTTGTGTGCGTTGTACCACTCAATGAGAACCTTGTCTGCTGTGGTTTTCTCAAACGGTTTGTGTCCGAGTGACCATATCTCGTACATGACCATCCCATAGCTCCACACATCACTCTTTGTGGTGAAATCACCATACAGGATCCCCTCAGGAGCTGTCCACTTGGCAGGCATCTGGCCTTGCTCTGTGGAGTACAAATCTCTAGTTGTTTCCATGGTTTGAAACCCAGTTATCTGAAGGTCATTAGAAGCATATGTGCACATAAGAGTTACCTGTGTGTGTATGCAAGTAACATATGTATGTATTCAAGTGTAGGGGAACCTTCAGTCAACTTTGATATATTCATGTGTGTATACAAGAAGTGGAATGTGTATTGTACATGACATAGGGTATTATCAAACTACATAAGTCAAACTTCCTAAAATTGTACATTTTCAGATCATTTAAAAGTGTAAGTTTGTGCCCGACAATCTCTTACTCAGAATGTTGACCTTTGAACTTTGGGAATGTCAATTTCCCTTGGGGTTTGCTCTACATATGGACCCTGATTTGACATTATCTACATCGTGTAAACTAACAATATGTACTGTAACAGGTATACTCGTACGTACATACCTTACAGTTGAGGGAATCGTCCAGTTGAATGTTTCTAGCACTGAGCTCCTTGTGAACAAAATCCATCGATGACAAGTAGCTCATCCCTTCTGCTATCTGTTGACAGAACTTGAGTAGTAGTAGAGACAGTTCTTTTCCCTCATGTTCACTGGGACAGAGAAATAGATTTAGTTTGCGTACGACGTACATATAACAGATTTGTATAATACGGTAAATGTTCGTACATACTGTATGTACACTACTAGTGTATGTGCTTTAGTATATAAAGTGTGTGCATACAGTATGTTCTATTGTATTGATGTGTGTACATATTATTGCTTGTAGTGAGCTCCTGGCATGTGTACGTAGGTATGTACGTACACACATCCCTGTTTAATAATGCACAGCTGAGTGCAATTTTTAATAGAGTATTTTAACTTTATAACCAACTTGAAATGTAAACAGGCAGTTTAGTACTCTACTTGATATACGTAAAGTGCAACTTGCTTAGTAAATGGCGTGACCTTCAAAGTACGTACTTACTGAGCAAGTTTAACTGTAATTGATTGTGGTGTGTCAGGGCTGGTAGTATTGTATCTCTGTTGTGGTGCGTGTGAGTGTTGCTAGATGGTAGTGTTATAAGTTCCTATATTGTGGTGTGTGTGTGTGTGTGTGTGTGTGTGTGTGTGTGTGTGTGTGTGTGTGTGTAGGTGTGGCTGCATGGTAGTGTTGTACCTTGCTCTCAGTTTCCCCAAGTACACTTTAAGGGGTCCAACAGCCAAGTACTCTGTCACAATCATTAGCTGGAAAAAGAAGAAGACAGTGATAGCTATAGCCTACGTACATTATGTTTTAGCTTAATATGCATTGCTTGCCATATTATGTACAGTCTAGGCCAGAATTTGCACAAATTTATGGAACATTGGAATCCACTACACAAACACATCAGCACACCAACACACCAACCCCTGTGACTCAGGCTTATCCGGTTGTTCAATGAGATTGACTGGTTGTTCAGCAGGTCTGTGCAGTTATCCAACTGGAATGATTGGGTGTTTGCATTCTATACTAGTGTATACTGATGTTACCCCAGAGCTAGGTAGCTATATTCGCAAACTTACTGGATCTCCTTTGTTGATCACTCCAAACAGCTTGACAATGTTGGGATGGTCAAACTGGGCCAAGATGCCTGCCTCCTGGAGGGCCTGGATCCTCCCCAGCCCCTTTTCCTGTGAAGTAACCACCTTGACTGAAACAGAGATGGGTCCCTCTTTGCTTTGCATCTTTCCCTTGTATACCTCACAGTAGAGCTCGCTGCCCATCCTGGTCTGTAACTCCACCACTCCTCGGTCCAGTTTCGGGTAGTTGGCAGAGTGGGTTACTGTCTCGTAGGTGTTGTCCACTGATTGCGCAGTCTTGTGGTGGGACTGTGTCATGAGAAGGATTTCACAAGATTACATCCTGCTCAGCGATTCAGCTTGTAATGGCAAATATGGTCTGCTATGACCTATGTATATGTATTTACATACAGTGTATACATATGTATGTATGTGCCTAGTAAGTAGCCGAGCCACATGACATTGGTGATAAGACCCCCTCATGCAGCAACAGAACCTCCAGTCTCCAGTCCCAGGATTCCTATACTCACTCTCAACATTGGAAGTACTGTATGACCACCTCACAATTGAGATCAGACTGGCTGATCCCATACATATACCATGTAGATAGGATGAGGTTTTATTGTATGCATTTTGTATGGTAGACTCCAATATTCAGTACACTATGTACTTACATATGTGTGTACATACTGTAAAGTATAGACACGTATGCTTACATACATACACACATGCACGTATGTGTGTGTTCACTTAATGTTTTGGTTGTACAGTATGTACTGTATGGTAGACTCTAGTTTTTCGTATGAACTTATGTTCATACTCTAGAGTATAGGATACAGTATGCCTACGTGTGTGTGGCTGGTGAAATGTGCTCTCACATGTGGTGTATACAGAGCATATGCTCCGTCATGGCTGACAGGGACGGGTCTCTCCTCCCTGAACACCGGATAGTTTTCGCCTGTTTTTCCGTTGTCGTTCAACCCCGCTCTCCAAACACCACAGCACAGTGTACATGTACCAAATGTGATGAGTACTGCCAACAGTATTGAAGCAATGGCAGAAGCGGCAACAAAAGCATAGAAGAAGGGTGTTTTCGTGGTTTTGCTAGGCAATGTGCAATTTGTATGTGTCTGTAATGGGGATACAGGTGCTTTCAGCAGATTGCCAACAGATGGAGTTGGTAATGTTGACTGCGTTGCTATTGGGAAAGAGATATGTGTTAGTATTATACGGGTACATTTGTGTGTTTGTGTGTGTGTGTGTGTGTGTGTGTTTGTGTGTGTGTGTGCGTGTGCGTGCTTGCGTGCATGCGTGCACCAGCAATGTATTGCAAAGTATTGTATGCGTACAACCTTATGGTGCATATAATCTTGCATTGTAAGCACCTTTCAAAACAACTATATTATTTGTTATGCTGGCAACCTCATACAACCACATGTAACTGTATACAACCTTGTACAACCTTGTACAACATCACATAACCTTGTAAAATCTCATATGTACAACCTTGTACAACCTTGTAAAATCTCATATGTACAACCTTGTACAACCTTGTACAACCTAATGCTCCCTTGTACAACCTTGTAAAATCTCATATTTACAACCTTGTACAACCTTGTACAACCTAATGCTCCCTTGTACAACCTTGTAAAATCTCATATGTACAACATCACATAACCTTGTAAAATCTCATATGTACAACCTTGTACAACCTTGTACAACATCACATAACCTTGTAAAATCTCATATGTACAACCTTGTACAACCTTGTACAACCTAATGCTCCCTTGTACAACCTTGTATAACCCACATAACCTTGTACAACATTGTAATACTATACGAGTACTGAGCAATGTACACTCTGTACTGATGATACTCACCAGTTGGCTTAGTTGTTGTTGAGGATGATGGTTGCACCTTCTTCTTATAACAATCTTAAATTGAAGTAGATGATAATATATCTATCTCTAACTGACCTTGAATCCAATTACATACTTGTACCTCACAAAATCTACGTAATATGTACTTCTTAACATGCATGTACATATGTATGTATGTATGTATGTATCTCACAACATGCATTCATGTATTTATGTACCCCTGTACATGCATTCATGTACATACATATGTATCCCTTAACATGTATGTGTTCATGTGTGTATTGCCGCATTACATGCATGTATAGCTTCCCAAACATACAGAGTCCACAAAGTGTATTATGTGACTATTTAATTAAGTGGGCAGAAGACTCATATGATTCTTGCATCCAAATGCGTAGGGCTGGAGTTGTAACCTTTCAATATGAGAATATGCACCCATTCCTACGCACCTCTCCTAAACAAAATTTTACTTACGCAAAGACTCACTTTGAGTGACTTTGAAGACAATTTCGAGTTTCTTGCATTGGTAGCTTGTCGATGTTGTCATTGTAAACGGAATCATACATCTGTTGATAGTGAGTGTATTATCTGAATGATGTGTTTTGTGATGCATATAATGTGTGTGTGTGTGCATGTGTGTGTGTGTGTGTGTGCGTGTGTGCGTGTGTGTGCGCGCGTGTGTGTGTGTGTGCGTGTGTGTGTGTGTGCGCGTGTGTGTGTGTGCGTGCGCGCGTGTGTGTGTGTCTGTATGTGTGTGTGTCTGTGTGTGTGTGTGTGTGTGTGTGTGTGTGTGTGTGTGTGTGTGTGATTCTATGTATGTATGTCTTAAGCATGTGCCATGTCTACAAGGATGAATGTATACAAAGACAATGTTTGCTATATGTGACAAGTACTTGGAGTCACCTTTTCTTTCTCCATTGGTGTGCTTCAATGTCGTAAAATTGAAAACCAAATTTGTCTCCCGCTTTGAATTCCATAGCATTTCTCAAATCTGTGAAGGTATTTTTAGTTTTCACCTCAACATCCTCCCGCTGTGAATCTGAAATGATACCACTGCTGTCTTCACTCCATGTTCGGACAATTATCCACAGATTCTCCTTCCTGCATGCTTTAACGGCTGTTATCTTCCCAGTGCAGTAAAAGGCCTTGTTGGTTATCAGATACAGACCATTGGACGGCCAGTAACGGCAGGTTCCCAATGCATCTGGATGGGATGAGGTGAGAGGACATGGATATTAAATACTTTGATACTACTTAAGTTGAATGAGTAACCGTTGGAGCATCAAATTAAGGAAAACTTGAGTGTCAATACGTAGATTGGAACACTATTTGAAGATCACCCCAGTAATGAGGCCACCTCGGCTATCTTCCAGTCACTGGAATTCATGAACTGTGTTATAGTCTATACGCTTTCAACACCAGGTTTACAGTAGGACCACCTCACAATTGAGACCATTTTGACTGGTCCAATATGTGGTCTTAATTGTGAGGTTACATTGTATAAGAGAGAATATTGTAAAGGTTTAACAGTATATTTTGTTGACTAAAATGTATTGGTGACATCGTACAAAAATATAGATATACAGTAGAATATTGCAATTAGAAGAACACTTGGGACCAGTTGGAGTGGTATCATGTGTGAGATGGTTCTAGTTCTACATAAAGTTAGGCATGATTTTAACACTTTATACTGTATGGTGTGAATTCCTGGGATTGAGTAATAGTGGTCCTTTTAATACCCGAGGTGGTGTTCTAGCATAGTGCTACTATACTCAGTCATCTCTAAACCTTTATATTGTGTTATTGAATCCAGCAATCCTTGTTCTCACCTACTATTCCGAGGTACGTAGAGAATATCACTAGAAGTGTTAGGGGTAAAACTGGAGCAGCCCTCACTATAGTCATTGTTTACTACGTCAGGTCTTTCATTCACTACTCCTCCACATCAGCCTGGTGTGTGTATCGTCTACTAAACCTGGCACTTTCCTCCAATCGTCCACAATACTAAAGTCTACAATATCCTTAGTACAAATTAATATACACCTTCTACCATTAGTTCCTAGGTATGTACAGAGTCATAGTACTGTACTTATGTCATTACGTTTCTAGAAAGTTCCACTACATATGTAACTATATGTGTCTATGTATATGTACGTATATACTTCCTTCATGTGTTTGTTTTGTATACATTGTTGTGTATGAGTACTGAATGGATATCCTACTGTTCAAGTTGACTGTTGTGCATAACTAGTGGTCGGCCAGTGACAATACATGAATGGTGGCTTTTGTTTGGGTGAACTGCTCAAGTAGGAAGAAGGGCATGTTCAAGGAATTGCAAAACTCATTCAAATATGCATATTACATAATATACACACATTCACACAAACATACACATATGTACGTACACACATGCAACATACATGCACCACATACACACCCATACCCACACACATACATGCAATACACCCACACATACACACACGATGTACACATTCACCTACCCACGCACACAAGCATGAACTGTACTGATCACACACACACATTTATATGTACTTACATATATACACATACACAGTGGGCACAGTGCAGCCAACTTCCTGTGGGAGTAAAACCCTGGTAATTTTATGACAGCTTTTGATTGTTTACTGCTGGGGCTCTTCACCTTATTTGGAAACAGGTGTATTGTATGGAACTTGTCTGGATTCTGAATCAAGCTGGATCTGATCTTGTCCATTGTGGATCACTAAATGGGTTTCTAATATAGAATTGCTGTTGGTATGTATCTGAGGTGTCTTTATTAGCTGCTGTGACCTTATTTTTTATTGGACTTCTAAATGTTAGGATCGAAATTTTTCAATTATTATTGAGAAACTTTGATCGATTAAATCATCACATTGTGTTATATATAAGTTAATATTGCTGCAAGTGAGCTGAAAATAAGACAAACTGATGATACAATTCCTATTTCAATTCTGAAATTCAAGAATTTTACATAATTATGATATTCAAATTAAGGTATATTTCCATTATGTCCATGTATTCTTATCTGCAGTCAGATTCTGTACATAAGGTGTGCTTTGCTTGTATATTAATAGTTCGTATAGTGTTTCTTTGCTTGTGTATTAATATTTACTATAGTGTCTCTTTGCTTTCATCTTCAGTTTTACCACTACCGGATTCTTCCAAGGAGTGTACATTGGTCACTGGGGTTGAAGGTATGTTGGTTGTTGAAACTGATTCTGTCATGGGAGAGTGTCTCTTGTGTACAATATTTGTAGAGGGTGTGCTCTGTGTTTGTGTGATTTGAGGATTGTCAGTGGTTGCTTCTGATTTTGGATTGCGACCAGGACTAGCTGTTTGTGTTGAGATGCCGCTAACTGTGCTCTTTGAGATTTTGTCGCAGCCACTATCTGTTTGAGTTGAAATAGTGAATTCCGTTGATGTGTGCCCCTCTGTGGGTGTGTTGCATTTTGGACTTATTGTTGCAGTAAGGGATGGGGAGGTTTGTGTGTTACGTTTGGGACTGGCGGGATCACTGTGAACAGTTGATTCAAGGACTGGACAGGGATCCTCTTGTTGGTGCACGTTGTGTATTCCAAGCACATCTTGCAGACCGTCATGGGAGACCTTGTCTGATTCCAGTAGGGGGTGGGGATTTTCCTGCTCTGGTGTCTCGTCTGCTTCCAATACATAATAGGGATTTTCTTCTTGAGGAGTACAGCCTGATTCGAGTACATGGTAGAGGTTTTCTTGTTGGAAGGGGGTGTCTGGTTCAACCACATGATAGGGATTTTCTTGTGGGGTTTCGGCTTCAAGTACTTGGTAGAAATGTTCCTGTCCTGTTGGGGTCTGTCTCAGATCTCTCACAGATGCCACTGTTTGGTATAGCCCCTCTGGTGGTATACCTTCTTCTTGATCAAATACATCAAATTGACAATGTGCACCATCTGAATCTTCTGCTGGTGGTGGGTTCACCCCTTGTTCCTGTACATTGCTGACTGTGTCTTCATGATTGGAGGATGCAGTCAAGTTCTGTCTTCTTTGAGGGTTCTCCTCTATGGTCAATATGCTCATGGGATTAGTGACGGAAAGTGGTGACCCAAAGGTGTACGATGGCATCTCTTCGTAAGGTGTAGGCAAGACTCTTTGACTGTATGGTGGTACCTGGGTGTAGTTGGGAGAGTTTAGTGTAGTTGAATGAGTGCTGTTAGTAGTAATGCTTGTGTAATTGTTGACACAGAGGCTATCATGGTGTGTTGTTTAGAGTAAAATGTGTGCATATTGTGTGTGTGTGTGTGTGTGTGTGTGTGTGTGTGTGTGTGTGTGTGTGTGTGTGTGTGTGTGTGCATACTGTATAATTTTGAAATAATTGATATAGACAGCATGCATCAGCAATGTATTGCAAAGTATTGTATTTGTACAACCTTATGGTATGTGTGTGTGTGTGTGTGTGTGTGTGTGTGTGTGTGTGTGTGTGTGTGTGTGTGAGTGTGTGTGTGTGCATAAATGTGTGTATGTATGTATTGTGTGTGCGCATGCATGCATTTCCTCTTTGTGTGTAAGAATGACGTTTGTATCGGTTTGTTGGGAAAATGGGGATAATTATTATCATAACAATTATTATTTAATAGTCAAAGTGGATTTCCAGAATTTCACCAAATAAGATTCCAGCCAGCATTTTCCCTCTATGCAGTATATTTGCTGTAACCCCTGTGTACAGGTGAATGATGGTTGTACGTGTGTTGTACATTTGTACCTGGTTTTGGGTGATGGAGGGCAGCCTCATGGACTGACTTCCCACTGGAACCAGCTCCCTCCTCCTGTTTCGACCGCTCCAGGTCAAGCTTCGATTCACAGCGTCACCTCGGTAGGACTCAGTGCTCTCGTGTAGATCATCTGTTGTGTCATCATCCTGAAATCTTGTTGTCATCCCTAGAGCAGTGTGCAGTACATGCCATACATGTATATAACAAGTCACTGTACCACACACAGTAAATAGCAAACCAACTGTGTTCAACTTACACAAAGTAGTAATATAGTGTAGTATCGATTGCATACAATGGTATTACTAAGTTAAACATGCATTATGTGTGTACAGTGAATACTCGTTAATCCAACGCAATTTGTTTTCAAAGAATATGATGGGTTCACGAGTTTGGGGGATTTCAACTGGATATTCATTGGTACTTGTACATTATACTGGGTACTGGGAAATTGTGGCAGATTAAAAGGTTTGGCTGATAAGGTGTTGGCAGGTTAACGAGAATTCACTGTACTCATGTATGTGCCTTTGGATTCCAGGTATTGAGTGTGTGTTGTACCATTTTGCTACATGTATTAATAAGTAGCATTGTGCCATTCGAGGAGTAGTTTATTATAAACATATAGTCGTGTGTACATACTGTATGTAGCAGTTTATGTACAGTGTGTACATGAGCAGTTAGCAGCTATACTACTCTGTGATACTGTGCCACTAAATGCAGTGTGTGTTATCCATTGGACCTCCTTGTATGTACACTTAAAGTGTCTGTGTTCCCAATAGGTGTACTACAGCCACTGATCAGATCGAATTGCTACGATTCCCCCTTCTGACTCACCTCTATCTGTATTGCATGTATTATTGAGAGCAAGGGAGTACAAATTTGCTGACTTTGCGGTCCTCTTTGCTCTGTACAGCGCTACAGCCAGCCCCAGCACTATCCCTCCCTCTGCAATAATTACAACTGCTAGAACACTGCACAAAGCAGCGGTAGCAGCAGTAGATGTAGTACCAGCTGTGGAGAAAAACAAGAAACTCGATTTGTACAAGTAATTAGGTAAAAATATTCTCAGGGCTGCCCCTTTTGTTCTACAATGTAGCTATTTTTCCTAAGTCTTCATATTCAGGTAGAGGCAAGACATGGATGCATATGTATCTACACTCTTAATAATATTTTATACTGTTGTTACTGTTAATATATTCTGCATATGTAAAGTTTCTAAAATGTTGATTTATGCATGTGCTGTACCTGAATGTCTGTGTGTATTATAACAGGCTAGTTTCTCTCTTACCAGTGCTGCATTCAGTTGTTGATGTGCTGTTTTGTTTGAATGTTGTGGGCTCTCTAGTTGCATCAATCCCTTTGTTTTCACTCGTACTTAAAGTTGTCCCTATTCCCGAAGGTGTAGTTGTTGATTCTGCTGTACTTGGTTCTGGAGAAGTACTTGATTCTAGCACTGTAATTGGTTCCAAAGAAGTGCTTGATTCTGGCGCTCTACTTGATTGTGGAGAAGTACTTGATTCTGTAGTTGTACATTTTCCCTCAGAAGTAGAGAAATTACTTGTAATCGAGTTCTCAAAGGAGTTCTGGTCACACTCCTGTAATGCTAACTTAGGTACTGTTATAACCAGCTCACCGACAATAGTTACATTGGAGGACTTCAATAGAGTGCTTAGTTTGTACCCTACCTTCAGTTTGGGAGGTTTGTTCGAACTATTTGTGTCACAGCAACTGTACTCAAAAGTACACACATTGCCGGCTATATCCAAAGCTTGTAATACATCTTTCAAGTGCATTCCAGGACAGAGGTTTCCCTGTGAGCTGTTGGTTCCAGTCGAGTTTATCGTTCTCCCAGAGTTGTTGGCACATTCCAGGGAGATATCTGTAGACCAATAAAGTCTCACTAATAGTACATATTGTGTGTTGTTATAGCGGAATTACAGAGGGAATCAGTCAACACCAACTCTCTACACAAAAATCTGTTGGCTCACAACATTAATCACATTTTGCTTATGTATTTGTCAGGATATGGTTCTTATTAGAAAACATGAGGTGTCTTGAATTTGGTTATGTGGGTTTTAACTGTATAATTCTTCATGTGTTAGAACTGTACTTACTTTGTGAAATTTGACATTGTTCTTTAACCTCAGTTCTGACATAGTTGAAAGAAATGATTATTATGATGGCCTGAACTAGGTAGTTCATCCCTATAGTCGGTTGAGGTTCTGATTCAGCTCTTAAAGAGTCTTCAGTGGTACTCCAGTAACAGTAGAACCGTCTCCCCTATTCCACAGCCAACGAATATCGTAGTCGGTAGTTACTATAGCACTGATTATACGTAAAACACTTCCGGTTGTGATGCAATTCTGCCACTATTGTATATTCCATTTTCAATTTACTGAATCGTTGGTTTTATATTCATTATCAGTATTAATGGGGCAGGTTTACATTCATTATCAGTATTGATGGCACGTACACAGCATGCCCACCTGTTGTTGTACTGCTGTAGTAGCTGATGCACATACAGTACAGTACAGTTATACATATGTATATATTTATAGTTGAACCTGTCTATATAGGTCACCAAGGGGAGCAAGAAAAGGTGTTCTCTGTAGGCAGATGGTCTATTCCACTTTGTGTATACCAGGGAGTAATCGGGAGGGACAAAGGGATGCATTTACTACCTTACCTCCTGAAAAATGTTTCTCTCCTCCCCCTCTTCTTGTAAGATGTACCTCTTTCCTTCCAGAAGTCCTGTAATTGATGAATACTCATTAATTAGCATTAATTTACATTAATTAACATTAATTTTCGTGTTTGTCCTAGCTCCCCTTGTTCCTTTGTTTTCACAACAAGACTTTCGCCCCTCTTCCCAAGTTCCTCAACTAAACCTCATGTATTGAATTTCAGATGTTCTTGCTAGTCCATGTAGTGTGCATGTGTTAATGATATTTCCTGCCATGTACGCATGTGTGTAATTTATGGATTCATGATATAGTGGACTGTTATCCCAGTGACAGTCAGATATGACATTGCTAATACAGTGGAACCTCTTAAGGACACTTTGTGACCTTAATGTTAGTCCTTATTACAGAGGTCCCTCAATTCAGAGGTCATTTAATACACTACGTACAGTACTACACTGGGACACAGAATGGTGTCCTTATTATAGAGATTTCCACACTTCAATAGTTTGTAATAGAGAGTTTCTACTGTATGTGAAATTATTGTGTTTCATACATTAGTACATTGTGAGCACCATATCATATATAACACATAAATATACTTAGATATATATGTATGTATATTATATTTTATACAGTGTGCGTACATACTTTATTATATGTATTCGTTAGTTTATGTGAGCAACACCCAGTATGTATGGTTATATTATATGCTTCACACAGTATGCTTAGACTGATGTCATCAAGGTGAGGTGTTATTAGGTACGTACAGATGAATCTGAAAGTGTTCACTGTGTATACATTGTATGAAACTGTTATTACTTGTATCGACCGTGCACTTTCAAGGAGTGCAAACATGTACTAATAAGGAGTCATAATTGCAACTAAGTGTACACTGTTGGAAAGGTGGGCATTTTGTTTGATGTTTGAGCACTTTCAAGGAATGTACTGCCCTTCCCTGGAATAGAGAAGCTGATGATCTCCATCGTCATGTGAAGGAGATCATCAGACTGAGGGAACCTATACTTAACTAAATGGGTATGTTTACGAGCATTCATTCAGCAAAAGAACAAATCATGGTGACCTTTGACCTCAAGGATCTTCATCAGTCAAAATTTAAGTGTAACATAGTTGCCAACCGTCCCGAAAATGACGGGACACTCACGATTTTTTGCCACTTTAATCTGCCCCACCCGAAAATCAAATATTCCAATAATTGTCCCGAATTTTCTCACCCTTCTGGATGAACTGGGACAGCACTGTCAAATATTGGACGATTTGGGCAAGAACGCCATTTTATTTAATTCCCATTCCAAGTTGTAATTGCCAAATGTAAAAAATCAATCACAAAGGTTGTAAAATGTAGCCAGACAGACAGTGCATGATTAAACTTTAAGCTCATTTATTGTACATTTATATTCAATACTATGCATGAATCATGATACTTGTAATTTTAATGTCATTTAATACTTATGTTTGTAAATTGTAATCTCTGAATTGATGTCAACGTTTTGTTTGAGAATGACCAGACATGGCGCTAAAAGTGTGTCCCTAATTTTTATTCCTGGAGGTTGGCAACTATGGTGTAAGCATTACCACATCAAGCGTTACTTAGGGTCTCTGAAGTTTTTGAGCACAGCCTCAGTGTTTACACTTTGAATGACGTATCTACGTATGCCTTTATTGGAAGTGTACGTATGTAATTGATGTCAAATGGCATTGTATGTTGAGTGTGCATCATACGTAGTATGTAGTGTGTACATGTACATCCTGTGTTTCAAGATGTATCTTTTGGGCAGACACCTAATTCAACTGTATGTAGACAGATGCCAGTACATATTATCAATATTTCATCTCACCACTACTCATACATACGTATATATGTACATATGTACGTATATCCATGCACACAGTACATAATATGCATAGTTTGACATGCAATACAGAATACACTGTTTCAATCAACTACACTAATATGGACACACTTGTTCTGGTTTAGTTAGTTCAGGCTTGTTCTTCTGTGCTTGTAGAGTCTTCTCCAGCGCTCACTGCCTCTGGATCAAGAACGTGGTAATGGTCCTCCTCTTCCTTTTGATCTTGGTCCCTCTCAGGGAGGCAGTCCTCTAGCACATGGTAAGTGCCTTCTTTGTCAATTGAATATGTATCGTCTCTTCTGACTTCCTCTATCTCCTTCTCAAGTACACTGTATGGGTGTTCCTAAAATGTTCAATTGTACAAAAATTAGCAAGCAGTATACCCTGTAGTGGGAAATATTATCAAGCGATTTATATTGGCGAATTGGCTATTCAAAGATTTAACTGCCAATATGTTTTCTGCATGAATGACACACAATTGTTCTTGTCTGAGGTTGTGTGACCAATTCATTCAGGATGTCCGATATCCCCATACGCAGCTATTGATCGTAACCTCCATTTTTGCTTCACATGTATGAATGCCATTAGTGGTATGGAATTGGTAATTAGCGATTATTTGTATTATAACAATAGTTCAATTGCCAAATTACATACCTGGATGGAGCACTACTGGGTTCAGCACACATGTTGGTCTCACCTCACTTGAAGAGGTAGCGGTGTCCACTGATTTCTGAACCTCCTTGATGGTCACAATTTCCCTCGCCTTTGTCCTGCTGGGCCCTCTCTCAGTATTGATGAGACCTCTCAATGTATACCTTTCGTGGGTTTCAGTCAACCCATTTTGTTCCCCTTGAGTCTTCACTCCCTCCATGTTAGGTAGTTCCTCGTACACAGTGCTGTAGTCGTGGTTAGCAACCTGCAGGACTGTATGCATGAGAATAGCAAGTGCAATAAAATGATGTGAAGGGAAAATACACACTGGAACTTGAAGGGTATCTTGAACTTGCACCTATACTACTTCTCACCCACCCCCCATTAACTTTTCCAATGACGATGCATCGGTACCTCCTTCTTTTTCACCGTAAAAATTCAGTATTTCATGCTTTCTTATCAACTGTATAGAAACATGTATTTTATGATTATTAATATTTTGACAGGAGGACCTCACTGAGATTGCCCTATGAAAACTGTATGTACATATGAAATGGCATTCAGTAGTGATTTAATTTTCATTAACAAGAAGTGAACAGAAATATATTTATGACATAAATACAGTAGCAATTACTATCGGGATATGTGTTCTACTACTATGTACATACATATTGGATTTGTACAGTACTTTGATGGTGATGAACACGTAGCATGCTATTGTACATGTGCTTTGCAAGATTGAGATAATATAGGCGATTGTGAAGTGATTTCATTGCAAAACAGCATGTGGGTTACTCACCAGGTGAACCAGGTGGAGGAGGGAGGGGCAGCCTTGCTGTTCTGTTAGTTCGTCTGGTCCTGTACAAAGCCACAGCCAACACTGCCACAGTGAACCCGAGCACACATACCAGAAAGGACAGTATTGCTATTGTTGTGAAAAAAGTGGCATCCCCCTTTTCTTCTGGGTCAGAAGATTCTGTAACATTATAAACATAGGAATACCATCATGATGTATGAGATATCCCACAGTGCCCTGTTATGTGTGCGAGCACAGTTCTTGACAAGATTTTGACGGGGTGTAGTGCTCCACAAATTTGTGCATGGGACACTGAATGGGCAATAGATAACATGCTGTCACTTTAATATGACATATTTTCATAAAGGTGGATTTCAAATAATCGAAGATGTAAATCTTTGGATAAATATATGTAGCTTATACTCATCTAGGGCAAGGTGTGTTGCTGAAAATCTAAAAACTATATAGTTGTCAAGTATGTACATACGTATGTATGTATACATTACAGACCTGTTAAACAAACAGTCAATCCCGTTGTACAACCAGACAGGCCTGTTAAACTGCTGGTCAGTCCCATTGTACAACTGAACAGGCCTATCAAGCAACAGATATTGATGGAATGTGGACAGGAAAATGCAGCTATTTGAATGACTCCTTTTTAAGGGATAGCAAAGTGCCACAATATAGCATAGCTAGGAAGAACCCTGGCTATAAAAATGTTGTTTAGTAAGTGCAGTTTAGCTACTGGTGTAATACTTGAGCTACAATGGAAGAACATGTGCCCTTGTTTAGGGTGTATTAGTTGAGTGCTTGTTAGGATATTCCTTGATTTAGTGATCTCAGAACGTGTGATTTTTTGGGATTATGTGTATCATGGGAGGTGTTATGTGTAAATCCAGAGATGAGGACAACTGAAGAATTTTATTAGTGATATCTGTTGAATAATTGTGTCAATTACGATAGTAATGTAATGTACTGAATAATGGATATTGGGATATTGGATACTCACTGCAATTTGTTGAAGGAGATGTACTTTGTACCCTGCAAAGCGTATTGAAATACTCTGATTGTGGATCTCGAGATACTGAATTGTCATTTTTGCCAATGAAAATTAGAAATGCATTTTTTACTTCATCAATATTAAAAACTTGGTCCTTAACCATCCCTTCAAGTGAATCCCCATCATTAGGGCCTTGTGGTTGTCTAATGTTGAAGCAGCTGCCATTCTGTGTGTTCATTCTTTTCCGGCAGGATGGTATACTGACTATTGTTGCTTGATTTACCCGACAGATCCCAGATTCTACACAGTTATATATAGAACTTTGCTGAAACATGGAATAGCATTTTCTTACATGTAATATGCAACATGAAACATGTACAATGCATCTACACAGTATCATACATCCATGTACAGCGAGAATTGTCTTGGGTGTACAGACAGATTATAAAGGTATACTTTGGACTCAGGTTTGTGTCAATGTTCGGTCATATTGGTCACACTGTATATGTGTACTATACTATCTATATCATTCTCAATCAACATGTGCAGTTTATGCTGCCATATTATATAATAATATGACAATACATAATAGGTTGTTGCTAACTTGTATAGGATCTTGATAGATTCATATTATAAGAATTCTTCCTGGTTGGTACAGTACGAATGATGGGAAAGGATGAATGGGAACCACAGATCTGATGTTTACTTGATTGTTAGGTGCTACAGATCTATATTCTGTATGAACTGGCTTTTAACTGCTGTATATGATTAAGTTTATCAGCATAATAGGCTTTGTAATGGTTTTGAATCTATTGGTGACTGTGTCAATATACATACGTACATATGTACCTATTGGTATAATAATCCCTTGATTCTTGAACTCACTCACCTGTAGATCCAAGCCACAGTTGGAGTATCAATAATATGATAAGTAGGCACATCTTCTGCTGATTTTTAATATGTTAATAGATGACCCTGCTATGGTTGACTCCAACAAAAGCACGCTCAACTAGAAATCGTCAGTATCCTGTTTCCTCCTCGTAACTGTACACCACGGAATATGAAGCTGTTGTGTGAGACTGTGAATCTATTGATGTGATATGATATTTAAATTTGTTAATTGTGGCCTGTGGTTGATATTTAATGAACATGTTGTACTATTGAAACTGACTCCTTTCAATGTATTCTTATGAAGCATGAACACCTGAATTCACGGTCCACTATTGTATATATGTACTATATGTAATAGCTATAATTATTCTGGTGTAGTGAATGATAGACAATTTATTCTGTGTACATACGTATGTAGACTCCAATGCTATATATTGCATGTATTATACAGTAGAAGTGTGTTTACTAATTTCCTGCCATATGTTTTCGCACAATTAATTTCAACAATGAAACCTGTCTGGTGACCTTTACAACATGGCTTATGTACACACAATTTTCCTTTGATCCATCTTTCAACCAAGATACAAGTATGATAATCACACCTACCCATTCATGTAGATCTATTATTTTATCTGTGGTTTGATACAGAGAAAAATTGTCTGTTCGATGTGATATACTGTACATATGTGGTACAAACTTTATACAATGTTTATGTCCCATGCTTCTAGTACAGTATGTAAGATGAGAAGTACTTGTCATCTTCTCCTCATCAATATTCTCATCATCGTTCATATTCACTATGTAGTTTGCTCCGCTTGATGTGCACAGTGTACTATGAACCCGGCTCCCATGCTTGTGGCTGGTATGTACTGTATATATGCCGCTAACATTCCTTGAAGTGTATATCCAGCGGTACGGGAGAAATATGGTAGTCTTTCAATAATCAATGTTTTGACATCACCCTGCTGTACAAATCCAAAACCTATGATATCTGTCTGAGATCTACTCAACTCAGCCCCTTAATCCAAAATATACCTTTATAATCTGTCTGTACATCCAAATTAATTTTCCCTGTACATAGATGTATGAAGCATAATGAAAACATTTAACAATGAAAAAGGATGTAGGGATGACAAAGAAAAAAAGGGAAGGAACAAGGTAGGGATGAGTGGAATGAGAACACCGTCGGAGTGAGCAGCACATCGGAATGAGAGGACTGTCGGAATATAACAATCCCTATATCAACAGCTGCAGACTATACTGTGTATTGCACAAGCAATAACTGCTGTTGATATAGGGATTGTTATATTCCGACAGTCTTCTCATTCCGATGTGCTGCTCACTCCGATGGTGTTCTCATTCCACTCATCCCTACCTTGTTCCTTCCCTTTTTTTGCTTGTCATCCCTACATCCTTTTTCATTGTTAAATGTTTTCATTATGCTTGTTTGTATTCTTTTTTAGCATCAGGCATGTGATGTAAAATGTTTATAATTTGGCAAAAAAATCGTCCTCTCGGCGATTCGAACCAACCAAACTCGCTATAAAACCTGTAATCTACTCACTGAGCTGTCGTGACTCATTGTTATGAAGTAAGCGAATATTCTTAATTGAACAAGATGGCGTATTACTATGAGGCAGTTGCCGAGTAGTGCCGGAAATGCCGCAGTCGCCATATGTAGTACAAAGGTAACAAAAGTAGGAAAGGGCACTCCGCGCTAAAAAATTAAGATCGCTTGTGTTAAAATTAGCACCATAGCTCCAGCAGATACTTCGGTAGCTTTGTTGAAAAATATGTAGAGAAGAAGAAGAAGAAGTCTGAAAATTTGACCTTTTATTTTTTTGACCTTTCGCCGGTTCGCCACTTCAACTACCTTCTTTTCACTTGTTAAGAATTGTTTTATTTCTAAAATCATCCGAAAATGACTCCTGAATGCTCGCTTTGGCTTAATACCTGTCCACAGGCGAGATTTTGCGAAACTGCAATGTATGCGAGGTATAGGGCCGCCATTTTGTTTCCGCGTCATCCCTACATATAGAGTGCTATCGCACTCTATGATACTGTGTAGATACATTGTACTTGTTTATGTTGCATATAACATGCAAGAGAATGCTTTCCGCACAAAGGCGTTAATACCATCCTATTAACGCTTAGTGCGGAAAGTGGACATGTTCCACATGTGTGTTTTGTGAACCCCAAGCTGAACCTGAAAGTGTTTACTGTGTGTGCCTCATATTGGACTGTTATTGCTTAAATCATCCTTGCACTTTCAGAGAGCACCAACATGTACAAATATGGTGGTGTGATTTTGTAAGTATGTGTGTGTTGGGAACAGATGGACTGTTTGTTCACTCTTCTACCACTTTCACATCCTTCAGCAAAATGGGATGAACCTGTGTTGATTTGACTTAAGTTCACATGAGCTGTATTAAAATGATACGACGTAATTAGTAAGATGGCTACCACAGGATTATCCTTTGTTAATTTTGTTCCAATTTTATTCACATTGTTATACCAAAGGTTTTCTGATTGTCAAAGATCACTACTGTATTATGTTAGCTTGAAAGTAAAATTTGTCCATTGGATATTGATTCTAAACAAAGGTACTTTGCACCATTTGTTCTTGATCTACCGACCTCAACTACTAGTGTCACCAGGAGATCTGTTTGTTCCTATTACAAAAACCAGAATTCACCACATTATGGTCATCACTCCAAAACCTTCCATTATCCGCCATCTTAACACACATATACTAAACCTGAGTTCAACTTAGGTTTGGCTTGGTTTGAAGTGCACTTATGTAAGGGGTTTTAGTGCTCCAGTCATGAATACAGCATAACTATGTACAGTGGTAAATGCTTAATATGCCACCGCTTATTATTCCAAATCGCTTATTATTCCAAATCGCTTATTATGCCGCTATTTTCCTGAACAAATTCATTAGTATGTAATTACTATGCATATTATAATTCACGTGTAGACAGTACATATACATACTAGCCCAATGTGTGTGTATTAGTTGACGTCATGCAATTATTACACTGTCCCATACATCCACAGACTATAACGTTATTATTATTCTGTGCTTGTAGAATCTTCATCTGTGCTTGCTCCCTCTGGTTCAAGAACGTGGTAAATGCCCTCGTCCTTTGTAGGATCTCGTTTCTTCTCAGGGAGACAGTCCTCCTGCCCACGGTGAGCGCCTTCTCTGTCAGTTGAACATGTACGGTCACTTCTGACTCCATTCACCTTCTTCTCAGGTACACTGTACACGTGTTCCTAAAATGTTGAATGTGAATTTTGCATACCTTTCACTTTCCGAAATTAAATGCCAGTCATACAGTTAGACTTTGGGATTATTTTGTACTCTTAGTAACAATGACAATGCCATACTATTATGTATGGTAAAGTATTTCTGTATACACTGTGTTTGGTGGTAAGGGGTTGTATGAACTGCATAATTTGTTCACATTACCAATCAGAAAGGTGAACAGTGTAGCACGCTTTCCAAGATTTTTTCAGCATTAACATGTGCATACAAATACATCACACAGTTCTTTACATTATGGTTGTCAGCCAACCTACAACCCTCATTATTCCTCTATTTTGTGAAATGCATATGAAAGCATACTACTTCACCTGTACATGTCCTCATGGACATCTGCCTACATGACCTCTGTACCTTGCATACCTGGATAGATCACTACTGGATGCATCACACATGCTGGTCTTACCTCACTTGAAGAGGTGGCAGTATCCAATCCTTCCTGAACCTCCTTGATGGTCACGGTTTCCCTTGTCTTTGTCCTGTTGGGCCCTCTCTCAGTGTTGTTGACACCACACGGTACATACCTGTCGTGGGTTTCTGTCAACCTGTTTTGCCCTTGGAAGCACACAGTACTGTAATCATGGCTGGTGACCGATAGCACCGACAGATCTGTAGCTATAAAAGGAAGAGGTTGCAAAAAGATGTATGCATGTAATGAGCCATCCATGGGTTTGTACTGTACAAGATGGTGTTTGTCCTATAATGACGTCATCCTCCCCCTGAAAGGGACCATCTGTGTCTTGTTTGCTTGACCAAGACCTGTACTTCTCATTACTATCCCCATCCAACTATCGATCTATGTGCCTTTATACCTACACCTTTCTAGAAGTACATGTACGTACAGGTATGTTTGGTATTGTAGATGAAAATATGTGGATATCTTGAATGTTGAGGTTATTTTGATACACTAAGTGGATCACAAAGGTACAGAATAACAGGTGTTGTAATTGGAAATTTTGTGAATTGTGTGTCTCACCAGGTGGACCGGGTGGAGGAGGGAGGGGCAGCCTTGCTGTTCTCTTAGTTCGTCTGGTCCTGTACAAAGCCACTGCCAGCACTGCCACAGTGAATCCAAGCACACACACCAGCAAGGACAGTATTGCTATTGCCGTGTAGTGAGGTATATCTTCTCTCTCTGTGGATCAGATGGGACTAGTGTTAGAAATGCTATGTTGGCCCTCACTGTGGTATTATATGCAGTCTGTTGTGTTGTTTGTGTTTGTTGTTTATGTTAGTCAACCGTAATTGTCATGTTGGTGGAACCCATTCTAACATAAGTAAACCATTTATTTTTCACATCACTTGACAAGTGTAGACTGTGTAGTTATAAACATATATTATGATAGGAACTTTGGGTTGTTGGAAGCGATTGCATAATTCAAGAACACAAAGTACTCACAGAAGTATTGGCTTGAGATGTACACACTCACCACGAGTTGTTTCTGATGATGAAGGTGTAGACTGAGTGATGTGTGGATATTCACTGACTGTTTTCGTGTGTGTGTTGTATGGACAGTCATTGATTGTCTGTGTAACAGTTACAGTGTAGTTGGTTCCAGTAGCAGATGTTGGCGTCTTACCACGTACCCAGCAATTCTCCAGTGGTAAACAAATATCCTTGACCTGGAAGATGTGGATGTTACTGATGTTGAGTTCACAGCATATTTGGAATTAACTTTATTGTTAATCTAGTCATTTAGACATTTTTAACTAGACATAGCTTGGAATTTGGTAACTTAGCTGCTGGACAAGCAGCCTTTTAGATACAGTGGTTGTATCACTACTGAGCATAGCATTTAGAAGCTTACCATGCTGGACTTGATCACCAGTTCACCACACATTGACTCTAGTGTTGAGCACGTACATGTTATTTTGTCTAAAAAGGAACACATTGGTACAATTTTGTAATCAAATTATTGAACTAGAATCTCATTGAGATAAGTTTGAACACTTCTAACTTACAGTACGTACATGTAGAGTGGAACCTGTATGTAAATTGGGTAGATTTGCTGTACTTATCCTTGAAATTGACACATTTCAAAAGGCCTAGGAGTCACTTGTAATAGATACATGGACCGTGAACAATTGAAATAGTGTAACACAAAAGGTACTTGTTTATTCCTGTATACGCACGTGCATGAGTGTTAAACCTATGTAGTTTGCCTCATTAATTACAATCAAAACTGTAATTGATACATACATATTGACATTAGGTATTTTTGGATTAAATAGGAAGTTCCTCTCACCTTCAGCCTTTGAAGACAGTAACCAGATAGCCATGATAACTTTGAGACGGAATAATGAATACATCGCCAACAGGTATTCGGAGTGTACCTTCCAAGGTTCCCTGGTGTGACTCGAAGTTTCTTCTGATTTTGATACTTCTACCACTAGCTACACAACTGTAGGCTAGTATGTAGGATTCCACACCTAGTCTAGTGACCTGTGAATTACTATATGCACAGAATACAATAACAAGTGTTATTGTGTTATTGTAGTGCAGCAATAGTTTATTGTTATTGTAGCATGTTGTCAGTTTCAATCTGCATTGATATGACTGGTATTATTTCAAAACGTTTTCATTTCACTTTTTATGGGATGACTTGCTCTTGTTTATGGGTAATCCAGGTCAACACAAGCACTGTTGACGACTTTCATAGTTGTAACTACCAATGGGGAGGCTTTAAATACTATGATCCCTGTTAATATTTGATTTTCATGTGGAGTAGTAACAACTATATGGTAACAATGCTTGGCGATTGTTGATAGTGATATTACAGTACGTATATGCAGTGGTTGTATAGTACAAATGTTTTCTGTACACTGTTGGATCCATATTTTGTGAAGCAATGGATGTTTGAGTGCTCTTTTTGCTCACTCATTGTATGATATTATGTGTATGGATGTTATTGCTTGTCCACTTCATGTGGTATCCAGTCCTGGCTAACTGTTGTGATAGGATTATTGTTAAATTGAATCAGTAGTGCTGTTTGTTGGTCCCTAAAGTGTCTTGGTAGAACAACTATTGATATTAATCTTACAGAAACACGCCTCTATATTTTGTCCTGCTATGACAAGTTTGTGCATCTAGAGTAGTCAACATTATGCAACCAAGGTCAAAGGTTGTACAGTCAAATGGTCTGCTGCCAGATCCGTGTTTCCCTCCCCACCCCTGTGATTGTTTACTTTACACAGCCGTAAGCACCACATAGTTCAATCCAACTGGACTGGTCATTCTGTTGTGTATTGGTAAACACTGTCAGATGGATATTTTATTTCTCCCTGCTATGGTACACGCCACAGACAATGTACCGTCTTTCACAAATTTCTGTAGTTGACCACTTTAGCAATCTTCGGATATCCGTGCAACTTTCCACGAACATTGCCGCGGTTATCGAAAAATGGCTACTGCATTTATTTGACATATGTATGATCAGATGTTCACATTGTATCTAAGCATTACAATAATGACACAGTATGAATAATAATCAAAATATGAATAAACACAATTGCAAAATACTGAAATGAATAATGCTAATAAAGATAATATAGTTCCCTAGTTACATACTACAGAGTATTCATGTGAAGAAATTACAACAACAACAAAACAACAACAACAATAATAATAGCAATTATAACCAAGTTGATCTATCTATTGATGAACTGTCTTCAATCCAGTTAGTTTTTTCTTAATCCAGTTTTTATTTCTGCCTACCTAATCGACCTTTGAATGGATTGAAATTCAATTTTCTGCTGACAGAGGACCCATTGGTAACAGGTGTACTCGCATAGATGGGAGAAGCACGCTCGTGAATAATCATTGAGGTATGCGTTGCAGCATGAATACCGTCTACTGTTGGTAGTGTTATGTAGTCATACACTGGGGAGAGACATGGAATCAAAACATCTACACTCTCTTCCTCACTACGCTTAGTGATTTTAGAGGTTTGTGGTGTCATATTCAGAGTTCTGTTTTCTCTGCTACTCAAAATGTTGTAGTATCCGCTTGCATTTGTGTCTGTTTCCTCTGCTTTCTGTGTGAAAGGGATGCATTCATAGTTTTTTTGTACTTGGCAGGGGATTTCACATGGGACTTCATCATATTCACTCGACACAGTGTCTACATCATATTCACTCGCTGTAATGTCTTCTTCGTCTGTTCCTTGTTCACCAGACAACCATTGCTGGATACTTTGCTCACTCAAGGAATAATGAGCCTCTTCATCATCATCTTTATTGTCATCGTCTTCATTGTCTGATGCATTTGGCAGATATGCTTGTTTTCGCACATATGAGTAGTGTTTGCTGCCGTTTCCAAATGGATTGTGTGGTCGGTACATTGCTTGCATATTTGGATATACGTGTACACCATTCTCAATAGGAGCTCCCACATAGAACCCATTTTGTATGTCTTCCTTGCTGTGTACATTCGCAAGTATATCAGTTTGTTGGAGGAATTGTTCAACTAATTTCCGAAATGTTGGCCTCCCTCGGTAACTAGGATTCCTGTACAGGGAGGCAAAAATCACTGTAAGTGAATACTAACTGACTACCATATACGTGACAGGAAATATGGGAAAGGAATAGGGATGGGTGATATACCAGTTATGCGGTAATATCGTGATAATGATTTGCACGATTATCATATCGTGAGTGATTCCCAGCCCATGATATATTGTATTGACGATATATCGTGGTTGGTGTGAAGAAATAGTACTGCCATCCTCTGCACTCGAATTACTTGGGTATCTTTCTTCGGTTTAAAAGACCCTTCGCTGTAATTTTTATGGTCGTCAGCCGTTGCGCTCGAATTCCAGCCCATTTTCTACTTCTCTGCATTTTGAAATCGGCCATGTTTTCTCGCGTAATATAAATTATGATATAAATTCATTGTGGCGGTTACGCGTAATGACACATATTATATCTATCGGAAGAGTGGTACATACTGGATATCAAAAATAAACTGTAGGGTTTTTTTGACATATTTTAGTTATTATTCTTATTATGTAAAACATCACGATATTATCGATTATCGCGATATTTGCTGAACGATAATTGTATGTACTAAAAATTAGTATCGCTATGGGCTAGAAAGGAATTTATACAGGTGAATTGGCAATTCATCACATGTCTAATGTGTATCAGATTTTTGTTAATGATGCAATCATATTTATATTCTGTTACATGGGTGTTTTTCATTTATCGCAAAGACCCTGCTGTGAGTATATGTGATGGCTCTCATGCAGAGGATCATCTTCCTGCATTATATATGTACATTTTGAGTACAGAGGTGATACATAATTTATGTTAATTTCCTTTAGCTTCGTGATTCAGGTTGAACATATTCAAAATGCAATCGCATTTATATATTATAATATATAATGTGTTCCTATGTGTAACCACAATGGTGAATTTATGTTATAATTTATATTGTGTGAAGATAATGGCTGATTTGAAATGCCGAGAATTACATATTGTGCTGGAATTCAAGCACAACAGCTTCAATGGTTATAATAACTTCAGCGTAGGTTTGTCTAAGCCCAAAGGAGATTTCCAAGTATAAGTTGAGTGTGGGGGGATGGCAGCCCAACTAGTTTTTCAACTCAAATTATTTGTTGTGCAGAGAAATTGATATTGATAATTGGTACTGCCAGGGAAATGCCATTTATGAAAAATAGGGAGCTATGAATGCCATTTAGGTTTGCTGTGACCCACTGTATGAGTCATGTCATTACTATTATATGGAATCACACAAGAAAACAGAAATGCCTCATTTTCTTGAATGTGAAACTCTCCAAATGATCTACTCTCAATATATTCACGTGATACCAAAGTACAATTCCCATCTGATTCACAAGAGTGACACTTTTTGCAAAGTTGGTCACATATACTGGGTATATCCCAGTGTATATGAACACATACACCCAGATGTACCAATTGATTAGTTGCCTATAATATCGATATCAGCTTGACACACTTCTTTTGCTATGAGCTAGCATATATTATAGCTTAGCATTTCCACCCCATTCTCTCCCATATGGTACAATTGAAAGTAAAGGCAGTGGCATTAATGTTTAACTGTATAGCTCCTTTCTGGTGAAAGGCGATGTTAACTCCTATGACATCATTAAATGTCTGACATCTCACATAACATGCATGTACATGTTAAACATTCCATACTGAGAATTATACACATGCAATACACAAATCTGTCAGCATTCTCACCAGCATTTGATCATCATTTTGTAAATGTCAATGGGACACCCAGGTGGTGGTGGATGACAGTAATGGTCACGATGTTTGCTTTCAATCTGTGATTTGATGTAAGATAATGTACTTTGAATATGAACCATGATCTTATTCAAAACTATAAATCCGAGTTCACTGTGGACATTTTCAGCTGTTTGTACGAAATATAATATGTATCCCTGGATGAAAAAAGTGACTGACAGTGTTCACTAATTAAATAGAAGTGCCAAACAGTCAAATCAGATTTATCGCATTGAGGTCATATTGTTGTTAGTTTTATTGGGTCTGTAAAGCAGTTATGAAGATCTCCATAATTGATTCAATTATCGCATTTGTGAATAAAATTGGCTTATTTAATTTTGTGTCTAATGAATTCTTTCATTGTTAAATACTTTTGGATTACGTGTTCAATAACTCAACCAATGATACATACATTGCAGGCAATCACTGATGTTATATTTGTACTTGTACGATGTATGATGTGTGTTTTATAGATCAAGCTTCATATGTAGCTTCCATATGGTAAGCTTACTTGTTTTCGTGATAATCCCTCAAACGGTTTGTGTCCAAGTGACCATATCTCATACATAACCATCCCGTAGCTCCACACATCACTTTTAAGGTTATATCTTCTGTACACTATGGCCTCAGGTGCTGTCCACTCCAGCTGAATAGCATAACCTCCTTTGACTTCGTAATAGTCTTTATACTCCATGTTTCTTGCTAATTCAAATCCACTTATCTAAATTAATGAATAATATAACATGAAATTAACAAATCATGGACATATGAACCAGGTTATTATGGTTTGCAGATTTTTTAGCCCCTATATCATTTTGATTTCAATTTTTAGTATGTAATGCTCGTCCGTGTAACCTCAACAATGAATTTATATAATAATTTTTATTATGTGATAAAAATGGTCGATTTTGAATCTCGACAATTAGAAATTGGGCTAGAATTTGTGTGCTGAAGCTCCGCCGAACGTATCAACTTCAGTGAAGGTTCTTCTGAACCTAAGAAAGATGCCCAAGTAATTCAAGTGCAGGGGCTTAATTAAGCACTTGAAGGAATTTAAGGCATTTAATCTTTGTCGTAAGTCTCACTTTGCATTGCAGGTCACTTGTAAGGAGTATGTTGCATGCTCGGAGGTCCCGATGAATGAACTTCTTTCTTGACAAATATTCCATTCCCTTCGCTATTTGAAAACAGAACTGTAACAAGCGATCCGGTGTACTGTGTATTCCTGACCTGCATGCACAGAAATTGTATTATTCGGAACATACATGCCTGCTGTATGTATTTGTATGTATGTACTTAAGTATTCTATAATACATACTGTACGTTGCACCTATCATGTGTTTATAAAACTCACATGTCTGTTCTGTTTGCCTTTAAATATGCACTTAAATTCCCATTCTGAGGTGACTCAGTCAAAATAATGACCTAGTATATGAATTAGATGTAGTGTAAGTTAGTTTTAGTCATAAGAGTAATTCATTACACCCCATTTTACTGTATGTATGCATTCATGCATCCATGCCTATACACATTAATTTTGTATATGTATATAAGTTTTTGTATGTGTCCGTGTGTGTATATGCATTCACTTAGTCTCATTGTATAGTTTTGTTGTCTAGATCAAAAAGAGTTCTGAAAGAATAATTTTGTGATATGTGCATTCAAGTGCATTGAATCTCACCTGCCTAGCAATTAATTTTGCACCATAGAAGGCCGCCACATGTTGGTTATCGAACTGGCTCAGTATGGCAGCTTCTTGTAAGAGGGCAATTCGTTTGCTACTGGGTGCTGTCACCTTCAGCATTTTGATAAGAACTGTATGTGCATGTCCTTTGGCCGGTTCCTCATAATGACCCTGGTATGTTTGTGTGAATTCGTCTTCTTCAAGTAGTTTCCCATATTGCAGAGAAGCTGTAGTAATCCTCCGATTCAGCTCACTTATCTGCTTGCAAATTGCATGCTCCTCATTTGTTGGCATCCAGAATGTGTCTTCCTATAGTGACAGTATGTATATTATTTATGCAACGAAATAATAAACATATTATTGTTAGTAAATGGATGTAGACATAGCTACAATAAGGTGTGCAACAAGTGAAACATACACTTATATACATACAATACGGTTCATGGAAGAGTAAGGTGAACCATTAAATGCTAGAGGTTCACTGATAAAGTTTATCTGCTTTCTGTTAACGGATAAACTGTTAACTGTTAATGGATTAACAGTTAACTTAAAGTTAGTCTACCTAGAAAGTACATGGCGCCTTCTGAAGAGGTAGTATTTTGAGCAATTGTTTTAGACAACTGTTTTTATACAAATGTATTTGGCAGAGAAGCTGTAGTTAAGCACTAAAGAAACCACAATCAAAAACTCGAGTATGTTTCCACTTGTTTCAGACATAACAAGTGATGTCATACAATTTACACTGGATACTGAATAACAGATTAACTGTTAGCCGATTAACCACTAACAGATATTGCTTAGTTCTAACTGATATTCCGTTATTGCTAATGGTTAACTGATTACAGGGTTAAAGATGTTATTTTTTCTGTGATCTGTACCATACATATCCACACACACACACACACACACACATACACACACACACACACACACACACACACACACACACACACACACACACACACACACACACACATGGTTTCTTTCAATACATGTTCTGTGCCATATATAAAGTTGGTACTGCATTGTATGTATACTGCATTACTACAGTCATAATACACATATATGCATGTACTTGACATGAATTTATGTTATACTACAAATCTTACATCTGTACTGCTTGTTTTTCCCGACGGCCAGATGTTTACTATTGAATTGGTAAAAGATGAGTCAGTGACAGCTAATGTATTTGCTATTGTTGTGTTTCCTGATTGTGGACCAAATTCTGGAATCCCCAAGACAGCCATATTCTGCTCTTCTGCCTTGCTTGGAGTTGAAATAGTTTGGTGCAAAACATCGGTTTGTGTTCCCTGGTGATGATAATGTGGTGATGGCAACTCTGAGTCCACTCCAGTAGTCTGTGGTCCCAAAGTCACATTCTCAGCATCAGGTATTGCTTCGGGTTGTGTTCCTTGGTAATGATAATGTGGTGATGGCAACTCTGAGTCCACTCCAGTAGTCTGTGGTCCCAAAGTCGCATTCTCAATGTCAGGTATTGCTTCGGTTTGTGTTCCCCAGTAATGATAATGTGACGACGGCAACTCTGAGTCCACTCCAGTAGTCTGTGGTCTAAAAATCACATTCTCAGCATCAGGTATTGCTTCACAGTTATCATCGCAATGACCTTCACTGGTGTGTCTCAATGAGTGTGTAGTTGAAGATCCTCTCTGGCCTGCATATTATATGAATATATACATAGATGCATATACATGGGTGTATGATGTAATATTTGTCAATTTCGATCGCACTATTTCTGTGCACAAACAAATTCATTGATATGCACACGTGTATCTTGCACATGAATTGGAACAGATTGTGAACATATTGTATTATATGTATGTATATAATATATATACAGTACAGTGGCGGCCAAAAGTTACTGGACGATTTAAATATGGCAGCCGTCACCTATTTTAGCATATATGTATTTTTTTTTGAGGGACATCTTACTAGCATTTGAAATTAGCCTTGCTTCCAGCTAAATTGTACATTTTAATACGTTTTGCGAACTTACGTTTCCAAAAGATAAGAATTGTAAGTGTATGACCAAATTTAGAAAACCTGAAATTTTGCCATCAATAATATTTGACATTGCCTGAATGCAACTGATGGGAATTCAAAGTGATGAAAATTAAAGAATATATACAGAATGAGTTTTCACTTGAATTGCTTGTGTACCTTGTTTGGAAATTTTTGGTCCAACCAGCTGGAACCCCTATGCCTATTATATTACATATATATATATATGAGACCTGCTCTGACATGCCTGAGATGACAAGTTGTTTGTTGTTGAGGACTCCGTATATCCTTAAAAACTACCTAATAGTATGCCTATGTACGTATATGTAATATAAGACCTGCCTAGACCTGTCCAAGATTTTCAAATAGTTTGTGGTTTAGGACTTAGTATGAATATCATTAAAAGCTCACCTTTTTGCTTCTGTACGTAGCAGCCAATGGATGTCACAAGGAGTAAGATGATAATCAGAGCAATGACAGGTACCACTCCACTGATGATCATGTTCACTGTAGAACAGTATTATGAATATAATAGTTGTTGATGCATTAGGACACATCTCAATGCATCCACATACACAAACACTATTCTTAGCCCTGCTTAGTCAACGTGCATACTTAGTACACATTCATTCATATATGGAGTCTAAGGAAGACATTCCATGTATGTATACAGTTATCTGGTGGCTCAGTTTATTTAAGCTTTTCATTTGTAGTACTCCACCATTTTGAAGAAAAAATCCGTTGTCTTGTTTCCTACTTATATAGGCATGTTGGCATTAAGTTGTGTATAGTAGTATGTATGATGTAACTAGCTATGGGTTAGCTTGAACACTACAAGTGTAATTTGACCACTTTTGTATAATTTGATAGAACTTCACAGTTAATATTCGTACAGTTCTCTTATTGCAATTTGGTTTCAGTGACATAACCATATCCTTATCCAGCCATGTCACTGTCCCATTGAGACCAGATATGTGAGAGTCCACTGTATGATATATTATATATATATATATACACGGTAGAAGCGCAGGTATAACATGTGAGATTCGAGGGCGTCGACTAGAATTTGGTGGTTAAGGTGTTATGTAAACAATTAAGTCAAAGGTAGTGTGGGCGAGTCACACGCAATCCGCATGATGATCAGTGACATTTCAAATGCACGCTATCAATTGTACGAATACACAGCAGCAACCGTACATTTTTCTCCCTTTATAGATCGAATATTATTAAAATGTTTCTTTGAGAAAGATTCGCGTATTCTTAAGCTTATTATGTACGAGAGACACCGTCGCACGAATTTCATATTTATGCTTACGTAATCCGACCCTCGTGACAGTAACGTGATCTGGAGGAGCATTCTGGGTTTTGAGCATAGTTGAACTTCTCGGAGAATGCGCAATTTTTAACTGCAGCCCAGAGCTACGTATGCGTCGGCATTAGGTAGAAGAAGGGTAAAGCTAACTTTTCACCGTATCGCTTGTTGAGATTCGCTTCCGTTGTCAACATGTGTCAGATTATGTTTTTCACCTCTTGCCACGAACCGACAAAAACCGTCATATCTCAGGAATGGAGGAAGAAATCAACAAGCGATGCGGTGAAAAGTTAGGTGTCATCACTGCGAATGTTTCGAGCTAGAAAGCTAAACTCGTGCCTTCCATCAAAAATTGCGCACTTCGATAAAAGCCTTTTTCATAGGTATGACGGCATGCCGAATATCTCCATCAAATGAGCAAAGTACGAAGCATCTAAGGGATTGAAACATAGTTAACACGTATTAGAAGCGTTCAAACTATTCTTTCCTGTAATAGACCGCTCTTGGAGGGATGGAAAGGCAGAAACAATAAGAGTAATTTTCCGGCGGCCATTTTGTTTACGGTACCGATCTCACATGTCATACCTGCGAGAGAAATGTTTGTTCCTGTCTCATTTTGGCAAAATGTCTTTACAATACAAAGTGGGAACAAAGTCTGCCACATACTGTATTATACAGTGTATAAGTATAATATACACATACGTATCATGGTTTTGGCGTACCTAATGCAGTTGTAGCACGAGGATTGAACCTTGCTGTGATGATTGGACTTTTGTAGTACAAAGGAACAAAACATTCGTAAGTTCCATCTTCATTCCAGCATACTTCAGTTGCTAACACTGGTTTGTTATTGTCATCTCTCATAAGCAGTGGGATGTATGTTCCAGATTTGACGGGTTTATTCATTCTTATACCGAGTATGTCATGTTCCATCACAAACACCTCCCGCTGTGTGATATCAATTTGATATCCAGATTCATTTTCTGTGTTTGCTATGGGCTGTATACTGACAGGGATGTTGTGAATGAGGCTGTATCCCTTATTTCGATCCATTCTAGGTCTCTGGATGGTAATGTTGGTAATGTGTAAAGTAGTGACATTTTCGAATATTTCGTGTGCTGGAAACATCAGGTGGGTTAGTTGTCCACTGCAAAGAAATTTGAGTCCGGGAAAGAGCAATGTTGTCTTCTGAGGATGTGTTTGGACAATGTTTACATTGTAGCCATCAATTGAGTCTTCGTTGACAAATCCTTCCAGGCAGGTATCTCCTGAATCACCTGGAATTTGTAGTCAGCAGTAAAATATAGACTTATTGTGCTGGTTAAAGTGCCACTAGCTATCCTATATTGGCTAGCTTGTACATATTAATGCTGGTACACACAATCCACTCCAGGACCTATAGATGATGTGTATGAGTAGAAATCGATCTAACCTGTATAGGCCATTAGGCTGACTGTTGTGAAGACCAGAAGAACTTTTAGTGATTCCATTGTACAGTGATGGTGTTGTAACTGTGTCACTTCTGAGCAGCTATACTGAATGAAGCCTGTACAGTATGCTATATTATAATATAATATATACTGTTTGTGTAATTGTAATAATACTATAGGGGAAACCCAAGGGGAACCCCTAGGGGAAACACCTGGGGAATACCCAACTTGTGTTAACTTTCTTATGTGTGAAGATGAGTCAGCAACCTTGTCAGTGTATATATCAAGTCACCTTCTCAGTTCATTAGGCTGACTCAGCAGTTCATATGTGTTAACCCATCTATGACCTTTACACATGACCTTTACAAGAGTTATATGTAACCTTAGTTAGATGGTCAGGCCAAGCATTCATGAAACGTGTAATGATGATAAGATGTAATAGAGAAACACAAGAATGCAAACACAGTTCATGTACATTGTTTAATAATTAACACTACCCTGGTAATGTTCAAGTGACCATGTGTATGTAATTAAATGTTCACTTATAACTTGGACTGCAGCTGCACTTAATTCCCGCATAAATTAGTGCTTATTCTGACAGTGTTAATTAGTATAATAAACACAGCCATGACTTGACTTTGAATTGATGGTCTCGGGCATATGTATGTTACTGTATAACTGTATAGCAGGGAATTTTCAGTTTTCTGTTAAATGATTCTCTCGCAGGTATAACATGTGAGATTCGAGGGCGTCGACTAGAATTTTGTGGTTAAGGTGTTATGTAAACAATTTAGTGGCCGATGTGTGGGCGAGTCACACGCAATTCGCGTGATGAGCAGGGACATTTTAAATTCGCGAATACGAAAGTGACGATATAATACAAACTGCACTCTTTTTTTCTTTTCTTTATAGATTTACGATAACTTGAACCTATTCTTATGCATAATATATGCGTAGAGACACCAACGTACGATGAATTATAGGCGTCAGAATTAAGTAGTCATTATTACGTAATCTGAACCTCGTGACAGTAATGTGATTTGGAGTACTGTTCGAAGGATTTATCATTGCTTATGTTCTTGAAAAAAGCGTTTTTTATTACTGCAACCCAGAGCCACCCTGCGCGAAGACTAGATAGAAGAAGGGTTTAAACTAACTTTTCACCGCGGTGCTTGTTAATTTTCGCTCCCGTTGTCGAGATGTGACGGTTTATGTTTAGTACCTCTTGCTGAAAACCGAGAAAAACCGTCATATCTCAGGATTGGAGGGATAAATTAACAAGCACCACGGTGAAAAGTTAGATGTCATTATCTGAAATGTTTCTAGCAAGAAACCTAAATTCGTAACATACATCTTAAAAAACGCTTTTTGATAAAAGCCTTTTTCATAGGTATTACAGTATACTGGATATTTCCATCGAAAATGTACATTGCGAAATTTCTAAAGCTTCAAACCATAGCTATGATGTTCTAGAAATGTACACACTATTCTTTTCTGCATTCAACTAATCCAGGAGGGAGAAACATGCAGAAAAGTTGAGGTTATTTTTCGGGCGGCCATTTTGTTCTCGGCACCGATCTCACATGTCATACCTGCGCTTGTCAATAATTGCATGTCATTGCCATACTCGGCAAACAGTTTCAATTACAGTACGTACGTGTATAAAGTAGTTTTGTATGTTCTACTATCTGTGTTCACTATATTATTGTTAAAATTAGTGAATGTTTTTTTATGGCAAGGGTACAGAACTAAACTGTTCTATTTATTCACTCGTAGTACGATATGTGTATGGGTGTTCTTGCTTGTTCACTTTCATGTTGTTGCCGAGTCTGAATTCTTACGCGAGTCCACTTTTTTTCCCTCTTCCCACTTCAGTATCAAGTTGGAATTTGACTCAAACTCTCTGATGATGTCATCAAAACATGGCCGCATTGCTGGGTTTAGTTTCCTGTGTAATGGAAGCCATGGAAAGCATGTCTTGTTTCATTGGTTAGTTCAGTCAGTTTACGTTATTGTCACTAGTAGTGTTTGTTCGTGTAACAACTTTGGAATTGTACATTTTTGTCAAATTCACCAGCACTTGAGCATGATCGAGTATATCCCCCTGGGGCACCCTGGTGGGGGAGGGAGAGTGTAGCCACTATTTAGAGCTCTAAGAAACTGCAGATTCAAAACAACTGTTAGTTCAAGAAAATGTTGATTTCAATGAATTTGTGTTGCATCCTCTACTGTGCTCTAGTGAATTTAGGTTTCTCTGTAGTCCAGTCAGCTGGACCCCTTATTTCTTAATGGCGTATTATGTAAATGCTAGAAAGGGTGTGAAAGGGAACTAACTAACACTACAAACACACTACTAACAGTCACTAACTGTCCCTACAGGTATTATATCCAACTGGTCACATCATTGAAGCACAGATGGTACCAACTATGCTCATAGTTAAGATGGCCGACCGTTGAGATATTTATCATTGGTAAATTGAACTAACAAAGCTGGTTGTGGTTCCCACACGATCCTGGTGAAGACACTGTTGGTATTAATCCTTTGCTACAAGAAATACACCTCAGAAACCTTAACCTGTTTTGACGCACTTGTCAATCTAGAATAGTCAACCTTTGTGCAACTATGGTCAGAGACTGCAGAATCGGAACAACTTGCTGGACCTACGTTTTGCCTTTTCTGCTGCTTTAGCTGTTTACATAAGGGTACATGCAAAGTACATACATACACTAAGGGATATGTGGGTCCAGCTGGTTGGACTAGTTACACTGTTATGTATCAGTTAACAGTACATGGGTAGCTTTTCTGTCTTTCTCTGTCATTATATGCATGCATGTATGACAAGTTCTTAATATAATATACAATACTGATGTGTACATGTGTGTTATATATACCTCCTCAATGGTAAATTCTTCAAATGGTCATTGCATGCATATACGTATGACAAATTCTTATAAAGATATATATAGAATACTGGTGTGTACCTGTGCATTATACGTACATACCTCCTCGATGGTAAACTCTTCAAATGGTTTGTGTCCGAGTGACCATATCTCATACATGACCATCCCATAACTCCACACATCACTCTGAATAGTGTATTTGTTATAGAAGATGGCCTCTGGAGCTGTCCACTTGACTGGGATGTGTCCTCCCTTGGTCTTGTAGTAGTAATTGCTGACATTGCGTGACATCCCGAAATCAGCGATCTATGGGGATCAATTTTGTACAATGTATGTATCTACTGTTATGTGTGAATGTTGATTATACCCACTGCATACACATACTGACAGTCTATGTACATGCATATGTGTACTCTGTACCTCGTACATTATACAGTACGTAGGTATGTACATCTCAACCTCACACTACTTTTGAATGTAATACATATGCACACCTCTTGTACCCATGTACGCCTCCCTCATACCCATGTACGCCTCTCTCGTACCCATGTACACCTCCCTCATACCCATGTATGCCCCCTCTTGTACCATTGGTAGAATGGATTCCTTCAAGTACACATTTGGCTTTGTCTTCCCTTACAAATTTAAGGATTCATTTCCTGTTTTCTTACTGAAGGTGCTATAAATAACATGCATTCTGATTAGCCACTTCCTGAACCTTTGTTAGCTACTTGGTAAATCGGTTGTCACATCTGGGGATCTCAGATATGCATAGGGATATGTATAGCTGTCGGCCACTCTCATGTTGCCATCAATCAGGAAACATACGCACGTACTACACTATTACTATATACTGTATACGCTATCACCCCACACTGCCTGTATATACATCACGTCACACTGCATGCATACACATGCACATCCTTTCCTTATACTAAATGCATAATATGTACATGTATCCTCACCTTACACTCGATGTCTGCTGTGAGTAGCACATTCCTAGCAGCAAGATCACGATGTATGAAACCTTTCTGGGATAAGTACCTCATTCCGTCTGCTATCTCCTGACAGAACCTCAGTAGAGTAGCTGGTAAGTGTGTTTCATTCTTTAGTTTGCTATAGGAGATCAATGTGCATTTGAGACCATGCTATCCATTAGAATGCCTTTCCTGTTGTCCACTTTTTCTATAGTTACATATCTGCTTAGCAGAGCAGTTAGCAGCTAACCGTTAACAGTAAGCTGCTCAGTACTCACAAACTCCAGGTAATAAAATACCAGAAAGGAGCCAACTGTTTCCGTTCAACACTGACTTTTCTTGAGAAATTCACATACAGTCAAACCCCTTTAAAACGAAACCGCTTAGCATGAAATATCGGATTACCCGAAATTTTATCGCAGGCCCGACAAAATTGCTATGGACAAATGTATATTTTTTCTCGGATAACACGAAAACGGATAGCATGAAATTCCGGATATTACGAAAGATTTGTCTGTCACCTTGGAAAGAAAGAAAGTTTAAAGCGAAATGGCTGCTAAACACAAATCCCTGTCTCTTCAAGATAAGATTAAAATATTGAAGGTCGTCGAAGAGAGTGCTGGTCAGCACGGATCTAAAGGAAGAATTGCCAAAGAATTCGGTATAGCCAATTCTACGCTGTCCACGATTATCAAGGACAAAGACAAGATCGTTGCAGCTTTCAATCACGGAACGTTTGAACCAGAGAGGAAGAGAATGAGAACATCAGTATACGAGGACGTAGAAGAAGCGCTACTGATCTGGTTTAAGGACATTCGTGGGAGAAATGTTCCTGTTTCAGGTGAAGTGCTACAGATGAAGGCTAGCGAACTAGCCTCAGAACTTGGTCACGGCAATTTTTCCTGCAGTAATGGGTGGTTATCACGCTTCAAAACTCGCCATGGCATTTCTCAAAAGTGAATTTGTGGTGAAAGCTGCTCAGTTAGCGAGGAAACAAGCGACAAATGGCTCTCCATCACACTGCCCACTCTCCAAGAAGGATACGAAGCTCGAGACATATTCAACGTCGACGAAACGGGTTTATTTTTCAAGCTCCTGCCTGAAAAAACCTTAGGTTTCAAAAACGAACCTTGCCATGGGGGGAAACATAGCAAAGAAAGACTAACTGTACTTGCCGGAGCAAATTCTGATGGGACTGAAAAGTTGCCACTTTTGGTGATAGGGAAAAGCAAGAAACCGAGATGTTTCAAAAATGTGAGATCCCTACCAGTGCAGTATGATGCTTCAAAAAAAGCCTGGATGACCGCAAACTTGTTTGAAACTTGGATTCGCAGCCTTGATCGTCAGTTTTGTCGTCAGAAACGTCAAGTTATCCTATTTTTGGATAATTGTACTGCGCATCCTCCTATTGACGGGTTGACCAACATTCGATTGGCATTTTTACCACCCAACACGACAGCTAAACTGCAGCCACTAGATCAAGGAATTATTCGGTCATTGAAGGCTTTGTACCGAAAGAAGTTGCTTGCAAAGCTTATCTCTTCCTTGGATAAGGGAGAAGAATTTTCAGTGAATGTACTGGATGCCTTGCACTTCTTACGTGCTGCCTGGGATGATGTTACGTCAACCACCGTGACAAATTGCTTCCGTAAAGCTGGATTTATGTGCAGCCAAGAAAGCACTGATGCCGATGATGGAGACACATCAGCTGTTGTCAGTGAGGTACAGCAGCAATTTCAATGTTTGTTGCAGTCAGGTATTGGAGGCCTACAGAATGTTTCACCAGAAGAATACATCACTGCAGATGAGGAGGTGGAAACTGTGGGAGAATTAACCAATGCTGACATTGTTGCCCAGGTTCAGAGCCAACAAAATGCTGAAGACGAAGATGAAGATGATGACGATAGTGTACAAAATGATGAGCCTATGGTAACCGTGCTGGAAGCACAACAATGCATCAAGAAGTTACGATGCTTCTTTGAAGCCGAAGAAGATGCCTCCAAATTTTTCAGCAGCATCAATGACATGGACTGTTATTTGGATAGAAAGAGAGCTACCTTCCGACAGACTAAAATTACAGACTTTTTGGTTTAACACACACAGTTAAGCAAGTTTTGTTAAGTACTGTAATTGTCTTCTCCATGATTATCTTTTACTGTAAATTGTACCATGATTGTTCCTAGTGCAAATTTCAATGGTCCTTATTATCCTATCTATGCTCATAATACGAGTTCTGTTAAAGTGAAATTCTGTTAAAATGAAATTATTGTGTGGTCCGCAGAGTTTCGTTTTAAAGGGGTTTGACTGTATTTGCAATCAAGGCATGTTTTGGATGGAGTAATTTCATATCCACTGCATTCATATTACACGGCTCAAATGTAATCTACTTCGTAAGTACGTACGTACGTGGGCACTACTCACCTTATGTCAGTGAGATAGTCTCTCAGTTCACCTCCCCCGATAAACTCCATCACAATTGCTGGCTATAAGGGAAGTAAACATACGTACATATGTATGTAAGTGTTTGGATTATATTATTGCGATATGTTAATAATGACGGTCTCACATTGTGTGCTGGTCTAAATTTGGATATCATTGTGTGAATAGTGTGTCTCTGAATACAATTGCATACATATGGAGAGATTCATATTTGGATACATTTCAATAATATGTCCTACATGTACATATATACAAGACTGTTGTTGAATATGTTTATAAATCAGTTAACTACCGTATAGCGGAAAATTTTTGCAAGACAAAATTTTCGCGGATGGCTCCAATAATGAAAATTTGTAGATAAAATTTTCATGGATACTGGCCACAGTCATGTGATAGAACAACGACAATGCCTAATTTGCAGATACAATTTTCGCGGATGTTAGACCAACTGCGAAATTCGCAAAAATTTTGTCCCGCAAAAATTTCCCACTATATGGTATCCCTGTGTGTGTGTGTGTGTGTGTGTGTGTGTGTGTGTGTGTGTGTGTGTGTGTGTGTGTGTGTGTGTGTGTGTGTGGCCGTGCATGTGTGTGCATGCGTGCGGGCATGTGCGCGTGTTTGTGTGTGTGTGTGTGTGTGTGTGTGTGTGTGTGTGTGTGTGTGTGTGTGTGTGTGTGTGTGAGTGGCCGTGTGTGTGTGTGTGTGTATGTGTGTGTGGAGGCATGCATATGCGTATATATTAATATATGAACTTGTTAATTTACTAGCAGATGGTTGAAGACACAATGTATTTGCTGGTGTGTAGACTCACTGTTTCAGGCTCTTTCACTACCCCATACATTTGTGCAATGTGTGGGTGTGTGAACTGTCCCATGATAGCTGCTTCTTGAAGTAGTTTAACTCTTTCATCATTTGATGCTGTAGACTTGAGTGTCTTCAGAGCTACTGTTTGAGTCCTTCCTGTTGTTGACTTCCACTGTCCCTTGTAGACTACTCCAAATTCCCCTTCTCCAATTTGTTCTTGTATATCAATGGCTTTTATTGGTATTTGGATGTATTGTCTGGAGGCCATCTCATCGTAGATTGCTTCAACCACAGTATTGTGTGTTTGTTCAATTTCTCTCTTTGATTGAGATGGTTGTATAACATATGGTGATGTAATAGGCTTATTCAGCTACATGTATACTGGTACTGTATGCATGACACAACATATCATATTTACCTTTTCATTTAACAGTGTGTCACCACTTTCTTGCACTGGTGGGGTTGTGTTGGTTGTGGCATTCTCTGAGACTGTAGCATAGATGGAGTTATACTGACAGTGGTCACCTCTCTGCGTTAGGGTACCACCCAGCTTCTCATTGGTGTCCTCTTCGAGAACATGGCCCACTATCTCCATGACCTCCATGGTCTTCAATTCACCATGTTCTATGACTGTTTCGTAATTTTCTGATTTCACTCTTGGCATAGATACTCTGAAGCCACTGGTATTCTCTGTTGAGTTATTAACAACGATCATGCACTTTGATGTATGCCTGTGTGTAATGTGTATTATTGTGTGTGTGTGTGTGTGTGTGTGTGTGTGTGTGTGTGTGTGTGTGTGTGTGTGTTCCTTTACTTACTGCCTTTCAATTGAGCACGTCCTTTGACAACCAAGATTCCAATAACGATAGCAAGAGAGATGATGATTAAGAATAGAATTGTTGACACTGCTCCTAGCACACCTGCTATTATTGTCATATATTCACTTGTACCTACAAATAAAATAACCCGAAATTTACATAAAGCATGTTGCCATGGAAGCAGATCTCATCATATTATTATTATAACACCATCCTGCTCTCATCCTCATTTTGCAACCACTCAACACCCACTGATGACATACTGCTGAGCAGTAGAGAGAGTATATAAAGCTTGGTAGTATCTTGAACTAACTTTCCGAAAAACTAAATTAATCTCGCGCTCAAGGATCCTTAACTTACAAGCAGGAGTGGGACTTTCTCGTTGTGACTATAGTCTGAGGACAATACAAGATGAACTAAATCCACATGAACCAACCAACCTGTCTCCATTGCAATGGGCTTTGTAGCAGTCGTAGTTACCACCAAAGGCCTGTCTGTGCTATATGTAGATGTATTCATATCAGATGTATTGATATCTTCTCTGCAATGAAGACATGTAACTGAATAATTAATGCTATGTTGAGCGGCTTTGAATGGAATATCCATGGATGCATATCCTTGTATTTGTGCCATTTTTCATTCAATGATTCACCATTTTTACGGTGAATTAGCTATTTTATGATTGTTATTTGAAAAGAACTACTATAAAATGTAACTATCAAGTGTGTGAACATCTATTGTTACTGTTTGTGTAGATGGCTAAAATGTCTAAGAGTTCATATACATCCAGCTGCTAGATATAGCTAATATGTATGGAGTGCTCAGAATAAAAATTTGTACTCACTTTGATAAGGTGATTCCACTACCATTAGCAGTCACTGTTCCTGAGAAAAACATGTTTTGTGTTCAGTTGGGGGAAGTGTTTATCATGTTCCATTGTCACATAAGCATTATACAGGCTTCTTACTTCCCATAACAATTGACTGTATACACAGTGTAATTGAGTTATCTGGGAAGAATGTGGCCCACAGATGTCCAGTGCATGTGCTGTGCATGGTGTGTCTCAAGGGTACTTAGTTTGTCATGTGTACTGTATAGGATCACCTTTTGTGACAACAGGTATGTGGTACATGTACTGTGAAGTGCATGCCTCGTGACACCTTGTACACTGTGTGTATTGCTCTAGACTTACATTTCTGGGGTTATCTACATAGGGTTCGTTGGTTTGTTAGTTTGTGTGTGTGTGTGTGTGTGTGTGTGTGTGTGTGTGTGTGTGTGTGTGTGTGTGCATGTGTGTGTGTGTGTGTGTGTGTGTGTGTGTGTGTGTGTGTGTGTGTGTGTGTGTGTGTGTGTGCGCAGTATGTTCAGTTACAGTTTGTTCATATCTAGCTGCCTCTGTGTGTATACTTGGATATTGCATCATATAACATCTCACGCTGGTGCACTAACCTTCACTTTGCTGGAATACACCATATATGAGTGGTATTGTGGCTGCTCCTCCTACACCACACCCACCAGCAGCCTGGTACTCCTTTGTGAGTATTGGTATGTGCTGTCTTATGTCATCTCTCCTATACTTGGGTAAACTGATCTGTAGAAGGTCTCCCTTCCTAACCAGCACGTTATTGAAAGTGATGTTCCCCTTAATGTTCTCTGTAGTCTCCATTTTGTTGGTTATTGTAACCCGTCCCTTTCTACTGCTACCTGATACTGTGTAACCCCGCCCCCTCTCTCTGCTCCAAATAAGGACATCCAGTGTGAGCTCTTTATCCCATGCAATGCCCACAGTGGTTGAAAAAGGCATGATCATTTCTGTTATGACCCCATCACAGATGATGTTGACATCGGGGTATAAAATGAGTCCCCCGTCTTGGTCCAGTGCTGTGTAGTTGTCCCATTTTTCCTCTGGCGGGAAGATCTGGGCAAATCCTCTCAGGCAATCTTCTACAGGGGATGTACATATGTACATGCAGTATATGCGTATGCCATCTTTGAGCATATATGGTCTGTAAGTACGTACTGTAGATATGTACAGTATGTATGACAGAGCCTGGGATAACACGTTACTTTCATCTCCCTTGGATATGGATCACTGCACCAATATTGCCAGCTGATGTATTGACAGCATTTTCTGCTATGATCTAATTTGAATTTGTTCAATTAGTGAAAACCATACTATGTCTAATTTAAAATGTTGTATAATGTGAATGGCTGTCTACAACTGAATGTCACTTCATGACCAAGATATCTTATTCTAGTACTGGTAATCTCTGCATAATTCTACTCTAGTTTAGTACAATCCACTACGGTAACCGCTTTATCTGTTAAACCTTTCAATCTGCCACATTTTGAAGTACCAATATAATGTACAAGTACCAATGAATATCCAGTTGAACCACCAAACTCATTGATCCACCATTTTCTTCGAAATCAAATTGCAGCAGATTAACGAGTATTCACCTTATAAGATCACTGTACACTCACCGGGTCTAGCCACATTTCCTTGGAGGAGGTTTACACTCATGGTAAAGAGTACGATCAACTGACAGAATAGATATTTCCCTGCTTCCATGGCCCAGCTGTCTTCATCCAGACGCATATACCTCAGGCACTGTGGAACACTCCCTTTATATTGTAGCTGTTCCACTACTGAAGCCTTCCTATTGACTGTGCATACCGTACTCATTCAAGTGAGTTGTGGCTCCACAAAATCATTGTGTAGACACTCATCCTTATCTGTAGAGTGCCTTCTTTAGGGATTTGAAAAGCACACCATCTCTCAAAGTAGAAACAATAGCCAGAGACACACCACATTGCTAATGTTATGGAGACATTGCCGCCAGAGTGTGTATTGTATGGCCTCTTGTGGCGTACCGACTGCATACATGAAATTCCTTATATTGTGTCAATATTATGATTCTGACAATTCAATTCAAGTGCTGTCAGCTGATAATTTGCTTTCAGCTGTACATATTATTAATTGCGTGATGCACAGTCTTAGATGAAAACCTTTACTATGTATGAAATGTATAGCCTGTGCTTAACACATGATAGGTATTTACACAGTTGCATGCTATTATGGGTATCATTCAATGCAAATTGGCCTAAAGTATACAGTAACTGTTGTTCACTACTGTATAGTGGGAAATTTTCGTGGGACAAAATTTTCACGGATTTCACGGTTGGCCTAACATCCGCGAAAATAAAATCCGCGAATTAGCACTCTGGTTGTACTGTCATGTGAATGTGGCCAGCATCTGCGAAAATTTTATCCTGCGAAAATTTCCCACAGTATGGTATATTATACAAAACGTAGTATGTATGGGGAAATCAATAGTTGTAACCCTCAGTGTTGGGCTACAACAGAGATACTGATACTTTAGTGTGATTGATAATGAAGTTGCTGCCAAAGTTGCCTTGTAGAGACAGGTGTGCATGGTGACAGTACTTAGTATTGTGTCTATGCAGTATGGTGTCCCACTGGTGTATTACTCACTACTGTAGTATTACTATTGTATTGTGTTAATTGAAGGGCACTGTTGTGATGGAAGTGGGAACGAGTGTTGCTGGCTTAATAAAAAAGACGAAGTGTTCATACACGAAATAATGAATGCATAAATGATTTCAATAGAGACAATAATAATAAGTGATAGAAATTACAATCATTAGTAGGAAGTAGGGAAATATATGTTTTCAGTGTATGCAAGGTGTCGACATGTTAAACACACATTTATCTTCACGATCTCCACAGGCTTACAGTTGTAGCTAAGCATTTTTCATGTAGATCAACTGTAGATCTTTGTACAGTTCTTGTCCATGTTCAAGTGGTGCTCCCAAAACAGAACACAATGGAGTATGGTGGTTATTTCTGCTTTCCCATTTCAGAATTGAATTTGGATTGGAACCCAGTTCACTGTAGACCATGTCAAAGGTCAATCTCTTCTTCGGATCAGGCTCCCTATTGATGTTGAGCAAAAGGTGAATAGATGCTTTACCACCAAATGTGAGTTGACTTACCAGCATTTGACCATGATGGCATAAATCCCCCTAGGGCACCCAGGTGGGGGAGGCTGGTTGTACTTTGAATTCAGTGCATCGACCACCTGTGTCATTTAAGACGCATTAACCATAGGTAACTTTACCTACAGTGAATATTCGTTAAACCGCCACAATTGGTTCAGGCGAATTTTTGTCGGATTATACTGATCTTCTTCGGGATGTCTCCTACCAGTTGTCGCACAATTTGTACGTTCTGCGTCTTTGGGTACTTTTTTCTACTTCTGCTTCATTGTCAAGTCAATTTTAGAACGCTTTGCTGCTATTTTGTTCTACACTAAGACAGCTTCTTAAAACTTGGATTATCTGTAACTGAAGTCCATACGAAAGTGCAAATTGGTACACAGATGAATGGCGGATGGCAGAATTGCGAGATGGCGGATTACTTGTGTAGCGTAGCCATACAAGCGAATTTGTTCCATAATAATATGGCGGATAAAACGGTTTGGTGGATTAACCAGGGGTGGATTAACGAATATTCACTGTATGAGTATCATGAATGTAATTACCTGTTGAATTGTGAATGTGTGGAATGGCCTGTGCCCGAGTGACCATATCTCGTACATGACCATCCCATAACTCCACACATCACTCTTTGTGGAGTATCGCTTGTAGAAAATGGCCTCAGGAGCTGTCCACTTGACTGGTATATGACCTCCCTTTGGTTTGTAGTAGTAATCCTCTTCAAGATCATGAGACATCCCAAAATCAGCAATCTATCATAGAAATCATAATGTTACAGAATAAGATTTATTCAGATAGTATCACACAGTGATATACTTATGTTTGTATGCACCCTCACCCATACATGTATCCTCACCTTACACTTGATGTCTGCTGTGAGTAGCACATTCCTAGCAGCAAGATCACGATGTATGAAACCTTTCTGGGATAAGTACCTCATTCCGTCTGCTATCTCCTGACAGAACCTCAGTAGATCGTAGCATAGTTGCTTTTCCCCAACTCTGTAGTCTGAACCACTGCATGTAGCAGAAAATTTTCAAAGATTCGTTTTAACAAATTAATATTTCACACAAGCAGGTACCAAGACCTCAGATTTGACTAGTGTACATGTAGTACAGGACGTCGTGCTTAATTGTATAGAATAAGGCCTTATACATAGCAATATGTGTGTGTGCGTAAGTGCATGCGTGTGTGCGTGCGTGCATGTGCTGTAAGTGCAAGATATGTGCAGGTTTACAACTATGCACTTACAGATTGCTACAATAGCAGAACCTATACAGATTGGAATATATCATCACAATAGATGTACATTGTACATAGGGGTGTCTGTACCTATCCTTGAGAAACTCCAAATGTTCCTTCAAATCGCCTTTAGCAAGAAATTCCATCACTACAATGGGCTATGTATTGAGATGACAAACAGTTTCATGTTACGTTAGGTTATGATATTACATCAAGTATTGAACTCACAAAGTGCATGTCTTTTACAACTCCATAGGCCTTCACGATGTGTGGGTGGTTGAACTGTCCAATAGTAGCTGCTTCTTGAAGCAGTTTAACTCTTTCGTTATTTGATGCTGTGGACTTGAGTGTCTTCAGAGCTACTGTTTGAGTCCTTCCTGTTGTTGACTTCCACTGTCCCTTGTAGACTACACCAAATTCCCCTTCTCCCAGTTGCTTTTCCATTTCAATTTTGGATTTCGGGATATCCAAGTGGCCAGTGATTTGTCCATAGATGGCATCGACTGTCCTCCCAGGAGTCCAATACTGTGGTTCCTGTGTTATGGAGACGCATACAACTTGTGTCTGTGGTTGATTGTATTAGATTAAGTACATACCGTACACAGGAGTAGGGACGTATACAGATCAATGTACAGTATTATAACAACACTACCATTGTGCATCCTATGCACATATTATGTATTTATATGGTTATCAATCATTTTACTTCGAAGAATAGCTAAGGTACACTATGTGGTAGGTTGTGTGGACAGGTCAAAGTGCAAAGTGTGCATGTATATGCATGCTATTTGCACACTTCCCTCTTCCATGGTACACTACCAATGGGTATGTACTATGATTGTTATTAGAATTTGTTTATAAATTACCTAGCAATTCATTGTTCAGCTGCTGTACGGGAGTGAGTATTATTGTATATGGAAACATACCACACACCAAATAAAGTGCGTCGGGTTGGGCTGTAGTGATTACAGACACTCCAGCGGATTGTTAACTTTGACTTTGTCCTTATAAACATCAAGCCGAAGTGTCTGTATGTCTGCTGCAGCCCTACCGAGGTACTTGGCTATTACATACATCAAACATTTGACACCAGATACGTACATCATAATAGCTCACCTCATCAACACATTGTGTATTTGCATAATGTTCAAGCGTGTTGACAGCAATTTCATAGTTGTTGGGTTGATCATGTGGCAGTATGAGAGGAGTCATATTGGCTTCATCATATATTAACAACTCAGATTGATGGTTGCTGTTCTGTCCACTATCTTGCATCCTAATTCCTTCAGCGGTTGTTTCATATGATTGCGCTATGTTGAGGGTGTCTGTTACAGTGGTAGATTGTATAGGAGATTGTCACCATGAGACAAATTACTTGATTCCACTGTATATGGACTAAAATCCCTTAGGAAGATCCCATGTCTTTGTACCAATGTGGTATGGGCCTATTAGTTTTTGGCTTAGCAACTGTATTGTTGCTAATACAGGCAGTGGTGAATTTCGCATATACGTATTCAGTATAATACCTACATACATAGCACAGTAAGCATGTATCCGCTGTGTATAGTATGTACATACCTCTCTGTGCAGTTGACATATCGTAGTGTATGACTGTATGTACAATGTGTATGTATATGTAATATCAGATTCTACATCCGATTCAGTACACCGAGGGCGTACCTTCCTTTCTGTTTCTGTGCACTTTCACTGCTAATATTCCGATAGCGACCAGAAGTCCAATCACGATCAGCAGTAGAACAACCAGTAGTACACCCAGTACTATGACAACCGTGCCTCTGTTCTCACTGGTATCTATTATGCAATGTGATGTGTTTGTGTACGCGTGGGAATGAGGATGTGATTATGTATTTTAGTGCAATGTTTTTTCATAACTATTGACCTTTTCACACATAATTGGTGCTACATACTTTGTACATATCGCCAGTTATGCACACAATAGTAATGGTTGTATCCCATTTCTAAGGTCTATTGCCTAGACAACCTCAAGGAAATGGTCCTATTTGGACGTGTTATTTGTACTTTGTGACTGTTGTGCACTAAAATGACATTTGTCACCTACCAGTTTTGGTGAAGTGACTTATTACACTTGTAGTGATTTACAAGCCAATCTAACACTATAGGTTGCCCTGGTAACAATGTACAGAGTTATATATATGTTTACAGACATCCCTATTCATACTATATGTCATATATCCACCTATTATTCCCTATTCTTACAATATGTCATGTATCCACCTTTTATTATCATACTTGTAACTTATGCACTGTGTACAGTTCAACTTGCTTAGTAAGTCCCTTGAAGAGCATATTACATCTGTACATCCAACAGAGGTACAGGGTATTGATGCTGGTTGACATACAGTAGTGTACATGAGTTGTATGTTTTATCAGGAGTGTATATGTTCCAACTGGTTGCAGTGTACTTACTGAGCAAGTTGTACTGTATGTATCTGTAGACATTGGTGCTTTAACTCACTCATTTGCACTGTTGGTGTACTACTCGAAATATCAGTTGTCAGCAATCTAGGAAGTAAAAACATTGATTTTTGAATGAATTGTGGGTAAATACATGCATGAGTGTACTAGATACAGAGGTACATTGTCAGTGTATGTACGTACCATGTACCACATGCCTACCTCGCAGTTACTGATGTTGGCATGGCGATGTCTATATTTGATGTGATGACGTCTTTCTCTGACACCGTACTTTTTGTCACTAATGATTAAAAGGAAAAAGTTGAGGTGGCATTGACAACCTAAGGGTGGGATAATGACTTGTGCACGTGGTTGGGATATTTATTTCACTACTCATAAAAGTTTGAAGAACCATCAATACTGAGCATGTTCATTCTTAAACCAACATACGTAATGATTGACATGTACATATGTACATATCGCACTCTTTTTTTCGTGGAAGTAAATTTTCGGAAATAAACAAAGTTCATGTTTTTATTTTTGTGAATGAACATAGCTTAGTTTATATTATAGTATACACGTTATAATCAATATTTGGCTGGAAAGGTTGAGTACGTCCCTCGTTTTCCATCTGAAGTCTTCAGTTTCTGCTGCATTCTTAACTTTATTTGCAGCCAAGAAAGCTGCTTCAGTTGAAAATGGAATTGACTTCACTGGGATTTGCCTCAGTCCTAGGAGTCTTGATGTCCTTCACCATACTGTTTGGAAACAAGTCGAGACACAATCCAGCGCACGCTAGTATATGATGAATAGTAGTTATACATAACATATTTCTATTGCAGTGAATATGTTGTTGAGCGTGGTTAAATTTGCTTTTTTGCAAATCTTACATCATTTGTGAGGTTTGCGAAAGTTTAGTCTTGCGAAAAAAATTACAGAGAGTACGGTATATTATTCTAAATATTAAAATTAATTGATTTATAATGATTATTAACAATTCACTGTGTATCATTGACAGCCAACAGCTGAGTGTTCACCCTTGTCCACATATTGAATGACAGCTAATGTTACCTATTTTGGTCAATGGTAACTTTACAATATGCCATACTGTACCAATACTTAGCACATAAGATCCCATTGAGGTAGTAAACATATCAATGAAGGGTGTGACGATAACTACTTCAGTGGCAACCTGTATACAACTAGAATGGAGAGTACTACATACATCATAATATCTTTACCTGATATTTCCTCTGGAGTGAAGTCCACTTGTATGAGAGGTAGTAGTACTGTTCTCCCTCCATCCCCCAACTGGTGCTCAGTTAGCAGTACTGGGATGTGCTCCCTTTTATCCATACCCCCACTATACCTTGGCACAGTGATTTCCATAATGTCAAATTCTAGTATCATGTTGGATGAGATTGTATTCAGGGTAGCACTATCCTGTACCTTTACAGTAGTGTCACTACTGAAAGTAGTTCTATCAGCTATGACGCCTAATTCAATATTTATAGCTCTCTCATTCTGTCTCCTCCAAACCGAGAGAGTGAGTTGAAGATTATTATCCCATGTCATCCCTGCTATTGTTGAATACGGTATGGTGACACTGTTGAGTGTCCCATTACATGTGAACATTAGTTCAGGATATAGGAAGCTCCCTCCATCAACATCAAGTACTTCATAGTTGTCCCATTCCTCTACTGGTGGTATGGTTTGGGTGAATCCTCTCAGACAGGGATCTACGCAGTAAATTAATGGTTTTCATTAAATTCTGTACTAACACATAGATGATAGAAACACTGTTTTTTCCACCAATTAACCATAAACAAGAAGTTAACAAGCCACTGGTGGTGTACTGTAGATGGCAGTGGTGTAGAGAGTATCTTCAGGTCACTTAGCTGTGGTAGCTAATGAAAGTTGTGTCAATGTTCAACTCTATGCTAAGTGTGCAGATTACCTCTTAATATGTCTGTTAACCTACTGAAGAATGAATTCTATCCTCAAAGTAGTCTCAAACTGCACACTAGGATGTGTATCTGGATATTCACTAGCCTAACAGGTTGTTTTAGGTTCAGCTCAGCTCTAACCATCTACCAACTTCAACACTCCCTAACTCTCTCACCTGAATCAGCTTCACTTCCAAGAAAATAATCTGCACTGACACCAAAGAATATCAACCATTGAAAGAGTTGAAGAGATTTAGCCATTTTGATGTCTAAACTGGCTGGAGATGGAGACTAAGCATCACCAGGAGACGTGTGACACGAAGTGGAGGCTGGTATTGGTATGTGGCCTTTTTGGTAGGTGTCCAACTGTTAGTGTAAACTAACTGCATAAATGGTGAATCATGAATAATGGTTAGCCATGAATACCATTATCTTTATCAATGAATTAAATTATCTGTGATGTCTTCAGGACTGCATACATCATTATTCGATTATGGATGAATATTTGCACTCCGGACCTACCTTATGTGATTGAAGGCTGTGTATGCCTGGATTGAAGGAGGCAGCATTGCCTTAGTATGGAGACCTATGAGGTCCTTGTATTTGATGTGCTCATTCTCATCCCCCTGTTCCACCTCGTGTCCTGGTCTCCTTCGTTCATACAGTCTCACAGCAGCAGTACATTACCTTTGTATGTAGCCTCCATTTGTGTAAGCACTACAGATATCAGTGAATAGTTTAAATCATTAGTCCAGGGATGTGTGTGGTAATTGGACCTAGCTGGATAAAGGCACCTCTGATCCACTTGTACTGTGTGGTACAATATGCAGTTTGTATACATTAGTTTGACCTAGGTATGTCCTTTGTTGACATTGTGGGTGTGAGTGTAAACATGCCAGCTACTTCCTGTTTAAATGTTACACACTAGCTGACCACTCAACACTTCCTTCATCCATCATTATTGTGTTACAGTGGACTTTGCTACCTCAGTGGATTGCTGGTGTACTGTTGTCAGTGTGATGTGGAATGTAAATATGACCAATAATATAAAGTGTAGCAGTATTTATTCACTTAACCATTGGCTACTATTCTATAGTATCCAATAGTTGTTGTGCTATACAATATTTACCTCAAACTGTGGTAATTGGTCCAATTCATCTTTTAATATGTGTAGAATACTGAATAGCAATTTCCAGCTTTAAACCAGAGTTTCAAACTATATACTAGTATTGTATCTGGATATTCACCAGCCTAACAGTACAATTTAGGTTCAGCTCAGCTCTAATCTTCCGCCAACTTCAATGCTCCCTAACTCTCTCACCTGAATCAGCTGAAGACATTGAAGAGTTGAAGACATTCAGCCATTTTCCTGCTCTAAAATGGCTGCAGACCAAACATCTTGTGGTAGTGGAGGCTGGTGTTGGTATGTGGCCTTTTGTGTAGGTCTCCAACACAGCATACAATATGACCATGAATGTAATCAACCAATGAATTCCATTAACTAGTTCAAATAAATAATGGTATTTGCAAGGTCTTCAGGTAACCTCTTCATAGTATGTATGCAGAATGGGAATATGACGTGTAAAATCAATAAAGCAGCATATCATTATTGTGAACAGTTAAGATGTTTGCCATGCTTGCATTTATGCTGAGAAGGGATCTTTGAAGGACTACTGGTTTATAATACATATTGTTAATAACTAGAATTTCTGATCAAATGGTCCAGGAGGACATTTATGTCAAATACATACATAATGTTACGATGTCAAAGAAGTGTTTTAAATGGCTAAGGTGCATATTAGCTTTATATTGTTTCTTATAATAAGGGCTTGCTATATGTATGCTATGCAAATATTGTACTTCAGCAATAGTATGAAATATTCCTTTAGATGGCGTCCAGTTAGGTCAACATCATATGTACATTGGGTCAGTTGGCCTATATGCTGGAGAAGGCTGCATTTCAACATCATCTTCATTATTGTATATATTTGCTTCTTCATAAACTGGTCCAGTCCCATCCTCTTGTTCCACCTCAAGTGTCCTGGTCTTCTTCACTCTTACAGTCTTACAGCAGAAGTACATGACCAGTACAGTCACTACTACTGTCAGTACAGTAGCCTCTATTTGTGTGAGCACTACAGCCAGACCCACTGACAATCCAAGTGATAGGGACTCTGTATATGTAATTGATATATGTATAATTATTGTTATATATTGTGAAATGGTTGAGTCCCAGTAGTGTGCATACATACATGTGCGTGCATGCGTGTGTGTGTGTGTGTGTGTGTGTGTGTGTGTGTGTGTGTGTGTGTGTGTGTGTGTGTGTGTATGCGTGTGCGTATGTACATGTGTGCGTGTGCGTGTGTGTGTGTGCGTGTGTGTATGTACGTGTATGTGTGTGTGTGTGTGTGTGTGTGTGTGTGTGTGTGTGTGTGTGTGCGTGTGTGCATGTATGTACATACGTACCTGTGGTGGTTGGTGACGGACTTGCATTGCCCTGTGTGCAACTGCAGTGTTACCATGAAATTATAGTTGTACTTTTGCCACATAAATAAATGTACACATATCAAGTAAGGCTCATGTGTTCTCATTATCACATTGAAATACGTAATCGTGATGAGCTTGCTGGTCTAACTTCATCAATCCTTGAAATCTGTCAGACATTCATACAATTCAATAATCTCAGTGATATTTCTCCAGGGATGCATGTGATAGTTGAGACTAGCTTGCTATAGGAACCTCTGATCTACGTACATGGACTGTGTATTACAATGCACGGAATGTACATGTTGACCTACATGTCTCCTGCTGTTGACACTGTAGGCGTGGCTGTAATCACACCAGCTGCTTGTGAACTACCTGTTGAAATATTACATATGTTGTACTTATACGCATACACCAGCTCATTGTTAATATGGTGGTATCTTGTTAATCCAACATCCCCTTTATCCAGTTACCAAGTGTAGTAGTAGCAGTAGTAGTAGTAGTAGTGGAGGTGTTTCTCACACAAGGTGTACAAATTTGAGGAGTCTCAGATCTATTATTTCCTATCTCCTGGAATGGAGATGCCACCAACTTCTACTGATATGAAACCATGTGTTCAGCTAGCGATAAGTGGATAGCATATGATGGTGTTCGTACATACATACAATGTACAGAGTTCAGAGGGTGAGTGTATTATATATGTTTTACTCCCAAGTGTCCATGACTTAACCAGTGTAGCATCCATTGATCACAAATATTTCAAAATTGCATCAATTGAATGCGTAGGAGCTTCAATTGCTGTATAACGGCACCGTGGCAAGGGATGCTATATACGTCAATTATGAAGTACGTAACAGCATGCATAATGCTTCATGCTCATGTCTGCTCAATATACAATGTTGGTATATTGAGCAAAGTACAAGATTGAAATAATGATGAACCGCTCTTCATTTGTTGCCTGATATGTTGAAGTGTGTACTTGTCTCGCTGTTTATGAGGCCTACCTTGTACTGGCTCACTGCTGCTGAACTCCACATGTATGATGGGGACCAGTGGACATCCCGGTGGGGTACATCTCTGCTGGTTCTCGGTGAGGAGAAATGGTACATGTTCTCTCTTGTCCCCTCCCCCATGACGCCGAACAATAAACTGAAGAATGTCATACTTCTGTATATTGATGGCGGATTGTAGTGTGGCATTCCCTTTTACGTTTTCTGTTGCACTCTCGTTGCCTATGGTTACATCTGGTAATTGCAAGTTCACTCCCTCTTGTGAATAGCCTCCCTCATTCTGTCTCCTCCAAACTGCCAGTTCAAGTGACAGTTTGTCATCCCATGGTATCCCTTGTATTGTTGAATACGGTATGGTGACACTGTTGAGTGTCCCATTACATGTGAACATTAGTTCAGGATATAGGAATCTCCCTCCATTAACATCAAGTACTTCATAGCTGTCCCATTCCTCTACTGGTGGTATGGTTTGGGTGAATCCTCTCAGACAGGGATCTACGCAGTAAATGAATAGTTTTCACTTCTGTACTAACACATAGGTGATATATGCACAGCTATTTCCACTAATTGACCACAAACAAGAAGTTTGTAAGTTGTGAGTCACTCTCGGCATAGCTATAATCTCGTGTAGCCCAGACCCGCTTCTTTCCTCATGACATCATGCGGTTACCATGGATAGGTTATGTATGTGATAATTTGCATTCCTATGATTTAACACCTCGAGGGCTGAAATGAAATTGGTATGGGCTGTTGACCAAACCCCCTCTAGCCGACCACATGACGTGAGCAGTTAGCGAGGTTAATTGATATTGACCTATCCTTAGCGGGGTAAGAAGTTGTAGCCCACACATCTAATTAGTCTAAAGTGTGGCAATAAAAGGTCATGATAAATTTACCTCACTAAACTGCTTGGTGATTATGACGTCATGTGGAGGCAAGAAGTGGGTTGGGCTACGGGAGACTAACATTGCTATAGAGATTAAAGTGAGGTCACTTGGAGTGGTGTTTGAAAGTAATAATCCTACCAGCTTGCATGCAAGTACATATGTGTGTATGTATAGGGCAGTTAGTGACAGATAACTCTAAACTTTGCAAAATGTGCAGATTACCTCTTATTATGTCTGTTAATATGTTGAAGAATCATTTCTACCCTCAAAGTAGTCTCAAACTACACACTAGGATGGGTATCTGGATATTTGCTAGCCTAACAGCCCACATTTTAGGTTCAGCTCAGTTCTAACCTTCTACCAACTTCAACACTCCCTAACTCTCTCACCAGAATCAGCTTCACTTCCAAGGAAATAGCCTGCACTGACACCAAACAATGTCAACCATTGAAAGAGTTGAAGAGATTCAGCCATTTTGATATACTGTTGTGATACGCACCCGAGTGGGGATAGGTAACTTAGTTACTTAACAGTTGTGATCACCGAACATGGAGAGCAACGAAGCAACTTCACTGAAACTCAAGTAACAGTCAACTCTTATTATTAAGTCAGCACCCAGCTCATGCATCTCAAACGTGATGGGTTTATTATATAGACAATGATGATTTAATACAGAACACTCTAGAATACCATTACAACCAAACACTTAACATTTCACTTAACTGTAGGCACAAAATGTGAGAGTGGATGGACTTAAAGTAAGTTCACAGCCAAGCCTAATCTATACATTAAGGGTATAATTACACACATGTATGGGTTCCACCCCTATTCTCAACACACAGTCCTACTTAGCAGTAACACAGGTACAGGCAGCTAAACTTGCAAAGGCTATAGTGTTACACTGTATATATTTTAATGGCTTCAAGCTATACATATGCATTGTGGCAGTGTGGTTGGATAGGTATGTGACCTTTTGTGTGAGTCTTCAACTCTCTGTGAAAGAAAGTACAATTAGGACAGAATCTAGACTTTTAACCTGGAAGTTAACCAAATGAGTTGGCACTAACTTTGGACTCTCCTAAGCAACAGAAACGGTTAACCTCGCTAATACCGCTCTGTAATAATTATTACATAAGTAGTGATTGCCCACAAACATACATAGGCCAGACTGGACGAACCTTAGGACAGAGACTAAAGGAACATAAGAAGGCAGTAAAAGATAAGAATACATTGACATCAGCCCTAGCAGAACATACATGTCAGACAGGCCACACCGTAGACTGGTCCCAAACAGAAATTTTAGGAACAAGTCAAAACACCTCAAGAAGATGCCTTTTAGAATCATGGATGATCCAGAAAGAACCACACACATTAAACAGAGAACTCGGAACATTACCCACCACATACCAACAACTATTTTAGTCCCCCAGTACTTATTATTATTCTTACATCATTTCACCACCCGCCTTATTATTATTCACATGTCATCTTATCATCATCTGTCACCACACGCATAAAAGACGCACTCACACCCTGTATTCCATACCACTGAAGAAGACAGCAGTCAGCTGTCGAAACGTTTGGTGTAAAAATTATTTGGCTAGTGAATTACATTGAATTTGCGATGTATGACTACACCTAGCCGTTCAACCATTTTCGCATACATACTAGGATGGAAAACTGGATATTCATCAGCCTAACAGCACAATTTAGGTTCTGCTTAGTTCTAACCTTGTACCTACGTCAACACTCCCTAACTCTGTCATCTGAATCAGCTTAACTACCATGGAAATAGTCTGTACTGACATCACAGTATGTCGACCATTGAAAGAGTTGAAGACATTCAGCCATTTTCCAGCTCTAAAATGGCTGCAGACCAAACATCTTGTGGTAGTGGAGGCTGGTGTTGGTATGTGGCCTTTTGTGTAGGTCTCCAACTTGTGTAAACACGGCATGCTTGGGGTTCATGAATGTAATCAACCAATGAATTCCATTAACTAGTTGAATGAATGTAGGTATTTGCATGATCTTAAGGTAACCCCTTCATAGTATGCAGAATGGGAATATCATGTGTAAATCAATAAAGCAGCATATTATTATTACTTGTGTGAATACAGTTCAGATGCTTGCTATACTTGTATTTATGTTGAGAAGTGATCCTTGAAGGACTACTGGTTTATAATGCATATTGTTATTAAGTAGAATTTCTGATTAAATGGAGGACATTATGTGTTAAATACGTACATAATATTATGATGTCAAAGAAGTGTTTTAGATGGCTAAGGTGCATATTAGCATTTACTGTTTCTTATAATAAGGCCTTGCTATTATGTATGCTATGCAAATATTGTACTTCATCAATAGTATGAAATATTCCTTTAGATGGCGTCCAGTTAGGTCAACATCATATTGGGTCAGTTGGCCTATAGGCTGGAGAAGGCTGCATTTCAACATCATCTTCATTATTGTGTATATTTGTTTCTTCATAGACTGATTCAATCCCATCCTCCTGTTCCACCTCAAATGTCCTGGTCTTATTCACTCGTACAGTCTTACAGCAGCAGTACATGACCAGTACAGTCACTACTACTGTCAGTACAGTAGCCTCTATTTGTGTTAGCACTACAGCCAGACCCACTGATAATCCAAGTGATAGCGACTCTGTATATGTAATTGATGTATGTATAATTATTGTTATACATTGTGAAATGGTGGTGGTCAGTAGAGTGTGTGTGTGCGTGCTTGTGTGTGTGTGTGTGTGTGTGTGTGTGTGCATGTGTGTGTGTGTGTGTGTGTGTGTGTTTGTGTGTGTGTGTGTGTGTGTGTGTGTGTGTGTGTGTGCACGTGCGTGCGTGCATGTGCATGTGTGTGTGTGTGTGTGTGTGTGTGTGTGTGTGTGTGTGTGTGTGTGTGTGTGTGTGTTTGTGTGTGTGTGTGTGTGTGTGTGTGTGTGCACGTGCGTGCGTGCATGTGCATGTGTGTGTGTGTGTGTGTGTGTGTGTGTGTGTGTGTGTGTGTGTGTGTGTGTGTGTGTGTGTGTGTGTGCATGTGTGCATATATGCACTAGCTTGCACGCACATACCTGTGGTGGCTGGTGATGGGCTTGCATTGCTCTGTGTGCGACTGCAGATAATTAGTGATACAAGATAATTATTAAGTATTGAAATAGTAATTTTGTATTCCTTATACTACATACGTAGGCAATATCATCATGAAATTATAATACTTTTGTCATATAAATGAATGTCAACTAAGACTCATGTGCTCTCATTATCACATTGAATATGTAATTGTGATGATCTCGTTGGTCCAACTTTATCAATTCTTAAATTCTGTCAGACAATAATACAATTCAATAATCTCAGTGATATCCCTCCAGGGATGCATGTGATAGTTGAGACTAGCTTGCTATAGGAACCTCTGATCTACATACATGGACTGTGTATTACAATGCACGGAATGTACATGTTGACCTACGTACATGTCTCCTGCTGTTGACACTGTAGGCGTGGCTGTAATCACACCAGCTGCTTGTGAACTACCTGTTGAAATATTACATATGTTGTACTTATGCGCATACACCAGCTCATTGTTGATATCTAGCTAATGTAATATCCCCTTCATCCAGCAATCAAGTGTAGTAGTAGTAGTAGTAGTAGTAGTAGTAGTAGTGGTGGTGGAGGTGTTTCTCTCACAAAGTGTACAAATTCAAAGAGTCTAGCTCAGATCTATTATTTTCTATCACCTGGAATGGAGATGCCACCAATTTGTACTGAATTGAAACCTTGTGTTCAACTGGCGATAATTGGATGATGTGTGATGGTGTTCTTACGATTTTTACCTGTATTTAATCCATAATTTCAATATTTCATAGTATATATTTTATTGTGTGTAATAAAATTACATCCATCCAATTCCACGAATATTATGGCCGGTTCATGAAGGACCCACCACACAACCCTAATAGTAATATTTGTACAATTAAAACAAGACTAATTATTATATTAAAAGACATCATAATATCTTTACCTGATATTCCCTCTGGGGTGAAGTCCACTTGTATGAGAGGTAGTAGTACAGTTCTCCCTCCATCCCCCAACTGGTGCTCAGTTAGCAGTACTGGGATGTGCTCCCTTTTATCACCGTCATACCCTGGTACAGTGATTTGAATGATATCAAATTCTAGTATCATGTTGGATGAGATTGTATTCAGGGTAGCATTACCCTGTACCATGTCTGTGGTCTCATCACTGTTGGTAATAACCTCAGTTAATCTACCCAACGAAATTCTTTCAGTTATATACCCTCCTCGATTTAGCCTCCTTAAAACTGAGAGAGTGAGATCAAGAACATCATCCCATCTTGTCCCTTGTATTGTTGAATACGGTATGGTGATACTGTTGAGTGTCCCATTACATGTGAACATTAGTTCAGGATATAGGAAGCTCCCTCCATCAACATCAAGTACTTCATAGCTGTCCCATTTCTCTACTGGTGGTATGGTTTGGGTGAGTACTCTCAGACAGGAACCTACGCATTATGTGTATAGTTTTCACTTCTGTACTAACATATAGATGATATAATATTATGCATATCTATTTCCACTAATTGACCACAAAAAAGAAATTTGTAAATCACTCTCGGCATTGCTATAGAGATTATAATGTGCAGATTACCTCTTATTATGTCTGTTAATATGCTGAAGAGTCTTTCTACCTCCAAAGTAGTCTCAAACTGCACACTAGGATGTGTCTGTGGATCTTAACTAGCCTCACAGCACATTTTAGGCTCAGTTTAGCTCGAACCTTCTACCAACTTCAACACTCCCTAACCCTCTCACCTGAAACAGCACCACTTCCAAGGAAATAGTCTGTACTGACACCAAAGAATATCAACCATTGAAAGAGTTGAGAAAGTTCAGCCATTCTAATACTGCTTCAAAATAAACATTGGGGCAGTGTGGTTGGATTGGTATGTGACCTTTGTGTAGGTCTTCAATTTGTTAACAGTATAATAATTACAATTACGTTACTTCATTACATTACTAATTATATCACAAGACTTAGTACAGTACAAGTGAAAGGGCAGCCCCATGAGTTTCATCAAAATTGAACACCTCAGTCGCTTGTTGTTCATATTCAGTTGTATGGTATATAAGGTAGCTACCCACATGTACACAGCTTAGAAACAACCTAGGAGAAGTCTCCAGAAGTTTCATGAGGCATGACGTGTGGTCCTCATCTTCAGTGAAAGAGATACTGTTTAGCTGCCACTCTCCATTGTGTAGGGATAATCCTTCATGTTGAGACTACCACCATGCCCTTAACAAATGATTTCCTTGATAACAGTGGATTGTTATGAAAATGAAATCGAAACTGAAATTGGACTGTTGGAATGTTACCTTTCAGCAAAACTTTACTTTAACAATGATTTAATTATCTTTCTCTGTATGGTGTTGTTACTTCTTAAAACCAATAACAATGACTTCCAAATGATTGTATGCTCTTAAAAATTGTTCACTGGTGAGTTTTAGGGAAACCATAATGTATGCAGGATATGTGGCTGTCATTTTTCTTATGCATCATTATTTCATATGAATGGCTATTCCACTCTATGTTATTGGTGATATTGTCAAATAACCTCACTGGACATTGCAAAAAGATTGAGAAGATCATGTGTCTAACAATTGCCATGATAAGAATAATGACACATAATTCTAATGATATTACTATAATGAATGTAATGTTATATAAGTATCTATAATAAAGGACAGGACCAAAAAGCAAATCATATGTTTGGTTGGTTCCATGAACAAACTGTGCATACTATACAAATATTGCTGTTGAGGGATGGATGGGTGTTACCCTCCAGCCCTACCTTATGTGATTGACGAGGTGTAGGCTGGAGAAGGTTGCATTACCACATCACCTCCCACCTTAGCACCATGACCTATGATGTCATCATAATCATAGTCAATATCATTTCCCTGTTCCACTTCAAGTGTCCTGGTCTTCTTCACTCGTACAGTCTTACAGCAGCAGTACATGACCAGTACAGTCACTACTACTGTCAGTACAGTAGCCTCTATTTGTGTGAGCACTACAGCCAGACCCACTGACGCTCCAAGTGATAGTGACTCTGTATGTGGAGGTAAATATAATGTATATATGTACATGCACACATGTATGTAGGTATATTACACATCATGTGAGCACTAATTCGTACGTACGTACATGTGTATTTGTCATGGTGCGTGGGTGGAAGATGGGTGGATCAAGGAAAAGAAAGCGGGTTCATACCTACAATGCAAACCTGTTTCCATCAACATTGCCTATAGGTCATGATTAATATCCCTACCAATTAATCTTTAACACAGCAACACTTCTTCACACTTTTCTCACAACATTGCTCTTAATTATCACAATACATACACTAACAATGCTACAATAGTGAATAGTATAAAAAGACAACACCATATATATAGACCCAATGCTGACCACCTGCCTCGTATGTATATATTGTGTCCCTACTAGGTGGGCACCAGCAGATGCAGATTCTTTTGTCTCTAATAATTGACAACTTCACCCCTCACCGCTGCACCCTTGTTAACAATCAGGCAAATGTGTCTGTATACGTATCTCTGCTGTAGCCCACCCACAAGGGATACAACTATAACATACATACCTGTATTGGTTGATGATGGACGCACACAGATTTGAGAGCAACTGTGATAGAGATAAAAGGTAAAGAAGCGAAGAAATAAAAGATAAAATTACTATTTCATTGTGAGTATTACACTTACTGTGGACATACAGTGGAACCTCTCTATTACAAATTTCTGATATTATGTGGAAACCTCTATAATAAGGACACCTTTCTGTGTCCCAGTGTAGTACTGTAGTGTATCCAATGACCTCTAAATTGAGGAAACCTCTGTATTAAGGACTAAAATTAAGGTCTCAAAGTGTCCTTTATAGAGAGGTTCCAGTGTATACGTATTATAGCTAGCACTGTTTGCCAGTAACACTGTATGTCCCGATTGCTATATTGAGGGAATTTTTACAAAGTGGATTTGCTTGTTTGCCTCCTTCACCCTCAATCAGTGTGTTACTCTTCGACAGTTTCCTGCTATTCGGTAATAATCACTTAATATCTACAGATTGGTGTGGGGATCGGAGCTGTCTAAGATTCTTGCTGAAGGCACCTCTTAATCTACATGTACTGTGTATTACAATGTACGGAATGTACATGTTGACCTACATGTCTCCTGCTGTTGACACTGTAGACGTGGCTGTAACCATACCAGCTGCTTGTGAACTTCCTGTTGGGATGTTACAGTATATACATGTATCAACTTAATGCAAAGGCATCCACTGTGGTGATTAATAGTACAGAACCATGTTACGTACATACGTTTGGTTTGCATGTAAAAATTAATGCATACACATGCGTACTCGTACAAGAAAAATGCGTTAACACTCGTAAGTGTTGAAAACATGTGAATACTTCATTACATGTACAAGAATGTTCCATTCTACACGTGATTTTGTGGTTCAGTATTATAATTCACTACAGTAATACAATATGGTGCACAACAGCAGATTCTGAGGTTTGTTAGTGTGATACCCCTTATCCAACCTTTTGTATGATCCAATGACATTCTGAGATACAGCAATGGTATTTATGGACTGTACTAAGGGTTAAGTTCGTGAGTCTCGACTCACTATTGTATTCCTTGAAAGATGTTGTTTTATCAGTGTTCCACTGTTGAAGTGATCACCTTGTGTAGCTCATTGGATGTGGTTTGTTATATCCACTAATGTATAATATTTTACAGCTAATAAGCCCTTGCTTTTAAAGTTGACAGTACATGTATGCATGTATTTATGTACATTCACCTTAAATAATGTAATACAAGTTCAGTAGTATATTTTAAATATGCAGGTAAATGTAACGTGTGTATATATGTGTTAGATCTCACCTTTAACGTCTGGAACGAAGTCTACCTGTAGTATAGGTAAGACTATAGTTTCCTCTCCATTGCCCACTTGCTGGTCGGTTACCAGCACAGGGATGTAGTCTCTCTTCCCAGTTATGTTAGGTGGTGCAATAAGGCGAATGATGTCATTCTTCTCTGTATTCAACGATGCTGTGTGCACGGTGACGTTCCCTTGTACCTTGTCTGTTGTTGAAGGTTCTTTAGTAACGCTCACCTTGAAATTTACTTCTGTAACCTTCCCACTCTTGGCGTATCCTCCTACTTTCAGTCTTCTCCACACTTCTATACTGAGATCAAGAATATTATCCCACTTTATCCCTTCTATTGTTGAATACGGTATGGTGATACTGTTGAGTGTCCCACTACATGTGAACATTAGTTCAGGGTATAGGAAGCTCCCTCCATCAACATCAAGTACTTCATAGTTGTCCCATTCCTCTACTGGTGGTATGGTTTGGGTGAAGCCTCTCAGACAGGGATCTACATAGTTATAGTACACCATGGTATATAATACAGTACAGATTGAGAGATTTCTAAAAATCTCTTAAGAAGTGTCTGTACGTTTGGTCTAACCTTGTCACATGTGGTCTATGTAGTAAAGAAAGACATATAGTACATATTTGTGTATATCTTCAAGTCAAGGTTCTCAAACAGGTCCATAGTTTATTAATCTGAAGCTTTCCACTATGCCTACACATACCACCTAGCAAATAATCTTCAAACCCTTCAACTAGCACAATAGACCCATGGCACTGTTCTGTACAGCAAATGACCTGTCTCTCCTTCCTCTTCATTGATCCCTCTTACCTGAATCTGCTTCACGTCCTAAAAGCAACTCTAGGCTTGTAAAGAAGAATACTAATAACTGAACAGGACAGAGTTTGAGTAAGTGAGCCATTCTCTTGAGCTGCAGTATCAAATGGTCGACCTCTTAAGTAGGAGGGAAGGTGTTGGTAACAGGAAGACGTGGAGGCATCCATTTTTGTTGACATACTCTGGTCATAAGGGGTAATTCATGAATATGATTAATGTTAACTATGAATGTGATTATGGTCGCTTGCATAATATTATAGCTATACATATTATATAGTGTGTGACATTAATTTAGCCTTTAGTATACATGATACAGAAGCTGCAGTTGCAACAGTGGTGTGTATATTATAGTATGTAGTTCTGATGGAAGTTGTTTAAAAGAGTGAATCTCATTTCTCAAATTGTATCTCACCAAAATCTGTTATTGTAACCAACCATTTCTAGGCTTTTTGAAGTCACTGAGTACATTTTGCACAAATTACTTCACTGTAAGATGTTTATAACAAGATCAGTACCAGCATTTTGCTTGGTCATGCAGAAGCACATACTTTATTTAGTTCAAATATGAAATTAAATAAATGGCAAATGCTTCAGAAAATTGAGTTGTTCGTGATGATAATAATACAATGTACACTTATTTTGAAGTCACACCTATAGTTTGGAGCATCTAACGATGCTGTGACTATGTTATGAGAATACAATCACACCCAAAACAGTTTGATTTACTGTCAACCAACATTAGTTGCATACACTATGTAATATACTTCATCTGCAGATCTTTGTACAGTTCTTGTCCATGTTGAAGTGGTGCTCCCAATACAGAACACAATGGTGAACTGGTGTTGTGTCTGTTTTCCCACTTCAGAATCATTCCAGAACCAGAACACAGTTTGCCAACAACATTGTCAAATGTTATCCTCTTCTTTGGATCTGGCTCCCTGTACATGTAAAGAGAGAACAGATCTATCAATAACACTTTACTTGTGAGTTGTGGATGTGAGCCCATGTTGGCAGGTTCTTACCAGCATTGGACCATGAGGGCATAAATTCCCCTAGGGCACCCAGGTGGGGGAGGCTGGTTATTCTTCGAATTGAACATTGTGATTACCTGTAAAAATTTTGCATAGAACAATTATCATATCCGATATTATGTGTATATGTACAGAGTGCTTAGTAATATGGAACTCTCGTACTGTAGTAAAGTGCAGTGTGCCTACAATGCACTCTGTATAACTTGTGTGTCCTGTAGTATATAGCTGCTATAGTATAGTATAATGAACCATTGGCTAAATGGACAGCCTCAGGCTGGTTCTGTGCACAGCTATTGCTTCCAATAGATCAATAAACTCAACACAGTCACCATGGTAACCTTTGTCATGTCAAGTACTAGATGCGGGCATTTTCTATTTCTTTTAATTTGTTATTTGTATTCCATTAAACTTGCACAGTAAGTCTTCCGTTTAAGATGCACATTTCCTTATTTGGGATTACTGAAATTGAACTCTGAGGATTGGATTTACAGCAATTCTTATTCATCTTCATAATGCGCTTCACCACAGTGACATTTTAGTCACCACTATCCTGTTTACTGACACTGGTTTGAAGCAGCACTGATTTTAATTAGCACGATTTCAAGTCCACCTGCCCTAGATTGGAGTGTGTTCTGGTAACCTAAACCTGCATCTGTTGTACAGTATGTGCCACATATTATGCATGTACTACTGTTGACATGACTATATATGATAGATGTACAGGCGTGTTTTGTTATTCTGTTATCCAGGATCTGTCATACAGACTCAGTATGTACTTACGTGTGTACCACATACGTATACATACACACTAATACAATTTTGTTTCTGAGTTTCATACTGCTTCAGTGATATGCCAGATATGTACACACTCACCTCTTCAACTGGGTAACCTTCAAATGGTTTGTGTCCTAGTGACCATATCTCGTACATGACCATCCCATAACTCCACACATCACTCTTTGTGGTGTATCGCTTGTAGAAAATGGCCTCAGGAGCTGTCCACTTGACTGGTATACGACCTCCCTTTGGTTTGTAGTAGTAATCCTCTTCAAGATCATGAGACATCCCAAAATCAGCAATCTACAATGAGAAAATGATGGTTGCATCCTAAATATGTGCGTATGTGTATATATTCAATACTTTATGTGTGCATGAATCCTCACCTTACACTTGATGTCTGCTGTGAGTAGCACATTCCTAGCAGCAAGATCACGATGTATGAAACCTTTCTGGGATAAGTACCTCATTCCGTCTGCTATCTCCTGACAGAACCTCAGTAGAGTACTGGGTAGTTGTGCCTTTTGTGATGGTGATCTAATGTTGGACAAGAACGAGTACACCTCACAATTGCATTCCTTACTTGGTGGTGCTGAACAGTGTTGGGATGGTTACTTTAAAAATGTAAATCCTGTTACTTTTGATGTATGTAATCCGTTACAGGTATGTACATATGTATTACTCAATATCAAAGTATTATTAGTAATACTACACATTGCATTTAGTCTTTAGTGGTGGACAGTTAGAGTCATTGATCTCACAGGAGGAGCATCCCATGTTCATTGACTATGCAACACCTCCAATCACCGTTGTAAGGCTCTGTTTCATGAACGATGCATTGAAACAGGAGATTTCAACAATGTTTCAATAATGTTTCATCCTTAAGAAAACTGGTACTCTCCTCCTGTGTCTGTGTACGTGATATGTGTCCACAATAGGTTGCAGGTGGTGGTTGCACATGATGGGTGACAAGACATTATCACGTGCTGGATTGTGCAATTGCAAAATGGCCACTTCAGAATGACCATATGGTGGTGAATGGCAGCTGGCATGTTTGAGACAAGGTGTACATGTTCCTTCATAAAAGGTTTCATACCATTCCAGTTTGCTCATAGCTAAATCTTTGTACACAACTGTAGCTGCATATGTAACACATTGCATTCAAGATTTAGTATTATAGCTAGTTACCAAGCAAGTATTATTGTTATATTACTAAATCAGTGCATGTATTTTTACGTAATGCGTTACATCAGTAATGCATTACCCCCGGCACTGTACAGAACACACATCACCAGATGTTTCCGCAACTGTACATATATGGGCATTGATTAACTAACAGGCAAGTACATGCTCAAGTGTGCACATATATCAATGCATGTACATACGTACACACCTGATGTTGTCCTTTAGCTTTGGCAGATATCCCTGCAAGTCCCCTTCATGAAGGAACTCCAGGACTAAAATTGGCTATGTGCAGTGAAGGAATATGTGTATAATATCCAGTTCTGATGAGTGAAATGGCACATGATACTACCGACACTCACCTCATGAAGCTCTTTGACCACTCCATACAGTGTAACAATGTGTGGGTGTGTGAACTGTCCCATGATAGCTGCTTCTTGAAGTAGTTTAACCCTTTCCTCATTTGATGCTGTGGACTTGAGTGTCTTCAGAGCTACTGTTTGAGTCCTTCCTGTTGTTGACTTCCACTGTCCCTTGTAGACTACACCAAATTCCCCTTCTCCCAGTTGTTGTTGTTTATAGATAGCTGACGGAGGGATCTTTGCGTTCTGTTCAATTTGTTCATATATCACATCAACAGTGTCTCCAGGTTGCCAGTAAGGACTCTCCTCACATGCAGGGGTAACCTAATGGTCATATGCATGTACAATACTGTACATGCCAATTTTGCTTCTGTTGTAGGATTCTTTATCACCAATGTGCATTCAGTGTACATATGTGAAATATGATATGTACCCAGGTCCATATACATAGTAGTACATGATGTGAATATATCCTTTTTAGCTGGGTTCATTTCAAGTGGGATTATCTGTTCGAACCAATATACCTTGGGATGTAGTTTAAATGTCTACTGGTAGAACAGTCTAATCTTCAGATTATTCTCCCATTGTCTCCCTTGACTATTTAGAATGTTATCTGTAAGCATAATTGGTTGGACGATTGGCCATTGTACTTCAAAGTTTGTATTGTTTGTTTAAAAGCCTAAACATTGACGTTTTATTCAACTCACTGATTTTTTGACTATTTCATATTCATTTGGAGCCTGTACATCTTTAATGGTACCATCAGCTGTGTTGTAATAGAGTCCATTGTCTGCTTCATTTGTATCAGTCACTGAACTGGTAGCCACTTCACACACTGGCATTTTTGCTCCAATGTTGTCCACTACAGTCAACAGGGGAACTTATTTGTAACTAATACATGTAGTTGAACTGTTTGCCTGTGGATGGAATCTACTTGATCATTGATTACATTATTATGAATTACGTGGTATGTTGTGTGGGCAGATCAAAGTGCAAAGTGTGTAAATATCTGTTATTTGAACACTTTTCTTTGTTATTGTATGCTCCCCTTTGTCATTGTACTTGTACTTGTTATTAAAGTTGCCAATTAATTACCCAGTTCAGTATAATATCGATGGTGTATGAGAGTTGAATCAATTATTTTATACAGAGACATACCACTAAACAGCTATTGTACCTCTGTTAGGCCTGTAGTGGAACACCCTTGTAAACAATCAAGCCAAAGTGACTGTACATATCCACTACAGCCCTACCAGAAGTACATACGTTACCTATTATGCACTATCTATAGTGTTAAGACTTCCAGTACATGTGGTGTAGACCTACCTTTGTATTTGCTGTCATTTCTTCGTAGTTTCACTGCTAAAATTGCTATGATGACCAGAAGTCCAATCACAATAAATATCAGTAAACCCAGTAGTGCACCTAATGCAGAAATGTGGTCTATAGGTGAACACATCAGACATGTTCCACTGTATATTATATTTTACTCTTTCTTAATTCTTTTACTCTTAATTCTTAAAGTGCAATATACAGTATGAAAAACTTGGAATTTACAGCATAATACCATAAGCTTACCTGTAGTTGACAAAGCTCCAGTGTTCTCACTGTAAAAATGTATGAATGTTGCTGACAAGCAATGTATTGGACAATTAGATATAAGTATGAATACACTCCACACATACACACATACACACACATGCACATGTACACGCACACACACATGCACCTATGATATGACTATTTCATACACTATTATTATGCATGCAGTACAGTATGCTTACATGTGGTATGTTGTGTGGGTGACTTCAAAGGAAAAGCAGTGCACACATTCGTGATGTGTGCACATTTCCCCGCTGTACGCACACTTCATTCGATGTTTCATTGTGGATAATTGGTTATTTTCTATTCACACACCTACTACTCATTGCTCAACCAATGGTGCACCCACAAAACATACCACATAATAACTAAAGTACCTCTGGAGAAGCTGTAGCAGATACAGTCACCTTTGCCTAATTGACACCTTGGGCTTCGCCCTCAGTATCAATTAGGCAAAGGTGTCTGTATATCCGCTACAGCTTCTCGAGAGGTACTTTAGCTATTACATAAAGTACTTACGTACATACACTGCTGGACTAAACTAAAGAATGTAAAGCTACATCATTGCCAAGACTTCCATGATAGCATAATGTACATAATGTATAGATCAGACATTTTATTCATTATCCCTGCCTATAGAGTGCTATCATTACTGTACTGTAACTATAGTACATATGTTTATATTACTTTAATTGTGTCGATACTTACCACGAACAGGTTGGTGGAAGGGATGTTGTGACCATTGTGGCTCCAACTATATGTATTATAAAGAAGGTTTGATTTATGCAGGTCTGTAACAGTGAGTATAAAGGTGTGGATGCTGTTATTGCACTTAGTATACTCAGGCATACATGGTTTGTTGGATTTAGTGCACTTTCACACATGAATTTTTGGAGTGGATCACCTTCTTCAGTCTGTTGACTGAAGCTCACATGTATTATTGGAAGACTCTGAGTGGCGTTCTCAGTAGATCCTAGTACTTCATATGTGGTTAGCAGGGCTGGAATGTGTCTTTCATATCTAATATTCTCTTTAAGATTATCATCATAATAATAGGTGTAGTTCCTTCCAGTAAGTAGAAGAATGTCATATTTCTATATGTTGATATTAATTAGTTTTGTGACATTTCTCTGTTAAATTATTTGTTGAGATTCCAAAAACATTTATCCACTCATCTATTGATATATCCCCTTCCACTGTACAGGTGTGGATATTGTGCATAGTATATACTCAGACATACACAATGTGTTAGACCTGCTGCATTTTCACGCATGAATTTTTGAAGTATATAGATCACCTTCTTCACTCTGTCTGCTGAAGTCCACATGTATCATTGGAATGGTGACTGTCGCAGTAGGTCCTGGTAGTTGATATGTGGTTAGTAGAGCTGGGATGTGTCTTCTAAATGTAACACTAAAACCAGCCAAATTATAATAGGTGTAGTTCCTTCCAGTAAGTAGAAGAATGTCATGTTTTTGTATGTTGATATTAGTTTGTTTGGTGGCATGTCTCAGAATATCTTCTGTTAGGTATCCAAAACGATCAGTAGTAATTTGCTCCCTTAGTAACAAATCCCCTCCCACCTGTACATAGTACCCTCCCACATTCTTTCTCCAAATTGTTAGTGTGAGCTCTAGATTTCTCTCCCATCGTCTCACTCCTCTCATTGTTGAATACGGTATGGTGACACTGTTGAGAGTCCCACTACATGTGAACTCAGGATATAGGAAGCTCTCTCCATTCATATCAGCTAGAGTATTGAATTGGGTCCAGTCCTCTACTGGAGGTATGGTTTGAGTGAATCCTTTGAGACAGGGATCTGCATACAATTGCAAAATAATATACAATAATTTTTGAATTAAAGCTGTACCTTTACAGTAATTTCAAATTTGTTGAATTGTGTGTTAATATACACTGTCAATTTAACAAATCGATTTTCACAGTGTTTATTCTTTTTTGATTTACGAGGTTCATGTGTATCTCTATTTTCAAGTTGACTAAGTCAGTTCCAGTGACCCACCTCGGTTGCTCATAGTCTCTTAGGAACAGGAAACACTATGTACACTGTAGTGTGAGAATGCAGGGGTTTTGAATGTTGAGAAATTTGTTAGAAATGATTGAAAATTAGTGATAGTTATATTAATGCATCATAATCTGATGTGAATTAAGTACATTCTGTACCAGTCAAGTATTAGCATTTCATAGTATTCTCTCCATTAAGTGTTCTCTTTCTATCACTGGTTGAACTACTGCAGAATGGCCTTATTAGAGCCAGTACTCTAGTATCTGATGGCACTTAGTAATTACAGTAAGTCACGGTAATGATCTTAATAATTATTTATTCACAAACAACACTGCCTCTCCCTTTACCTGAAGATTGAGCCTCACTTCCTTGGAAATATCCCCTGCTCACAATAAAGAATATCACCAGGTACCCCCTGGTAAGAAATAAGCCACTGGCCATCTTCACTGACTGATGGCTCTTACACTACACAACTGGCACTGTTTGAATAGCTGTACTATTATGAGAGTAATGTGTGGTTGTGACCAGAATCATGAATGCAATTATTTGCCAATGAATATAATTTCATAATGAAATTATCCACACATTCATAATATCATACGTTTGAAGACACACCTACATCACGGCTGCAACAACACACTCCATGTTCTGTACTTGATGTGTGCTTTATTGTACTTGTACTTATGTATGTACGTATACGTAGACCAATAGCATAGTCACATATGCACACACACAAACGTCAAGTCCAGTCAGTGCAGTAGCCTCTCTTGATTTGTGTGAGCACTAGAGCCAGACCTCCTAATGTGTTAGGTTGTAGGGCTTCTGTTGTTGTGTTCAGTCACTCTGTGGTAGGTGCTTAATTGAATTAGATGAAGCCCACATACTGGGTTTGTATAAGTGCACGGGAAGACCTTATAGAGCATTTGAGTAATCAAGAATTTATAGGCATACATATTATAATGTATAATATTGCTGTAGGATTATTAGGTACACACAGCAATAAGATAATAGTAGACTATAGTAGTTCATATGTTATGTTCAACTTCTATAACTCATTAGTGCATAGTTGTTTAGAATATGAGTTGAAAATGTCACGCTGTAGTCATTGTAGTTTATATGCACACTGTACAGGAGGTTGGGCTCATGATCTTGTGGATGTAGGATATTCACCCTCAAGGCTACATACCTTGATATTATATCTAGTACTCATATTACTGCAAGCTAATGATTGCCAATTTACTGTGTACATTGTACATTAATACAATACTTCAACTGTAGATCTTAGTCCATGTTGGAGTGGTGCTCCCCAAAAGAACAAAATGGTGAACTGGTGTTGTGTCTGTTTTCCCACTTCAGAATCATCCCAAAACTGAAATGCAGTTTGCCGAACATGTTGTCAAATGGTATCCTCTTCTTTGGATCTGGCTCCCTGTACATGTAAAGAGAGAACAGATCTATCAATAACACTTTACTGGTGAGTTGTGGATGTGAGCCCATGTTCACAGGTTCTTACCAGCATTGGACCATGAGGGCATAAATTCCCCTAGGGCACCCAGGTGGGGGAGGCTGGATTTAATTCTCTGAATTGAACACTGTGATCACCTGTAATAATGTTGCATAGAATAAATATAGTATATGTGTACTGTATGTACAGGAGTGTCGAGTACTTTTAGCATTCTCATATTGTAGTAAAGTGAAGTGTGTAATATAATACATTTGTATATATACATATACATGTGTATATGTACATATGCTTGTTTGTGTTCCAAGTTGTGTCCTGTAGTACATTGTATATATTGTGTAGCAGTAGGTACGGTACAAAATTGTGGATGGATGGCCAGCCTCATGCATGATCAGGATGGGTCTGTGCATAACCAGCCCTTTGAAGGATCGATAGAGCACCATCACCATGGTAACCTGTGTTATGTTCTGTACTATGGAGACGTGTATTTTCCATTTCCTTTTAATTGTTAATTGACAAACATACTATTACCTTTGTAAGTTTAACTCTAACAGACACATTTCCTTGTTTGGGACTATTGAAATTGGACAATAAGGATTGACATCAACAACAATTCCTTTTCATCAGAGCAATGTGTCTGAATACAGTAACTTTTCATTTTCAATGTGCTGTTTACTGCTACTGGTTTAAGTAGCATTTATACTCACTAACATGATTCCAATGGACCTACACTAGATGTACGTAGGTGTGTTCAGTCATCCTGTAGTCCTGGATCTGTTGTACATGTACCACATATGCAAGCACAGTGATACAAATTGTTACTGAGTGTTGCACTTGATGGTCACCACCGTCAAGCTAGACTCCATATTCTTGTCATTTCAATAATTAAAATATAACTATTTTCTTCCAGCTTCAAATTCCCTTTATCACTGTTGTTGTTTTTTTGTGGATAGGAGTACGCAGTAGGGATCTTTGCATATTGTTCAATCTGTTCATATATTACATCAATAGTGTGTCCAGGTTGCCAGTAGTGACTCTCCTCATATGCGGCAGAGATAACCTAATTATCATATTATTCATTTGTAATACAAGCAAATATACTAATTAAGTCTTTCATTGTAATGATTATTATTGTGCTATCCAATATATGGATGTGAGTATCATATCCAGATGTGGTCCATGAAGCACAGTCTACATACACATGTGTACATATGCTGTTTTGTACATATATAAGTGCATTGTAATTTGAGATTACTTATCAAAATCCTTGTGTCTTGACATGCATTTCAAATACCTAACTGTGGAAAGGCTTGACCTCTGGAATTTGTCTGCCTTAGTACATGCTGGATTCTTTATTCAAATAACATACACTCGCATTCATTTTATTCCATTCTAAATAGACGAATGTGAATCTCATTTTTCAAATCATATCTCACCAAATCTGTTTTTGTAACCAACCATTTCCAGGCTTTTTGAAGTCACCGAGTACATTTTACTCAAATTACTTCACTGTAAGATGTTTATTACAAGATCAGTACCAGCATTTTGCTTGGTCATGCAGAAGCACATACTCTATTCAGTTCAAATATGAAATTAAATAAATGACAAATGCTTCAGAATACTGAGTTGTTCGTGATGATAATAATACAATGCACACTTATTTTGAAGTCACACTCTTAGTTTAGAGCATCTAACGATGCTTTGACTATGTTATGAGAATACAAGCACACCCAAAACATTTTGATTTACTGTTAACCAACATTAGTTGTGTATACTCTACGCAATATACTTGATCTGTAGATCTTTGTACAGTTCTTGCCCATGTTGAAGTGGTGCTCCCAATACAGAACACGATGGTGAACTGGTGTTGTGTCTGCTTTCCCACTTCAGATTCATTCCAGAACCGGGACGCAGTTTGTCAACTATGTTATCAAATGTTATCCTCTTCTTTGGATCTGGCTCCCTGTACACGTAAAGAGAGAACAGATCTATCGATAACACTTTACTGGTGAGTTGTGGATTTGATCCCATGTTCACAGGTTCTTACCAACATTGGACCATGAGGGCATAAATTCCCCTAGGGCACCCAGGTGGGGGAGACTGGTTTTTCTTTGAATTGAACATTGTGATCACCTGTAAGAATTTTGCATCGAACAATTATAATATACAATTATGTGTATATGTACAGAGTGCTTAGTAATATGGAATTCTCGTACTGTAGTAAAGTGGAGTGTGCCTACAATGCACTCTGTATAACCTGTGTGTCCTGTAGTATAAAGCAGTAGAGTAGTATAATGAACCATTGGCTAAATGGTCAGCCTCAGGCCGGGTCTGTGCACAACTATTGCATCCAATAGATCAATAAACTCAACGCAGTCACCATGGTAACCTTTGTAATATCAAGTACTAGAAATGTGCATTTTCTATTTCTTTTAATTTGTTATTTGTATTCCATTTAACTTGCACAATATGTCTTCTGTTTAAGATGCACATTTCCTTATTTGGGATTACTGAAATTGAACTCCAAGGATTGGAATCAGCAGCAATTCTTATTCATCTTCACAATGCGCTTCAACACAGTGACATTTCAATTACCACTATCCTGTTTACTGACACTGGTTTGAAGCAGCACTGATTTCAATTAGCACGATTTCAAGTTCACCTGCCATAGATTGGAGTTTGTTCTGGTATCCTAAACCTGCATCTGTTGTACAGTATGTGCCACATATTATGTATGTACCACTTGTTAACATGACTTCAATGGACCCACACTAGATGTAGGACTGGTGTGTTCTGTTATTCTGTAATCCAGGATCTATTATACAGACTTAGTACTTACATATGTACCACATACGTATACATGCACACTAGTACAATTTTGTTACTAAGTGTTGCACTTGATGGTCACCACTGTCAAACTAGACTCCATATTGCTGGCATTTTGATAATATCTTACATTTTGTGTCCACTGTCCACTGACATATTTATGCCAGATACGTACACACTCACCTCTTCAATTGGATAGCCTTTGAATGGTTTGTGTCCGAGTGACCATATCTCGTACATGACCATCCCATAACTCCACACATCACTCTTTGTGGTGTATCGCTTGTAGAAAATGGCCTCAGGAGCTGTCCACTTGACTGGTATACGACCTCCCTTTGGTTTGTAGTAGTAATCCTCTTCAAGATCATGAGACATCCCAAAATCAGCAATCTACAATGAGAAAGTGATGGTTGCATTCTATACATGTACGTATGTGCATATTCAATACTTCATATATGCATAAGATATTATACGTGTATCCTCACCTTACACTTGATGTCTGCTGTGAGTAGCACATTCCTAGCAGCAAGATCACGATGTATGAAACCTTTCTGGGATAAGTACCTCATTCCGTCTGCTATCTCCTGACAGAACCTCAGTAAAGTATTGGGTAGTTGTGCCTTTTGTGATGGTGATCTAACGTTGGACAACAATGAGTACACCTCACACTCGCATTCTTAACTTGGTGGTGCTGAACAGTGTGGGGATGCAATCTCGTTACTTATTACTCATTACTTTGATATAATATTATGTAAACCGTTACAGGTACATACGTATTACTCCATATCAAAAGTATATATAATTTAGTAATGCAACATATACATACACACATGTACCTATGCACCTGATATTGTCCTTTAGCTTCGGCAAATATTCCTGCAAGTCCCCTTCATGAAGGAACTCCAGGACTAAAATGGGCTATGTGCAGTGAAGGAATATGTGTATAATATCCTCTTCTGATGAGTGAAATGGCACATTATACTACCGACACTCACCTTATTGACCTCTTTAACAACACCGTATAGTGTAACAATGTGTGGGTGTGTGAACTGTCCCATGATAGCTGCTTCTTGAAGTAGTTTAACTCTTTCATCATTTGATGCTGTGGACTTGAGTGTCTTCAGAGCTACTGTTTGAGTCCTTCCTGTTGTTGACTTCCACTGTCCCTTGTAGACTACACCAAATTCCCCTTCTCCGAGTTGTTGTTGTTTATTGATAGCTGACGAAGGGATCTTTGCGTACTGTTCAATCTGTTCATATATTGCATCAACTGTGTCTCCAGGTTGCCAGTAAGGACTCTCCTCACATGCAGAAACCTAATTATTATTATACATTAATAATATGTATAAATATACTAATGAAGTCTTAGTAATGATTGTTATTGTACTATTCAAATATATGGATGTGAGCGTCGTACCCAGATGTGTAAACCAGTCGGGTCCATGAAGTACTATGTATACATAGGTACATATGCTGTTTTCGTATGTGTAGGTGGATTTTAAACTGAGATTACCTATCAAAATCCTCATGCCTTGACATCCATTTCAAATACCAAATTATGGGAAGGCCTGACCTCTAGAATTAGTCCTCATACTGGATACTTTATTCAAATGACATGTACACTTGTATTAATTTATTCCAAATGCTAATTAAACCCTGTAGATCTGGAATATATAGAAATGATACTTAAAGTATATTATGTGATGTAAATTGCCAAGTGTGTTTCTGTCAACTATATATATTTAGAATGTATTCCATAAGCATCATTGGTTATATGATCAACCATTGTACTTGACAATTTGCATTCTGGAACTGTTGCTCTATTAAAACCTTGATACTGATCTTTCATTCAACTCACTGATTTTTTGACTATTTGATATTCATTTGGAGTCTGTACATCTTTAATAGTACCGCCAGCTGTGTTGTAATAGAGTCCATTGTCTCCTTCATTAGTGTTAGTCACTGAATTGGATGCCAATTCATACACTGGCATGTCGGCCCGTGCTCCAGTGTATTCTTGTACAGTTAGCAGTGGATGCCCATTTCTAACTGATACATGAGGTTGATCTGTTTGCCAGTGGATGGCATCTATTCATTGGCAAGATTGTTATCGTGAATTACAACCAAAGTTATATGGTATCTTCGTCTGTAGACCTACCTTTGTATTTGCGGTCGTTTCTTTGTAGTTTCACTGCTAAAATTGCAATGATAACCAGAAGTCCCATCACAGCCAACAGCAGTAAACCCAGCAGTGCACCTAATGCTAAACTAGTACTACTGTTGTCCCCACACTGGGGTGATGTACCTGCACATGAGTATATACACACATTCTTGGTTTTCTGCTCACCTTAATGGGTTTGTGTATAACTGTCTGTGAGAGTATACCAAGAATTTGTTGCACAGCTGTTGCCCATGCATTACAAGTGGAATACTTCTTGAAACCAAGAGAATACCTGAGCCTTTGTGCAACATAAGTTCTGAATTAGTATAACCACTCTCTTTGAGACCTTATACTTTAGGTTTCACTGTACATTTCAGATTCGAACATGTTTGATCTATTGTAATTTGCCTTTTCTCTCAATTTTTATGTAAGATATAATGAAATCTGCAGTGTGGACTTACTTGTTGTTGACAAAGCTTGCTCGTTGTCACTGAAAGTAAATGAATTGTAACTGCAAGTAAACAGGACACACCCACACAAACTTTTACACATGTTGATGGCTAGTGTGACTGAATCAGAAGCTGTTAATTGAGCCTGCATGGCTATGTGCTAATGTAACCAGAATACCAAAATTGTATTGACAGCTTTTGTTAATGATAGAAGTTTCATTGGAACTCAACCCGTTTGGAGAGAAAGGAAAAAAGAGAAAAAACGGTGTAGTATGGAAGGAGAATTGGGAGGGCTGGTTGCTGTGGTCGTTTTGTGACTCTGGTTATGGCGGCTACAGTCAGACACCCTGGGTTCGAGTCTTGCAGTTGCCAGTTTTTCTCTTTTCTCCTTTCTCTCCAAGTGGATTGGGTTCCAATGAAACTTCCATCATTACCATACACCTGCTTATATAATATGATCATCTGATTAAAAATTGGAATGAAGATAATTAACATAATTAGTCAATAGCTTTTGTTAATGTTTCAAACTCTGGGCAGGAAGCATATCATGACCATGTACATTATAGCTACCTGCTCTTAACCTACAAGAACATCGCATCAAATTCTACAAACAAAAATTAACGAGCATAGTTGAGCCCCCTCAGACCCTGTATAGGCTAATTTAAGCTATTTATAGTACCAAAAATACATACATAATACTGCTAAACTGAACATAAATGGATTAAAATTTTTCTGTATGATACTTACCTTGAAGTGGTTGAAGGAAGTGATGCAGTGACTATTATTGGTGCCACTATATGTGATAAGAAAGTATATGTGTGTGAAGTTATGTGTTATAATAATACAGTGAAACCCCTCTAATTCGGACACCTGGCACTACTTTGAATTGTCCTGTTTCTAGAGGTATCCTTATTTCAGAGGTTATCACTATAGCAGAATAGTATTCAAAAAATATTATAGTCAACTACACAAGCCATACAATAATGATAATAACACAAATAGCAGTGTTTCTAAGTATATTGAGTAATATTTTAGTCAAGATAGTGTGCAACAAAACAGCTACTTGATGCCCAGGTTATTGATTAAAGTAGTCAAATAAAGTAGTCTGTTTTTCTCATCTTTGCAGAGCACTGTAGACGTGAGACAGTGCTAACAAGGTTGTAACATTCTGTGGCTTCTTCCATGTAGCCAAAGTAGTCCTAATAATGGTGAACATCACCAAGAGTGGTTACCACTTCCCTCAAGTTCTTCAGTGTAGGAGGAGGGATGTCTTCAGCTGTTTCATCCTCAAAATCACGTGCGATCATGGTGCGCAAATCATTAGGTCTAACTTTTTGGTATTTTGTGCCTTTACAGCTTGCAAGAAATCTTCTGTTTTCCTCACACCTCTCCTTGTCTAATTTGTTGCATATTGGTACATCATGAGCAGCAGAAACCATCTCCACCAGTGAACTCTGCTCTGGGATATGCAACAGGTCGGCCAATGTTGGTTGCCTTTTTAAACGTAATAATACTTGTTTGCAGCGATTGATTACTTGTCTTTGGTGTGTCAGAGTCGGAAATATGGATCTGTACACAAATGTATAGGAAAGTTAAACAACGTACAGTTTAATCGAATAGGGATTTCGGACTGCGAAGTTTCAGTTTTAAACGCTCCTGAATCCAAACGGATTTTCCCAACAACAGTTGGAAACGTACAGTTTGTCTTCTAGTGCCTTCTTTGTTGTATGGTAATTCACACTAACAAATATCCAAACAGCTCAAATTCGAGCACTAACACTCTTAGATACAAAACTGAGTATACAGTAATCAGTATAACTATATTGAGGTTATAGTCAAAACCTCAAACAAAAAACAAAGTCTCAAACATGTAGAGAACAGTCTCAAACATGTAGAGAACAGTCTCAAACAAAGAACAAAGTCTTAAACAAAGCACACTGAGCAACAATAGTTCTAGACCAAATGGATTCCCACTGTCAAGACACACAACTTGAAAAAAAGCAAGAAAAACACTCTGTTCATCAGTAAGAAGCTTTGAAAATGGCTAATACGGGCATTCACAAACCAATCTAGCTTCGATTATTACATCTTTCTGGCTCTTGAATGAATTTTGATCCAAACTAGCGCCAAGTAAATTTAACTAAGACGAAGCCACATAAGTGGTCCATGCAAGATGGTGGGTATGCGAAAAATAATAGCACAAGTGGAAAAGAGTTAAGCTTACCTGTAGTTAACAAAGCTCCAGTGTTCTCACTGTAAAAATGTATGAATGTTGCTGACAAGCAATGTATTGGACAATTTGATATACGTATAAATACACTCCACACACTTGCATACACACATACACACATGCACATGTATACGCACACACACTGACTATTGATACACTATTAATATGTATGAAGTTCATTATGCTTACATAAAGTACTTACGTACATATACTGCTGGACTAAACTAAAGACATGTAATACAAGCTACATTGTTGCCAACACTTCCATGATAGCATAATGTACATAATGTATAGATAAGCCATTTTTGCATTTTCCTTACCTATTACAGGGTGCTATCACTACTGTACTGTAACTATAGCACATATTTTAATATTACAGTAATTTTATTGATACTTACCTCGAACAGATTGATGGAAGGGACGTTGTAACCATTGTGGCTCCAACTATATGTATTATAAAGAAGGTTTGATTTATGCAGGTCTGTAACAGTGAGTATAAAGGTGTGGATACTGTCATAGTTGCCAACCAGTACAGCCTGAATTCCTGGACAATGAATCCAAATTTCTTGGATTTTACAACATTTTCTTGGGCATTGACATTTCTCATGATGAGATGATTAATTCACAGTAAATATAACTATGTAATGTTTCTGTAGCTGTGTTGTTAATCTCAATAATGGTCAATATGAAGAACACTAGTCTTACATTAGGAAAGCTACACATGACAACCTCTAAGATAAAATGTGACTTGTTGAATGGAAATGTGGTAGCTAACTTCCTAACTTAATGGTGGTGCTTTACGATAAATTAGTTAACCACACTACACAAACAGAAGCCTCAGAAGTATCATGTACATGGTAAATCAGGACAAAATGCCAGCTTTCTGGGACACCTGGACAAGACGTTCATTTCCTGGACAATCCAGGAAAATCTGAACTGTTGGCAACTATATATAATACTGTCATAGTATACTCAAGCATACATGGTTTGTTGGATTTAGTGCACTTTCATACATGAATTTTTGAAGTAAATCACCTTCTTCAGTCTGTTGAATGAAGCCCACATGTATTATTGGAAGAGTGGCATTCTCAGTAGAACCTGGTACTTCATATGTGGTTAGCAGGGCTGGGATGTGTCTTCTATATCCAACATAATGTCCAAGATTATCATCATAATAATAGGTGTACCTCCTTCCAGTAAGTAGAAGAATGTCATGTTTCTGTATGTTGATATTAATTCGTCTTGTGACATTTCTCTGTATATCTCGTGATGGGTATCCAATCCACCTCTTTAGTAATATGTCCTCTCCCACCTGTACATAGTAACCGCCCACATTCTTTCTCAAAATTGCTAGTGTGAGCTCCAGATTTGCCTCCCATTGTCTTTGTGTTTGTTGTATTGAATATGGTATGGTGACACTGTTGAGAGTCCCACTACATGTGAACTCAGGATATAGGATGTTCCCTCCATCCATATCAGCTATTGTATCTAGACTGTCCCATTCCTCTACTGGAGGTATAGTTTGAGCGAATCCTTTGAGACAGGGATCTGCATACAATTGCAGCATAATACTGTATGTACTATTTTTTAAATTATTACTGTACCTTTACAGTAATTATAAATTTGTTGAAATATTTGTTAATATACACCGTCAATTTAACAAAATGTAGAGTTTCACAATGTTTATTCTTTTTTGATTTATGAGGTTCGCTATTTTCAAGTTGACTACCGGTAAGTCAGAGTTCCAGTGACCTACTGGGCTGCTCATAGTGTAATCTCTTAGGAACAGGGAATACTATGACGTACACTGTAGTGTGAGAATGCATGGGTTTTGAATGTTGAGAAATTTGTTAGAAATGATTACAAATTAGTGATGGTTATATTAATGCATCATGATCTGTTGTGAATTAAGTACATTCTGTATCATTCAAGTATTAGCATTTTATACTATCATCTCCATTAAATGTTCTCTTTCTATTACAGGTTCAACTGCCTTATTAGAGCCAGTACCCTAGTATCTGATGGCACTTAGTAATTACAGTAAATTTCGGTAATGATCTTAATAGTTTATTCACAGACAACACAGCCTCTTACTTTACCTGAAAATTGAGCCTCACTTCCTCTGCTCACAATATAGAATATCACCAGGTACCCCCTGGTGAGAAATAAGCCACTGGCCATCTTCACTGACTAATATTTCTTACTCTTCACAACTGGCACTGTCAGAATAGTTGTATTACTGTAGGATTTATATAAGAGTAATGTGTGGTTGTGACCAAATTCATGAATACAATTTATTTGCCAATGAATACAATTTCATAATGAAATTATCCACGTATTCATAATATCATACATTTGAAGACACACCTGTATCACGGCTGCAACGACACCCACTATCCCCATTCTGTACTTGATGTGTGCTTTATTTTACTTGTACTTATGTATGTACGTACGTATATGCAGACCAATGGCATGGTCATATATGCACACACACAAATGTCAAGTCCAGTCAGTGCAGTAGCCTCTATTTGTGTGAGCACTAGAGCCAGACCCCCTAATGTGTTAAGTTGTAGGGCTTCTGTTGTTGTGTTCAGTGACTGTGGTAGGTGACTAATTGAATTGAATGAAGCCCACATACTGTGTTTGTATAAGTGCATGGGAAGACCTTATGGAGCATTTAAGTAATCAAGAATTTATATGTATACATATTATAATGTATAATATTGCTGTAGGATTATTAGGTACACACAGTAAAAATGTATTATAGTAGACTTTAGTTGTTCATATATCATGTTCAACTTCTATATATAATTCAGTAGTAGTGCATAGTTGTTTAGATTATGAATTGAAAAATGTCACACTGTAGTCATCATAGTTTATATGCACACTGTACAGGAGGTTGTACTCATGATCTTGTGAATGTAGGATATTCACCCTCAAGGCTACGTACCTTGATATCACATCTAGTACTCATATTGCTGCAAGCCAATGATTGCCAATTTACTGTGTACATTGTACGTTAATGCAATTATACTTCAACTGTAGATCTTAGTCCATGTTGGAGTGGTGCTCCCAATACAGAACACAAAAGTGAACTGGTGTCATGTCTGTTTTCCCACTTCAGATTCATTCCAGAACTGGAACACAGTTTGCCGAACATGTTGTCAAATGTTATCCTCTTCTTTGGATCTGGCTCCCTGTACATGTAAAGAGAGAACAGATCTATCGATAACACTTTACTGGTGAGTTGTGGATGTGAGCCCATGTTCACAGGTTCTTACCAGCATTGGACCATGAGAGCATAAATTCCCCTAGGGCACCCAGGTGAGGGAGGCAGGATTTAATTCTCTGAATTGAACATTGTGATCACCTGTAAAAATGCTGCATAGAATTATATAGTATAGTCATGTGTACTGTATGTACGGGAATGTTAAATACTTTTAGCATTCTCATATTGTAGTAAAGTGATATAATATGTATTTGTGTCCCATACAAGTTGTATCCTGTGGTATATTGTATACAGTCAGACCTCACTTATCCGCACACGTCCGTTTCAGGTGGATTTGCGGATAAAGTGAGGGAACTGGATAAGCGAGGGTGCGGCATTGCATGCATTTATCATGGGTGTATATATATATATTGGGATGCGCTTGCTGGTACATAAAAGCAGATTTGCTTCTTCCTGCTGGTGTTTACAGCTATCTGCAATATAAGACATGTACTACCTAATAGCCTCTGTGAATTTATACACAAGCCAATGCCTTAAATATATAACAGACAAATTTATATGGAAATGTAGGGGTAGTTGAAATATAAATAGTGTTAATTCTGCTAGTTTCCTTATTCCCAAAGCTTCAAAATAACTATTAATAAGCTTTAATCTACCTTCGACGTTGGTTTGAAGCTTTTAAATTGATCCGTTTGAAAGTTTCAGACCGAAATATTCTCATAGTCTACAGTCAGCCATTTTGGAAGTTTCAGTACGGTTGGGTTCAGGGCGTTTCTTGGTCGTTTAGAGGGTAACCTAAAGGCCATTTCAGGCAAATATAACTTGAAAAGAACAAAAAGTCGACACAACGGCGGACTCAACTTAATTTTGTGCGGATATCCGAGGGCAAATTATACAGATTGGTATACAACAATATACAAAGAGTGTGACCGGATGCGGATAGCGAGGTTTCTGGCTAACTGAGGTAAAAATGTATTGTGCAGATTCGTTTCAACAGGAAATTATGCGGATGGTGAGGGAACCGGTTATCTGAGGTGCGGATAAGCGAGGTCTCACTGTATATTGAGTAGCAGTAGGTAATGTACATATGAATCATTGGATGGATGGCCACCCTGGGTCTGTGCATATATATCCAACCTTTTAAAGGATCAATAAAGCACCATCACCATGGCTACCTGTGTCATGTTCTGTACTACAGAGACATGTATTTTCTATTTCCTTATAATTTTCAATTGACAAGCATACCGTTAACTTTGTAAGTTTAACTCTAACAGACGCATTTCCTTCTTTGGGACTATTGAAATTGGACAATAAGGATTGAAATCAACAAGAATTCCTATTCATCACAACAATGTGTCTAAATATAGTAACTTTTCATTTCAATGTGCTGTTCACTGCTACTGGTTCAAAGCACCATGTATACTCACTAGCATGATTCCAATGGACCTACACTAGATGTACGTATGTAGGTGTGTTCAGTCATCCTGTAGTCCTGGATCTGTTGTACATGTACCACATATACATGTACAGTGATACAATTTTGTTCCTAAGTGTTGCACTTGATGGTCACCACTGTCAAGCTAGACTCCATATTGCTGTCATTTCAATAATTTCTTCCAGCTTGAAATTCCCCTTCTCACTGTTGTTGTTTTTTGTGGATAGGAATACACAATAGGGATCTTTGTGTATACTGTCCAATCTGTTCATATATTACATCAACAGTGTCTCCAGGTTGCCAGTAGGGACTAACCTCATATGCAGCAGGGATAACCTAATTATCATATTATTCATTTATAATACATGCAAATATACTAATTAAACGTAGAGGTCGCTTTCTTAAATGCCGACCGGCGAATCCGGAGTTTTGTTAGAGTATAAAAGGGGGGGTGGTCACATTTGAGAAATATTAATAGGCGCGCAATTCGAAAGCCAAATGAAGGAGCTCTCTTAGGAAAATTTCTTCATTTGCCTCAAAATGCACTATTTTTAGGGGCTGCCTGCGGCAGCCCCTATATTGTTTTCATTTCAACTTCCGGTATGTTACGCTCGTCCGATATATATATATATATATATATATATAATATGTGTTCCTACGCGTAACCGTAACAATGAATTTATATTATAATTTATATTGCGCGAAAACAAGATGGCCGATTTCGGACGTCGACAATTAGAAATTGGGCTAGAATTCGTGCGCTGAAGCTCCGCTGAACGTAATAACCTCAGCGAAGGTTATTCTGAATCTAAGGAAGACGCCAAGTAATTCGAGTGCGGGGGGCGGCAGCCCCACGAGTTTTTGAACTCGAATTACTTGTTACTCTAAACAAATACATAAAGGAGAAGAAGCAACACATAACACTTGAGTCCATTGATTTGGTATTTCGTTCGAGCAAAATGGTAGGAAAAACTTCGAACGACTTTCTGCTCCATTGAGACATAGATCGATACGGAAAACCCCATATACTTCATCCAAAGTCAATTGCAGCAGGTCTCTGTCCGATACATAATCAATTTTAGATAAAGTGAGTTCCTTCGACAGTTCAGGCACAAGTAAACTAGCTCTTTCGAATATTTTGAAGGAAAAAATGCTAAATAAAAGCTCCATCGCAGCTTATCTTCCGAATAAGGTGTCCAGAATACTTCATAAACCATAAGGCGCTAATTGTAGAGAGATCTGGTGCCGAATTTTTGCTTGACCGGCGAAATCTCGAAGAAACCCACTGAAAAACTCAGTACATTTATACAGGTAATAGTTACTATGTGTTTTATTCCTGTGGTGTATTGATTTTGGAACGTATGTACGTTTTGTGTAGTGTATACTGCCAATGTAACGGTATAAATCGTTAGACATTCCTGACTGCGCATTGCATCTGTCAGCCATTTTGCTCCGTTTCGCTCCGGTTACGTTTACCACCCTCCCTTTTATACGCGACCTCTACGTTTAAGTCTTTCATTGTAATGATTATTATTAATGTATATACAATTCGATATAATATGGATGTGAGTATCATACACAGATGTGTAAGCCAGTGAGGTCCGTGAAGTACTACATATACATATACATATGCTGTTTTTATTATAAGTGCATCGTAATCTGAGATTACCTATCAAATCCTCATGTCTTGACATGTATTTCAAATACCTAACTGTGGAAAGGCTTGACCTCTAGAATTTGTACTAGTTGTAATTTGTAATCTCTACCTTAGTACATACTGGATTCTTTATTCAAATAACATACACTTGTATTGATTTTATTCCAAATTCTAAATAGACTCTGTATAAAGCTGGAAAAGATGATAATGTTGTTTAGATCCTTATATTGTCATTTGCTGTAAATTGCCAAGTATGTATGTTCCTGTTAACTATGTATATAGAATGTGTTCCATAAGTATGGTTGGAGGATCAACTATTGTATTTGACAATTTGTATTCTGCCAGTGCTCACTCATCAGTCACTGATTTGGATGCCAGTTCATGTAATGGCTTTTCAGCCTGTGATCCAGTGTTATCTTCTACAGTCAACAGGGGGCATTTATTTGTATCAGATACACATGATTGCTCTGTTTGCCAGTGGATGGAATCTATTAATTGGCGAAATTGTTATCGTGAATTACAACCGAAGTGTTATGGTATCTGGGTCTGTATGTCAATATTAGTTTCTTTTGTAGCATATCTGAATACGTTTGGTGCATATCCCCACGCGTAGGTATTAGTAATCTGCTCCCTTAGTAATATGTCCTCTCCCACCTGAACGTAGTTCCCTCCCACATTCTTTCTCCAAATTGCTAGTGTGAGCTCCAGATTTTGTGCCCATATTATTTTCCAATCTCGTCTCACTATCATGTATGGTATGGTGATATTGTTGAGTGTCCCACTGCATGTAAATTCAGTGTATACGAAGCTCCTACCATCAGCATCAAGCGTACGATAGCCATAGTATAGCCATTCATTGATTGGTGGTATGGTTTGGGTGAATCCTCTCAGACAGGGATCTACGCAGTAAGTCAATTGTGACATTATACGTGAATACGTGAACTTGAAGAAGTGTATATATTTAACATAATGAATTTGAAATTTTATGGATGGAGAACTTTTTTCTAGTTTTAATTTCTGTTCTATCTCTTCCGGGAAGTAATATGGCAAATGTTAGTAGCATTTTTAGTTGGAACTATGAGTCTTAATTATCTGCCAATTCTGCTGCCATTACAAGTGGAACACTTCTACCACAAGAATATCCGGGCCATTGTGCTACTTTATTTCGGAATCAGTGAAGCAACTCTCTTTTGGTGTGTTTGTGTGTGTGTGTGTGTGTGTGTGTGTGTGTGTGTGTTCAAAATGCATGTTTGATGTATAATATTTTTTCTCTCTCTCTTTCAATTTTCATGTAAGATACAGTACAGCTCAAATTGTCACGATAGTTTACATTTAGCATTTTTCTGTTAATGAATAAGTGTTGATGATTAAGTGATATGCGATAACAGATATCCACGATTTACATAGTACTTTTACAGAAAAAAGTGAATTGTTAAATCATAACATCGGATAGTACCGACTAGCCGTTATTTTCGTGGAGTATGGCCATTTAGGTAGCAGTAGTTTTGTTGCCCTTTTCCATCTTCTCCTCAATCATCGTAGTCATTTCAGCTTTAAGCTTGGACGGACTACGGTATATGAGAACGTATGTTCCGAATAGCTTGTATCTCTTTCCATGAACCTCAACCAATACAAATCAGCATTTACAAAAGTGTTAATGGTTATTTAACAATTGTCGAATTTTAAAAAGAAAAAAGTTTCCAACGGTTATCGGTTAATGGTTATCGGTTAGCGTTACCTTTTTGAACTGCACCATAGTGAAATTTGTGGTGTGAACTTGCTGTTGACATAGCTTGCTTGTTATCACTGAAAGTAAATGAAGTGTTACTGAGAGCAAACATGACACATGACATACGCACACACACACACATGTACGCACGCACGCACACACATGTACGCACGCACACAATGTAATTATGTTCGTCAATCTGAGATTCAGATCTTCATATAAGATTTTGAGGGCTACCACAGGCAACACCTATATTATTTCCATTTCAACCCCAGTGAACACTTCTACTTGATAGATAGATAGATACTAATAGGATTTGTGAAAAAGGGTCAATTTTGCACATGCACGAAACAAAATTAATATACATTACAAAGATACATGTGAAAGCATGTTTTATTGTAACGTTTCACAATTTTGTTATTTTGATAAATGTAATTGAAATAATCAGTAGAATGTTCCTGGAAGCATACTGACAACTAGTTTTATATTCTCTAAACTTGCAATTTATTTGATATGATATGTGGGCGCTGTGGATCAGACGCGGAATTGTGTTGTTGGACAAGTATAAATGGAAGAAGCCACTTTTGCAGATATATGTAGTAAATATCAAGTAGTATTATATTCTGTACAACTCTCTTCGTCCCTAATAACCTCCAAAATTTGTGAAATGGGATGGTACTTATATGGTGTCATGTTTTCATTATTACGTGGTGTCATCATTGACAATATGTGGAGACCACACAGCTGTAACTATGGCTATGTGCAGGACATGTATTGATGTGTAGTCTTACTAGTGTATGTGCATGATACTTGTGTGGCTTCTGCTGTGTAGTGGTGTCAAGTTATAATTAACTGTGATTCAGAAAGTTATTTCAGATGTTTGCCGTGAGGCTGTGACTGGGGATCCTGTTACAGTCTAACATCTGTCACCTTGGTTGTGTGGGCAGTGCACTTTTATCTGTCACACTTTACTCAATGTTCAAATCTTTGTTGGTTATCATTTTACTCTGAGTAGGATGCATATCATGAACTTTGACCCTGTACATTATAGCTGTCTGCTCCTAACCTACAAGACCATTGCATCAAATTCTACAAATGTACGTTACTGAGCTTAGTTGAGCCCCCTCAGACTCTGTATAAACTGAACTAGTTATTGTAATATGTACATATTATGACCCAAGATACGAACATGCACATACTGCTAAAATGAACTAAACTGATGAACATATTTCTGTATGATACTTACCTTGAAGTGGTTGAAAGAAGTGATGCAGTGACCATTGTTGGTGCAACTATATTCATTGATAGAGGAATATGCGTGTGAAGGTATGTACTATGTGCATAAAAGCATGATTATTGTTTGTAGTAGATCAAAGTTTGGGGATGGTTACTGCTTCAATCGTATGTGGTACAGAAGTATGTGTGTAAAGAAATGTGCTGTATGTACAGATAGCATCCGTTACCATAGAAACAGTACTATTATACAGCAATTTTATATTGTATAAAGCGCTAGCAACAGTATAAAGCGTTAGCAACGGATGCTATAATGGTTAAGACATGGACACTCAGGCATTATGACATATAAAATACACTCGCCCTCGGGACTCGGTATTTATATGTCATAATGCCCTTGTGCCCATGTCTTAACCACTAAATAATGTTATACGTATGTGCATGGATATTGTATTTATAGTAGATCAAAGTGTACATCTGCGTACTTATATATACTGTGGGTACAATATGTGCAGTTTCACACATGAATGTATAGAACATATCACCTTCATCTGTCCGTCCACTGAAGTCCACTTGTATCCTTGGAAAATACAAGGTCTTGGTGGATCCTGGCAGTTGATATGTGGTTAGCAGTGCTGGGATGTGTCTTCTAATTATTTCTGAACTACTAATATTATTAATTGAATAATAGAAGTATTTCCGTCCAATGAGTAGGAGAATATCATGCTTTTGTATGTTAATGTTAGTTTCTTTTGTAGCATATCTGAATGCGTTTGGTGGATATCCCCAATCATCGATATTAGTAATCTGCTCCCTTAGTATCATGTCCCCTCCCACCTGTATGTAGTTCCCTCTCACATTCTTTCTCCAAATTGCTAGTGTGAGCTCCAGATTTCGTGCCCATATTTGCCAATATCATCTCACTATCATGTACGGTATGGTGACACTGTTGGTTTTTCTTTCCATACAGTGTCCTACCCTTTACAATCCTTTCTCTGATACTGTAGCTGAAACTACACCCGCCATCTATGTTAATTATGTACTTGATATGTGCTTTATTATACTTGTTCTGGTGCATAATATATGTATATTATCATGATTCAGAAGGTTCTCCTTCACCTTGGCTGTCCACAGCACTGTGTGCTCCTCACATTTGCAAAACTGTGGAAGCCATGTTGATGAATTGGGGGGGCTGCACGGACTTGGCTGTTGTAAGAGCCAAAGTCACATTCCTCGTCATTTTGAACTCAATTATACCATCCAAAGAGCCCTTGCAGCTGCCCAGCCTAATTGGAACCCCAGGGCTGTGTTGTATGGATGGTCACAGACCAGATGGTGTGTCACCAATTCCTTGGTCTTGTGGTTGGGCTTTGGTCTAGGATGCATCATGCAGGGCACTTAGCCCCATCCTACATTCACCCAAGTTCGAATTCAACAAAGGCTGGTGCCGTCGCAGAGGAGGCAGTGGGAGATAAACTTCATCTTTATGCTGAGCTCAACTCCACCCATCACTTCATGCCCCTGGCATTCGAGACGTTTGGAGTTTTCAGTGCTGATTCATGTCCTTCTTGAAAGACCTGGCATCTCGATCTCCCCTTCTTGGAAGACCTGGCATCTCGATCTCCCCTTCTTGGAAGACCTGGCATCTCGATCTCCCCTTCTTGGAAGATCTGGCATCTCGATCTCGCCTTCTTGGAAGATCTGGCATCTCGATCTCGCCTTCCGAATCATGATCTGCTGGCTTACATCAAATTGTGTCAGAAAATCAGTATGTCTCTCCAGAGATTCAATTGCAACACTATCTTAGGAACATGTTTGTGATCTGCTCAATTTATTTTCTTTTTTTCTTCCCTCTACCTCCCTACTAAGGACACCACTCCTATTTTCTTACTATTAATACCACCGCCCAAACTCTCTACTAAGGACACCCCTCCTACCTCACTAATTAGTACACCATTCCTCTACCTCGAGCTCCCTTCAAAGGACACTACTACCTCCCTACTAAGGACACCACTCCTCTACCTCCCCACTAAGGACACCACTCCTCTACCTCCCCACTAAGGACACCACTCCTTTACCTCTCTACTAAGGACACCACTCCTGTACCTCCCCACTAAGGACACCACTCCACCTCCCTACTAAGGACACCACTCCTGTACTTCCCCACTAAGGACACCACTCCTCTACCTCCCTACTAAGGACACCACTCTACCTCCCTACTAAGGACACCACTCCACCTCCCCATGAAGGACACCACTCCCCTACCTCCTAAGGACACCACTCCTACCTCCCTACTAAGGACGCCACTCCTCTACCTCCCTACTAAGGACACAACTCCTCTACCTCCCTATAACAACAGACGGGAAATCCATGCAATGTAGTTCACACATAATATATTATGAATCAATTAAAGACAGTTGTCATAATTTCATTCATAGTGATAATGTGCAAGGTGGTCACGAAATCAATAAATCATATATTTCTCTCGACATGCAGCCAGAAACATACACTGTGATGTATATGCTTTAATTTTATCTACAACTGAAATAATAGAAATTGAACAGGAGGCTGTGTTGTGTAATATGTAGTGTTGTATTGTACATTTGTTCTAATTTAAATATTTGCACTCTTATGAAACATACAAGTACATGGATACAGTCAATAACACACCACTACATTTGAGTTACATAAGCCAATGATTACCGATTTACTGAGTACGTTGTACACGAGTACAATACTTAATCTGTAGATCTTTGTACAGTTCTTGTCCATGTTGAAGTGGAGCTCCTAGCACAGAGCACAATGGTGAACTGGTGTTGTGTCTGTTTTCCCACTTCAGAATCATTCCAGAACCGGAACACAGTTTGTTAACTATGTTGTCAAATGTTATCCTCTTCTTTGGATCTGGCTCCCTGTACACGTAAAGAGAGAACAGATCTATCGATAACACTTTATTGGTGAGTTGTGGTGTGAGCCCAAGTTCACAGGTTCTTACCAGCATTGTACCATGAGGGCATAAATTCCCCTAGGGCACCCAGGTGGGGGAGGCTGGTTTTTCTGTGAATGGAACGTTTTGATCACCTGTAATAATAGAAACAGTATAATATTAGTCATGTGTACTATAATTACAGGAATGTTAAGTACTTTTTGCATTCTTTTGGCTCACCTCTTCTACTGGGTAGTCTTCAAACGGTTTGTATCCTAGTGACCATATCTCGTACATGACCATCCCATAACTCCACACATCACTCTTTGTGGTGTATCGCTTGTAGAAAATGGCCTCAGGAGCTGTCCACTTGACTGGTATACGACCTCCCTTTGGTTTGTAGTAGTAATCCTCTTCAAGATCACGAGACATCCCAAAATCAGCAATCTACAATGAGAAAATGATGATTGCATCCTGTGCATGTATATGTATATTCAATACTTCATGTATACATGTATCCTTACCTTACACTTGATGTCTGCTGTGAGTAGAACATTCCTAGCAGCAAGATCACGATGTATGAAACCTTTCTGGGATAAGTACCTCATTCCGTCTGCTATCTCCTGACAGAACCTCAATAGAGTACTGGGTAGCTGTACCTTCTGTGATGGTGATCTAATGTGTGATAAGAATATGCATACTCCCTAACTTATGCCTTTCGTATTGATGCTGAACATGGATGATCACATGCTCTCACAATAATGAATGTGCATGCAAGTATTTACGTGTGCAATTAAGCACTTGGATGTGTACATGTATACACACATGTACCTACGCACCTGATGTTGTCCTTTAGTCTCAGCATGTATTCCCTCAAATCCCCTTCATGAAGGAACTCCATGACCAACATTGGCTACATGCAGTAATAAAAGAAAATATGTGTATTATTATATCCAGTTTTAATGAGTGTAATGACTCCTTAAAATAATGACATTCACCTCATGAAGTTCTTTGACCACTCCGTACAGTGTAACAATGTGTGGGTGTGTGAACTGTCCCATGATAGCTGCTTCTTGAAGTAGTTTAACTCTTTCATCATTTGATGCTGTGGACTTGAGTGTCTTCAGAGCTACTGTTTGAGTCCTTCCTGTTGTTGACTTCCACTGTCCTTTGTAGACCACACCAAACTCCCCTTCTCCAAGTTGTTGTTGTTTGTTGATAGCTGACGGAGGGATCTTTGCGTACTGCTCAATCTGTTCATATATCACATCAACAGTGTCTCCAGGTTGCCAGTAAGGACTCTCCTCATATGCAGGGGTAACCTGGTGGTGTTATTTAAGTACAATACGTATAATAATATATAATATTATGCTAATTTAATCTTTAATGTGAAAATCTTTGATGAATATGTTCTACTGAATGTATGAATGATAAGTATGATACACAACAGATGTCAAAATTGATGGTGGTCCATATAGTATATATTATATACATGCATATGCTGCCTAGCTGGATACGTTTAATACTGAGATTATATCTGTAGTGCTGGAGTCTGCATGCCTAGGCATGCTAAAATACTTGTGAAAATAAGTTGGACGTAGTAAATCTTTTGCCAACTGTTACAAAATGGCACGAAACTGTGACATTATTTTGCAAGTGGTCTATATCCAGTTGTAGCCTCTGTCAAGCTTTCAGTGTATCTGTTGTACTGTCATCTCATCATCATCCTCCATGAAGTCGTCTGTTTGCATACTTCATAGTATGTAAATACTTTGGCTATTAGCACAGAGTTGTTTCAGACAAGTTTGAGGTGTTCTCGTGCTTTGCTTGCATTTGTTATCGACTATTTTGGCATACAGTACTGCCATCATCGACAATTTTTTCATCTGTTCCCAGCTCGAGACCGAAATAGTCCCATACAACGCTTTTCGTACCGCTCTTGCTTACTAGTTTTGCCATAACTATCCAATAACTGTAGAAACTCTTCAAATCGCTTCAGTGTGAAACAGGTTTACGACAGCGACACTCTTTCTGTCCATTCATTGTTTGAAATATAAATAATACGCTTTCTGTCGATTCATTGTTCAGTTTAATCGTTCACGGTTGCAGAAGCAATCTACACGTGTAGATAATCTACGCTACATACACCGGCCATCTTGCACAGCTGCACGAATAATTATGCGGATACCGTATACTATACAATTTTGTCACAGTATAATCGGTATCCGGTTTCCGGTATGAATAAACATACAATATGAACCGGAACGGTATGAACTCAATACCGCGATTCAACTATATACCAGTATACCGCCCAACACTATTTGTAATTTGTATATGCCATACATTGTCACTGTTGAGTGTGCTTCTATCAACTGTATATTTGTGATGTGTTTCATAATCCATTGGATAGCCAGCCATTACAGTGTACTGGAGATTCTGCTATTTGTATTCGGTGAGTATGACTTGTATTAAAAGCCTAGTCATTGATATTCTACTCAACTCACTGATTGTTTGATTGTTCCATATTCATCTGGAGTCACTTCTCTATCGACTATGTGGTAGAGTCTACTGTTGGTTCCATTTGTATAAGTCACTAAATTGGATGCCATTTCGTACACTGGCATCTCAGCCTCTGCTCCAGTGGTTTTTGTAACGGTCGACAGGCTATGTTCATTTGTAACTGATGCATGTGATCTCTCTGTTTGCCAGTGGATGGACTCTATTGATTGACGAGATTGGTATATTGTGAATTGTACGGCTACTGTAGCTGCATGTAATGTTGAGACTTTCAGTATGTGTGCTGAGGACCTACCTTTGTATTTGCGGTCATTTCTTTGTAGTTTCACTGCTAAAATTGCAATGATGACCAGAAGTCCAATCACAGTAAATATCAGTAAACCCAGTAGCACACCTAATGCAGCAATCGTAGTACTACCGTCTCCACACTGGTTTCCCGTACCTGCACATAAGTGTATATACATATTATGTATATATATATTATATATACACACTATTACTATGTTAACACAACAGTTTGGTGTCTGGCTCAATATGATTGTAATGTATTCCTATAACAGTCAAGACAGCCTACCTGCAACTACACAGAATATAGGTATAATCCTGGAAAATCACAGCTTATTGCACTTTTATTTACATTATAACAGCAATTCGCTTATCAATGTTGAAAATATTAGAATGGCTGCTTTTTGCAGACATTAATATTACGTCAAAACAATCGATATGTCTATAATGGATTGTTAACAGGAGAAAATGTGCTGACTATGCAGTTTACATTAGGTGATGTGCACTACTAGATTCATAGCTTATTTTGTTTGAAACATGGTCAATTTCACAATTAGAAATTGTGGTACGATTCAAGCACAAACAATGTTAATAATATCTCCAACAAAAGTTCTCGGAAACCTGAAAGAGACACCCAAATAATTTGAGTGTGGGGGTGGCAGCCTCACAAGTTTTTGTTTCAGTCTCTCATTAGTCTGTGTAACATCTCGATAAATTAAATATATATATTATCATTGTAGCCACCTGTCTAATCCAGCCAAGGAAATGAGGTTCCATCAGTGAGCACGTTTGACAGTTTCTACTGTATAGATTTCAGTCTTTATAGTTCATAGAATGTAATAGTAGGTGGACGCTTATGCAGTTTGAGCTTACTTTTTGTTGACAAAGCTTCAGTGTTATTCCTATAAAAATGAAAAATGAATAAATTTTATGCTGACAAGTAGTGTACAGAGAATTGTCACAATTATCATGCATGCTTACACATGTATGCAAACACACACACACAATACATGTACCAATGCACCCACCCACCCACACAAAATACACATGCACAACACACACACACACCGATGCACACACACACACACACACACACACACACACACACACACACACACACACACACACACACACACACAAACACACACACGTGCGCGCACACACGCACGCACACACTGTGTTATGGCTAATGTGAAAATTTTACCCACAACTTTTCCTATACTACAATTACACATTGACATTTCCTTGTCGATGTGTAATTGTACATTTAATACATAACGATAAGAGAAGTATACCTAGGTTTGCGGATTGCATTTTCAGTCAGATGAATTTATATTATGATTTTGTTGTGCAGATGAAGATAGCCTTTATTATTATGTAAGGGCAAAGTTTGAAACTGGGCTGGAATTTGTACCATTTAAAGTACTTGGTTGAATGTCATCTACTGAGTGACAATGGTTGAACACCACTAGAGACTGCCCGGTAATTCAAGTGTGGGGGTGTCAACCTTGCAGGTTTCAAGATCAAATCACTTATTTCTGAAATGTTTTCTTCTGATGCTACATAATCCCACTGGGCCCTTGTGTAGGGAAGTGTATAAATTAATAATGGCAAACACCAGATTTAATTATTGGTATACACGTACAGTAATTGTTATCACTTGTATTACAATACTACTCGCATAGTCTGTGTTTGTACATGTACATACATATGCATAAGAAGCCAGTTGAATGCAATAGTCACAACTGCTGGACTAAACTAATTATATGCATAACAGTTTTTATTGGACATTGTTAAGGTGATATATACAGCAATTACATTGATCGTACTAACCTTGAACACATTGATGGAAGGGATGGAGGGTCCATTGTGTCTGCAACTGTATGTATTATAAAGACGTTTGTCTGCATGTAGGTCTGTCACAGTGAGTATATGTAAAGGTGGGGATATTGTGCGTAGTATACTCAGGCATACGCAATGTGTTAGACCTGGTGCACTTTCACACATGAATGTATGAAGTAGATCACCTTCTCCACTTTGTTCACTAAAGTCCACATGTATCATTGGAATGGTGACTGTCTCGGAAGATCCTGGCAGTTCATATGTGGCTAGTAGAGCTGGGATGTGTCTTCTAAATATTTGTGCTGCTGCACTAGAATCATCCAAATTATAATAGGTGTAGTTCCTTCCAGTAAGTAGAAGAATGTCATGTTTTTGAATGTTGATATTAATTTGTTTTGTCGCATTTGTCTGTGTAACTTCTGTTAGGTATCCAAAACGATTAGTATTAATCTGCTCCCTTAGTAGCAAATCCCCTCCCACCTGTACATAGTATCCTCCTACATTCTTTCTCCAAATTGCTAGTGTGAGCTCTAGATTATTCTCCCATTGTCTCCCTGTTAGTCCCATTATTAAATACGGTATGGTGACACTGTTGAGTGTCCCACTACATGTGAACTCAGGATATAGGAAGCTCCCTCCATTCATATCAGCTATTGTATTAAACTGGGTCCATTCCTCTACTGGAGGTATGGTTTGAGCGAATCCTTTGAGACAGGGATCTGCATACAATGAAGTGAATAAATTTAACTAGGTTGGCTATCAATTATGACAGTCAGGATTATGGCTATTCACTCCAGACTCACATCATTCACCAAGTGAAGGAAGTGAAGTCATCACTTACATAAATTCAGACCACAGAGTAAAGCTAGCCCCCTAGACTATACCCACATCATACCTGGTGTTGCCAGGCTATGTACCATGTGTAATCTTACAGTTCATTAGTGGACCTACACACACACACATCTTCAGTTTCCAAGTGAACCTGTTCTACTACCCATTTTCCAAGTAGAGTTTTGCAATGTTCAACTTCTTGGGTTCATGTACCCGAGGTTCTTGTGCTGCTGACTGTGATAGTTTACCCCCAGTGAACTGAAAATACTATGTGCACTGTATAGTGTGAGAATGGCTTTCAGCGGTGTTTTCAAGAAGGTACTATACGACTTGTGTCAATAAATATGATGAAAAATGGGTTGTGGTTATACAGTATATCATGATTTGATTATAACTAGCTGAATTACCCGCCCTACGGGCGTATGCGTCCGTAAACGTGTCATGAAAATGGCGCCTTTCAAGTACGGCGGATAGTACGGTTTCGTTCGAATTCTAGAAGAAAGGCCTAAAACGAAACGCTCACCCCCTTAGGACACTCTACGGGTACCGCTGAGGAGGATTGGAGGGTTTGACGTCGATCGCGTGCGAACTAAAGGAGGAGTTCGCGAACGAACAAACAGAGAATCCTTGCATTGTAGCTAGTAGGATTATAATGTGAATTGACTACATTTTCTTCATACTATTCTCTCCAATGATCATCATCTGTTACAGTTTGGACTAGTACAGAATTGCTCTGTTCAGGGAGTCTGTACATTAATCTGATACCACTCAACCCTAATATTCACAGACAACACAGCCTCTCCCTTTACCTGAAGATTGAGCCTCACTTCCTTGGAAATATCCTCTGCTCACAATAAAGAATATCACCAGGTACCCCCTGGTAAGAAATAAGCCACTGGCCATCTTCACTGACTAATGTTTCTTACACTACACAACTGGCACTGTCAGAATAGCTATACTACTTCAGAATCTATAGGAGACTAATTATCCTCTGACTGTGACCTCATATCCTGAATATGATTGTGCACCAGTGAATATCATCAATTTTTATAATCCAACATGCACACAAGCACTAGCACTATTATATCATAAAGTGATGTGACATAGTGAAATTGGATATGATGTAATGAATGCGTATTACATGATAACATATTAAAATGCAGTCGCAATGAAATCATGGGACTAACTGTCTAACACATTGAGACATACTCATATGAGGATACTCACACACACACACGCACACACACACACACACACACACCTGCTGTTGAAGCCATATATCTAACTGTCAGCGGAACCACTGATACAATATAATAGGTTGTAGGGCTTCTGTTAATGGGGTCACTGTAAATTGAATTCAAAAGACCTTTCAGAGTATTATCTCTTCACATGAATGCGGTAAGCGAGTCGAACCTGGGTCGATTTAAATTGGGTTTGACCCGATTTCCGTTCACATGGGGATAACAAGATTTGCATATTGTGTAAAAATTTGATTCCAGGAAATGGCGATGTTGGACGTTCTGCTCGTTTTGATTTAGTTGTGGCATCGTCTGAGGTGTAGAGCTCGTAGACGGCAACTAAGGATCAGGTATATGACAGGAAGAGCCGTTATGAACCATTTCGCGGCAGTACAGACTATACATACTGCTCATTTTTTGGCTTTCTAATTTGCTCGTAGTTCAATTGCATGTACATCAGGCCAGTAGAACTATCTGGATGAAGCCCAGAAGCCCTTTGTTTTTGACCAAAATTGCTGATTGCTGAAGTGTGATGATTGACCTACATTTCAAACTACTACCATGTAGTACAGCTTCAATTTCCTATCATTTGATTTTAAATTTGCTTTAACTGCTTCCTGCACCCCAATAAACAGTGGTATTGTCAATATTATTTGTAAATCGTGGAAAAAATCGATTAAATGTTTGGATACAACTTGCCAACCCCAATCCTAAGGACATCACTCCACCTCCCTACTAAGTACACCACCCCCCTACCTCCATACAGCAACACATTATGGATCCCTGTAATGTAGTCCACACATATAATAATATTATTATATAATCAGTTGAAGACTATCATCAAAGTTACATTCTTTAATTGTGCTTAACTACTGGGTGAGGCATTAGTCTCAAAGTCAATACAAAAGGTCCCTACCATAAGCACTCAGCTTCATACATAAAGTCAAGGGTTTTATGCACACTTGTTTCAGCTTGCTTGTTGTTAAGCCACACTCAATATGCAGTATGTTGTGATGCTTTCATCATATGTGAATACAATCAAAAAAATGTTGAGTTCCAAAAGTCAGTGGTTACTATATATACTGTACATCAACATGATACTTCATCTGTAGATCTTTGTACAGTTCTTGTCCATGTTGAAGAGGTGCTCCCAATACAGAACACGATGGTGAACTGGTGTTGTTTCTGTTTTCCCACTTCAGAATCATTCCGGAGTTGGAACACAGTTTGCCAACAACATTGTCGAATGTTATCCTCTTCTTTGGATCTGGCTCCCTGTATATATATGTATACACGTAAAGAGAGAACAGATCTATCGATAACACTTTACTGGTGAGTTGTGGATTCGATCCCATGTTCACAGGTTCTTACCAGCATTGGACCATGAGGGCATAAATTCCCCTAGGGCACCCAGGTGGGGGAGGCTGGTTTTCCTTCGAATTGAATATTTGGATCACCTGTAACAGTGTTACACATAATGTATACAGTAATGCCATAGTACAGAGAAATAATATGTCTGATGCCCTTATGCCACACACACATTAACCTCTTCTACAGTGAACTCTTCGAATGGTTTGTGTCCTAGTGACCATATCTCGTACATGACCATCCCATAACTCCACACATCACTCTTTGTGGTGTATCGCTTGTAGAAAATGGCCTCAGGAGCTGTCCACTTGACTGGTATACGACCTCCCTTTAGTTTGTAGTAGTAATCCTCTTCAAGATCACGAGACATCCCAAAATCAGCAATCTAAGTTAGAACAAAATCGGCTATACTTTTTCGACTCCTTCATTTTGACTATATTGATACTGCTTAATATGTTATGTCCTTACCTTACACTTGACGTCTGCTGTGAGTAGAACATTCCTAGCAGCAAGATCACGATGTATGAAACCTTTCTGGGATAAGTACCTCATTCCATCTGCTATCTCCTGACAGAACCTCAGTAGTGTAATGGGTAGTTGTGCCTTTTGTGATGGTGATCTAATGTGTGACAAGAATATTAATGAGTGCAATCAAATGTTGTGTACTGAACTTGCAGAGATGTATGATTGTTTACCAATAAAAGCAAGCTTGCACTTATACCTGCACATGCACAGATGTGCACCCAAACACACACACGCACACTCAGTACCGATCACATCAATGTGACACATACATGTACACACACACACACACACACACACACACACACACATGCGCACACATGTAGGCACAACTAAATACACCTGATGTCATTCAACCTTGGTAAGTATTCATTCAAATCCCCTCCATGAAGGAACTCCATGACTAAAATTGGCTGTAGTGAGGAGGAAAGTCTATTTTCCATGGCTATGTTTGTTTATTATAGTCTGTTACTCACTCCTTTTGTGACAAGCTCTTTGACCACTCCGTACAGTGTAACAATGTGTGGGTGTGTGAACTGTCCCATGATAGCTGCTTCTTGAAGCAGTTTAACTCTTTCATCATTTGATGCTGTGGACTTGAGTGTCTTCAGAGCTACTGTTTGAGTCCTTCCTGTTGTTGACTTCCACTGTCCCTTGTAGACTACACCAAATTCCCCTTCTCCGAGTTGTTGCTGTATGTTGACAGCTGACAGAGGGATATTTGCATACTGTTCAATTTGTTCGTATATTCTGTCAGCAGTGTTTCCAGGTTGCCAGTAAAAATCCTCTCCATATGCAGTTTGATCCTAATAGCCATATGCATACTCATTTCAGAATTCTCAAATGCTGTATTATACTGACAGTGTATGTATGATTAATATTAATTGCCAGATATTAAATCGATCTAATATTTTGATGTCTCAAGCTGTAATGAGCTGCTCAGCTGAGATTCTTGAACCCTGAAGATCTTTTGTATTTAGCATTTTTTTTCATTTCATACCCATTTACACACAATCCCTGTGATTGGTTGTCGGCTATGTAAATTGTGCTGTACTATACGTTGCTGAGCATGTGTTTATGTGAACTATGTCAGATGTGTTCCATAAATATCCTTATTAATTATGTTCAATACTATTGCTCGTTCGCTTTGAATGACAATTTAAATGTAACAGTTGTAAGTATGTAAATTTTTAAAGCTGTTAAATTGCTCTCCATTCAACTCACAGATTCTAGGCATGTTCTATACTTGTTTGCGGCCACTAACTCTTCACTATCGACTGTGTTGTAGTAGAGTCCATTGCTTGTTTCATTTGTGGTGTTTGTCATCGAATTAGAACCCACATCACAGAATAGCATCTCAGCCTGTATTCCAGTGTTCTCTGCAACAGTCAACAGGTGGTGTCTATTTACAGCTGACACAGACAATTGCTCTGTGTTGTCCGTGTATGGAATATGTTCGTTGATGTAATTATAATGCATGTATGTTGTGATGTTGTTTTTACGTGTGGTTTAAGCTTCCAGTATGGTCTATGTGTGCTGTAGACCTACCTTTTTGTTTGCGTTCTTTTCTTGATAGTTTCAGTGCTAAAATTCCAATAATGACCAGAAGTCCAAGCACCGTCAGTAGCAATAAACCCAATATTCCACCCATTGCAGCGGTTATACTACTACAGTGGTCTGCTGTACATAAACACAGAAGTGTGTACACACAATAATACTATTATATGCATCGTGAGGTCAGCATGCATGTAACTTAGCATCATGAGAATACATGTCTGAGATATTGGTATATTTTACAATTATTGTTACTGCCAGAGCAGGTGAATCTTTCTTGGCACAACCTCTAACCAAAGATTGTACGACTATGTGTGTACATTATACTGTATAATGTAATATTGCTATTACAGACACACTTCAACCCCTCTATTCATATTGTTCATGTACACTGAAATACAAAATGGTGCTCTCAATCATTATGGAGGATATTAAATTAAGAGTCTTAAAGAAGGAGTAATAAGGTGGTTCCACTGTATGTAATTTTTGAATATAGTACACTCACAAATAGTAAAATTATGTGTTTTTCGCATAATAATACATGGTACATCAAGCATACTCACATTTTGTCAAAGTTTGAGCTTTGTCACTAGAAATGAGAAAATAGACAGGGGCAGGTACTGCATGACATATCCAGACCTGTGTATACACACACACACACACACACACATACACACACGCACGCACGCATGCACGCACACACGCACGCACGCACACACACACACACACACACACAATCATGAATTAATTAGTAGGTGTTGCTGTTCTTAAACAATTTTTATGTCGTTATTCTGAGACAGTACTGTTACAGTATAACTATGCCGTAATAAACTGTACTTCATTGAACAGATTGTCATCATTATCTTTACCTTGATGTAGTTGAAGGGAGGGATGTAGTGACCATTGTTGCTGCAACTATGTGTGTTGAAGAAGTATGTGTGTGAAATTATGTAACAGATATTATGAATGTATGCATGGACCATGTACATGTGCAGCGAGGGTTTGGGTGTTCTACTCAGCATGACTCAACAGATGGGGATAGATTTAAATACAAACCAATCTCAACAGATGTACAGAATTAAATGCAGTGAAATTACTTATGTTTGTATAATCAGCATAGTTTTGTACACCTGTTGCAAAAGCTGGTAAACATGCAGTATGCTGTCATTATGATGATGATATGTTCACAATAAGAACAACTCCTGTCATGAGAGCCTACCTATCCATGGGTAGTCGATTGTTTATGACAGGTACCACTGTGTGTTATATTGTACTGCGTATATATGAAATTATACCATTCGTAAATGGAATTCAAAGAGTCCTATCTCTAATCATGTTTCAAAGATCGGCATCTTTACAGCTAAGTGGTGCAAGTGTAATATTTTTTCTTTAAGATAGCACCGATTGGAAGTACTATAGCTATGGTCATTCTTACAGTTGTTTTGGAATTGTGTTGGTGAGATGATGGAAGGATGGCTAAGACACAATGCAACACTGTACAACTTGATTGAATCTTAGGTGTATGATTTTTTAGTTGTTTGAGTAAGGATCAAAACAATTGTGTAAATACTGCCATATGATATTAATCTTATCAATTTTTTTTCACAATGGTTCGAAATAGTGCAGATTGGCTTTTTCAAGGGTCCGTACATTAATCTGATACCACTCAACCCTAATATTCACAGACAACACAGCCTCTCATTTTACCTGAAGATTGAGCCTCAGTTCCTTGGAAATATCCTCTGCTCACAATAAAGAATATCACCAGGTACCCCCTGGTAAGAAATAAGCCATTGGCCATCTTCACTGACTGATGTTTCTTACACTCCACAACTAGTACTGTCTGAGTAACTATACTACTATTAGCAACTTGATATTCTATAAATTTGACTGTGTCATGAATATGATCATGTTCCAATGAATATTATTAAATTTTCATCCTATGCAGACTCATACAGCTCTATAAATCTTTTGTACAGTTCTTTCCATGTTTAAGTGATGCTCCCAATACAGAACACAATGGTGAACTGGTGTCTGTTTTCCCACTTCAGAATCATTCCAGAACCAGAACACAGTTTGCCAACAATGTTGTCAAATGTTATCCTCTTCTTTGGATCTGGCTCCCTGTACACGTAAAGAGAGAACAGATCTATCGATAACACTTTACTGGTGAGTTGTGGATGTGAGCCCATGTTCACAGGTTCTTACCAGCATTGGACCATGAGGGCATAAATTCCCCTAGGGCACCCAGGTGGGGGAGGCTGGCTCATTTTCTTGAATGAATTTAGCACTTAAGTTGCCTGTGTACTATTGTAAGATAGAATGAAATGTAATGGTGCGTATGCATCAACACTGTAGCATGATGACATGTGTACAACACATATTGTGTATTTGACCATTTACTGCGAAATGTAAGAAACAGCATATGTGTACGTATGTAAACTGTAGTCGCAAGCCACTATAGCTAGTTATATGGCAATCCCCAGTCAATGCAGGCCTTGAACGTTAACTGTGTACTCCTATGTATATCAGTACACTGATAATATGACCATTGCACACATGTTCACCTTAGCAATATATTGTATCATATATGTACAGTAATTATGACCCATGCAATTGTCGTTTTCTCCATTATTCGTATTCCACGATACATATAATATGCTCTATACAACCTTTAGTCTATTGAACCCTTCAATGTATGTACTACATCAAAGTCAATTTATATTCATCACAGTGACTATAGTTAATTTGAATATATTGTTTGAAATTTAATTTTAATTTCCACCTTGCTCTTGTGTGAAGGAATACACTCATTACTCATCTCACAATTGGATGTAGACATTTATCCTAATCCTGCAACTGTAATTGAGTAGTAGTTTCAAATTTTATTGTTCAACCAATCCAAAACTGTTACATACTGTAGGCCTAAACACACACACACACACACACATTTATACTCTCGAGTTCCTTTTTACAGTCTTATTTTACTACATAGTACATTACATGTGGTACAAATTCTGTAGATCTTTGTACAGTCCATGTCCATGTTCAAGTGGAGCTCCCAACACAGAACACAATGGTGAACTGGTGTTATTTCCGTCTTCCCATCTCAAAATCATTCCAGAGTCGGAACAAAGCTCTTTTATAATGTTGTCAAATGTTATCCTCTTCTTTGGATCTGGCTCCCTGTACACGTAAAGAGAGAACAGATCTATTGATAACACTTTACTGGTGAGTTGTGGATGTGAGCCCATGTTCGCAGGTTCTTACCAGCATTGGACCATGAGGGCATAAATTCCCTTAGGGCACCCAGGTGGGGGAGGCTGGTTTTTCTTTGAATTCATCACTGTGATCACCTGTGTTGATGTTTACAACACATCTAAGTCCATAATGTACCAATTGCAGTATATACGTACATACATGTGTATGATGTATACATGTCGTATGCTACAGTTGTATGTGACCAGGAGGTATGGTGGTTGACCTTACTCTACATGCTCCATGTCACCATGGTTCTACTCCGATAACCACTCACTCCATTGTGCTGCGTGTTATTTATTATTTGCAGCTGTACCTGTTCCACTGTAAGGTCTTCGAATGGTTCGTGTCCTATTGACCATATCTCGTACATGACCATCCCATAGCTCCACACGTCACTCTTTGTGGTGTATCGCTTGTAGAAAATGGCCTCAGGAGCTGTCCACTTGACTGGTATACAACCTCCCTTTGATTTATAATAAGTTTCTTCCTCAAGATCACGAGACATCCCAAAATCAGCGATCTACCATGGGAAAAAGAAAACATGTACATTTCCAATGTTGTGAGGATCTATCTATTATACATGTATCCTCACCTTACACTTGATGTCTGCTGTGAGTAGCACATTTCTAGCAGCAAGATCACGATGTATGAAACCTTTCTGGGATAAGTACCTCATTCCATCTGCTATCTCCTGACAGAACCTTAGTAGAGTACAGGGTAGCTGCACCCTTTCATCTGCTGATTGACCCCTAAATGTAGTGAATTGTTGAGTAAAGTACACACACAGACACAAGATGTGTACAAAGTACTGCCTAAAAACTGACATTTTACACATTGAGTGAACACAAATACAATGAAAATGGACATCCATGAGTATGTACTCTGTGTGTGTGTGTGTGTGTGTGTGTGTGTGTGTGTGTGTGTGTGTGTGTGTGTGTGTGTGTGTGTGCAAAATTCTACAGCCAAACAAATACACATATGAGTACCATTCCTGTGTGTGTATGTGTGTGTGTGCACACATGTGAGCATATATACATGTATGTGTGTGTGTGTGTGTGTGTGTGTTTCATGTGTGTGTGTGCTGTGTGTGCACATGCGCATGTGTGTGTGTGTGTGTGTGTGTGTGTGTGTGTGTGTGTGTGTGTGTGTGTGTGTGTGTGTGTGTGTTTCATGTGTGTGTGTGCTGTGTGTGCACATGCGCATGTATGTGTGTGTGTGTGTGTGTGTGTGTGTGTGTGTGTGTGTGTGTGTGTGTGTGTGTGTGTGTGTGTGTGTGTGATTTCAAACTGAAGTTTACCTATTTTTTGAACAGACAAATATGACAATTAGGTATGTATGCATTAATGTATGTATGCATGTGTGTATGTGTGTATGTATGCAGGTTTGTACGTATGTACCACACAAGCATGGTCGGTCACACACCTGACTTTGTTTGACAAGTAATCCAACAGGTCTCCTTTTTCCAGGAACTCCATCACCATGATTGGCTAAGATTAATGTTCAGAATAACAATTTGCTGGATAAATCTGAGCAATTGTTTGACTGAACTGTTTCGATCATGTGTGATTACTACTCACCTCATCAAGTTCTTTGACAACTCCATACAGTGTAACAATGTGTGGGTGTGTGAACTGTCCCATGATAGCTGCTTCTTGAAGTAGTTTAACTTGTTCATCATTTGATGCTGTGGACTTGAGTGTCTTCAGAGCTACTGTTTGCATTTCTCCTGTTTTAGACTTCCACTGTCCCTTGTAGACTATCCCAAATTCCCCTTCTCCGAGTTGTTGTTGTTTATTGATGGCCGACGGAGAAATCTTTACATACTGTTCAATCTGTTCGTAAATCACCTTCACTGTGTCCCCAGGTTGCCAGTAAGGACTTTCCTCATGCGGAGCAAACGCCTATACGCCAAACCACATTGTTATTACAGGACATCTACTTTACTATAGTATTACAGTGTATGTATGTATTACATATTATGTAGAATATACAACATGTATGTATGTAGTGTAGCATTACTCACAACACCATATTCTGTGTTGTAGTATGTTTGTCTGTTGTCCACTTTGGAATATGTCCCCACATGAGATGCAACATCGTACACTGGCACAACAAACTGTGCTTCGGACTCTTCCACTGCGTTTGTTGGTGGGCTGATGTTTGTAGTTGAATGGTACCCTATCCCCACTTTAATCAGGCGAACTGTGTAAAAATTATCAACAATGTAGTGTTGAATAAGGAACTGTCAAGGTATGTGTTCCTAATACAGTGCCATTCCACCTTGTCCATATTAATACCATTTCATAGCATCTGTTCACATGTATAAATTTCCCATTTAGTAATGTCTTATTGGTTTCATCGTAATATTTCATTAGGATGTATTCTCAACATTAAAATTGTTGAATGATCAATGGTGTTGTTTCTATGGCGAGAGATACATAAATGTTGTAGTTTTGTACACAAGTGATTTAAAAACTTATTAGACACTGTCTTGTAGCCTTTTCAATAGATATGAAGACTTTTAAGGACCAGTGATAGCTAAAATGATCAAAAATTGAAGCTACGAATATTTGTGTGGAGCCATTTCGAAATTTCACTTATTGGCATTGCAAGCAGCTCCAATATTTCAAACATTGAAATTGAAATTGAAATTGAAAATGATAAAGGACTGCCTCTGGTGTACTTTGTATTGTTGAGTATACATGTGTTTGTTCAATGTGCAGCTTACCTTTATGACGAGTTCTTCCTTTCACTGCCATAAGTCCAATACCGAAACAAAGTCCAATTATGATCAATACCATTAGACCCAGTACTGCACTCAGTCCTATGATGGCCTCATTGTTATCGTTGTTCCCACATGGAATGCCTGTATGTGTGGGTTTGTACATGTACAGGTACATAGAAAAAAATTGTCTGCAGTAAGCATGAAATACTTAAAGCATTAGGTGTAGGTAGTATGGCTTTCTTATAGCATGTCATAAAGACCAGCTATGGTGTATGTGAGGATTTGGTTGGCCATAACTGAATTGTCCTTTGTTACAAGGCATGTGGGACATGTATAAAGTGAATTGTATTGCACACTGAAATGTTACCTGAAGTGGTATCTAAGCCAGTTCTGATCTAACTACATATATTATGAATATTATAATAACCGTAAACCTTTCACTGATATGCGATAATGTTACAGCTGTGGGTAGGAGCTAGATTATGGTAAGAATTGACTCACTAGCATCATTGGCTGTTGGAACACGGCTGCTGCTACTGTGGGTATTACTGTGTAGGAGTAGATGCAAGTATTAATAAAAAATGGTCACACACATTGTACATGTACACATGTACATGTACAATGTGTGACAGTTTTGATGAAGTTTGAATAGTACATACATACCTTGATGTGGTTGCTGGAAGAGGAAGTACAGTAGTTGTTGCCATAAGTGAAAGTAAAATAGGAGAATATCAGTGTTGGACATAACTGATTATCAAGTTATTCAGTTTTGATATTAATATACTTTATCGCCTGATGACGTCATACATCAAAGGCACGGCCTGGGCAGTAAATCGTTTACTCCCAGGTAGTAAATTGGCTAAGCGCCCAGTTTATAATAATAATGCCCTTTTAAGGAAAGGTAATCAATTTATATCAATTATGTTATGCAAACTACAATTAATAACTCTAAAGCTAGAGTCTGTTACTAAAAATAGGTTTAGAACGATATCGCTAAAGTCGTCTATAGGAACATATCCTTTAGTAAACTCATCGAAATCTTCGTCAGGGACATCGAAATTGAAACGTCTTCTAGCGTGAGGTGGAAATTTCTCCTTACTAGTCGATGGTTTTAGAGAAGAGGTTTGTGGATGTTTAGCCATAGTTACCACACGATAAAACACTAAAATGTATCCAAGGACGCTTACGACGTATTTGAACAAAAGCAGAAGCTATTCTCCTGCATATCTGTGCTGTTTCAAATTTGAACAATCGTACTCCCCAATCCTCTGCAGTGATAAGCGAGTTACTACCCGACTTTTATTACATAGCGAATTTATTGTACTCGCCCCTGGGGCACTACATGCCCTCGTGCCTCGGACAATAAATTCGTTACGTAATAGAAGTCAGGTAATAACTAGTACATATTGATCTGAATAAGTAATTCATAAGCACACAGTTGACACACATGTACACAGACATGCTTGTGTACATGCATGTACACCCCTTCTAACACAATTTGCCAAACTATTCACACTTACAGGAACAAGTAATTCAAGTTCAAAAACTCGTGGGGCTGCTGCCCCCTGCACTTGAATTATTTGGGTGTCTTTCTTAGGTTAAGTGATGGTATACAGTGAACCAACAATTTCCTGGGAGCCTGACCTAATTAGCATTACTCTTATTACCTGTAGTGATATGATACCTCAATGATCACAATTATAGTATAACTGATCATACCATACCTTGCTCAGGCTGTCCACTGAAATCCACATGTATCAATGGTACAGTAACAGGTTTGGTGTATCCTGGTGGTTGATAGGCAGTTAGGAGATAAGGAATGTGTTTTCGTTTTTCCGTTTCATAATTTTCTATTGTAAACTCAAGGATGCTATTCTTTTGTATATTGATGGAAGGTTGTAGTGTGGTATTTCCTTTCACTGTTCCTCTTGTTTCTTCATCTAGTGTTTTCATCACATTTATGTCCTCTCCCTCTTGTGAATACACACCCTCACTCTGTCTCTTCCAAACTGATAGGGTGAGTTTAAGGTCTTTTTTCCATGTTATCCCTGCTATTGTTGAATACGGTATGGTGACACTGTTGAGTGTCCCACTACATGTGAACATTAGTTCAGGATATAGGAAGCTCCCTCCATGAACATCAAGTACTTCATAGTTGTCCCATTCCTCTACTGGTGGTATGGTTTGGGTGAATCCTCTCAGACAGGGATCTACAAAACAGATAGGTAACACGGCAATGTAGTACAATGTTAACTCATACTAGTTTAAAAAGTACACAAGTACGATATGTGCTATAATATTTTAGAAAGTGAAAGTGATTAATTGGGCTTACTTGGAGCAACTCCTACCGTTTTGGACCGTGAAGTCAAGCAACTACTAATTTTCATTTGAAGCCTTCTCAAAGCGGAAAATTACAGCTGTGGCATTAAAGTTTAATGATTTGGTATTTCCTGTCTACTACTAACATCCTGTGGCTAATCGATTTTATTTGCACTTCTAACTATAAGTAATAGATAGTTATTGTATGATCAATTGTGCAATAAGGTGCCAATGCACAATTGGCCATACAATAACTTACTTGTTGTATGCGCCCTCTATCGCTTAGTTTTCTGGCGGGAGGTTGGTATATAGCTAGTCAGCACCTGTTTTTCAGTAGCTGCTATGGCTGAAATGACTTTGAAACGTGCTGTCATCTAGGCATTTCAACTTCAATATCGATGACGACGACTTCGAGATTATGTCCAAACCTTTTCAACCCAAGAACACACAGCTATCTCTTCGTGGGGTCTCAAAACCTTCGCTGCATGGGTTGAAGAACGGAATAAACACAAGCCTCAAGCAAAGTGCCCTGAAAACGTGTTAATGACTGAAAATGAAGCCACTCTTGCGTATTGGCTTGGTTCATTTGTGACGGAGGCAAGGAAATAAGACAGCGCGATGACTTATTCTCCGAAAACCCTTCACGTTCTTTTAATAGCAATTCAGTAGCGCATCAGAACCATGAAACCGAGCAAGCCTGTTATTTTTTCGCCAATCCGGAGTTCCACCTCCTTCAGAATAAACACAATTGTTACAATGATTCAGATTGTTATGATAACATGGGCGCATAAAGCTGACAATTACTAATCGAGCACACTTGTGGTTGAAAAAGTCACAAAAGTGTGCAATTACAAAAAACAATGCACACTTTTTCCTTTGATGTTAACCACAACCATACAACAAACAGATATACTATTAAAATCAATTAACTAATAATTGTCCCAGCACTACTAATGATGCATATATAAGTATCCTTGCATCACTGTGCACACATGTATTGTCAGTACTGAGGACAAGTAGTAGTTAAGCTGACAAGCTGAGTAGGCCCCATGGTTTACATTAATAACTTCCACTAAGTTTATGCTATGAATATAGTTTAAAACCGGAGTGTTTGCTTTCGGTTCCACATCTACTTATGCAGATATAGGAGTATATCACAATCAGCCTGGAAGAAGCTGTAATGAATCTCCCATTACATTGGTATAATAATATATGAGCATAACTACAACACCAAAGCATTACTTATGTAAACAATAGCACGCCCTCTGCTAAGAAGACCAAAGGAAGATAAAGCCACAATTAGGCCACTGTGACACCTGTTAATCAAATCTGAATTTTAGAGGGATTTACTCATGGAGGCCTTCTTGACCCTAAGTTCTACTACAGCAAAATGGTATCATATGGTATGACATCAACTACCTATTCTAACCAAGCTGGAGAATGGATATGGATATGGAATCTTATTTAACGTGGGTGAGCCTTTAGCCCTGGGGGCTACTACATGAGCATTCTTGGGAATACTCACAAAGTACAGAAGTTCTACAAAGATTATGTTGTCATGGAAGCCAGTAGCATTTATATGGGTACTGTGTCTTTCCTATCCTTTCTGCCTTCAACTGTCCTTTCATGGTGGTATTGTAAGAAACCCACCTGGAGTAAGCCCCTACAATTGTGATTTACCACATTTGTACGAACTTTGGAGAATTTACACACTGTTGAGTTTCTCATCTAATCAATGTATTCATAACCCATGATACTAATTTGTACATTAGTGGGGACCTGACCTATAGAATCAGATTTGATAAGGCATATAGGGACCAAACTGTGTTAGTGACAATGCCACCTGCATGAGCAAATCCCTACATGTGTGATGCAACAATTGTCCTTATAAAGGGTTCAAGACATTCAACAGGTGTTTCCATGTCAAGGGAAGGAAATTTGGACATTGGCACATCTGGAAAACTGTACTTGTATGGCTTAAACCAAATTTTATAATTGAAATCTATTCATTGATTTTGTTTTGCTTTCAAGTTCTATTCAATCAAGGTAGCTATAATTATAAGCACCTCACAATGCATGGAGAATCCAAACAGTGACCTGGGTTCACACTTCGCATGAATTGTGTCTGGATTAGTTCATTGAATACATTGATATATTTATCACTCAGCAAAGCCTTTACCGTCAAAATTCAAAGCCCAATTTCTGATTCTTAGCATTTCTAATTGGCCATTTTCATGCAATAGAAATTGAAATAAATTCACTGTTGTGTTGCATAGGAACCCTTGCGCCCACACACACACACACACACACACACACATATCCCGTATACACTTTAACTTTCATGGGGTTAAATTTCCGTGATTATCGTGGATCAGCAACCATCCGCGGAAGTTTCATCTCACAAAAATTTAGACCAGACGGGTAACGGGTGTGTTTACATCACAAACCATACAGTGTATTCTCATTGATCTGCTACCACTTCATCCGCCAAACATTTTTATCTGCCACCATTTCCCAGTACTCTATAGTGTGTAATGTACATATATCCAGTTAATCTGACAACTCACTAATGCACAATACTTTTGATAATGAATTGCAGCAGTATTCAATGTATACAGTGTGATAGACAGTACTGCTTCTTTAGACTCAGTATATTGAGTAGTTTGATGTGTATAGTACCAAACATGTGGCAATGTATGTCATGTTGGTATTCCATATTGCAATGCGTCATTGAATGCAGCTATTCACTATTTGGTGCCTATTTGTCATGTATTATATGGCCCATGACAGGGGTAATGGATTGTTCTATTACTTCATATACTAAGTGATTGTTTCACATTATTGTCACAGATCTCCATACATGTCTTGTTTTGCTGGTACAACTGAGACCTTTTTCTGTTGTTGAAAGTTTTTCCATAGTCAAAATGATTCAGTTACCCATAAACCTTTAGATCAACCAAGGGTGTTTGTGGTTATCTGGTGATCCCTTAGAGATGATCATCTGGCAGTGAATATAGGACTCTTTACCCTTTTCACATGGATGCCGTAAGCGGGTCAAACCCGGGTCATTTTAAACCGGGTTCGACCCGCTTTCGACCCGATTTCCGTTCACATGGGGATAACAAGATTCGCATATTGTGTAAATATTTGATTCCAGGAAATGGCGATGTTGGACGTTCTGCTCGTTTTGATTTAGTTGTGGTATCGTCTGAGGTTTAAAGTTCGTAGACGGCAACTAAGGGTCAGGTATATGACAAGAAGAGCAGTTATGAGCCGTTTTGCGGCAGTACAGACTTTGCAAACTGCTCATTTTTTGGCTTTCTTGTTCGCTCGGTGTTCGATCGCATGTCAGTCTAGCAAATCTATCTGAATGAAGCCCAGAAGCCCTTCGTTTTTGACCGATATTACTGGGCACTGGTCCAATAGGGAATTGAAATGGAATTTTCGTGTCGGCAGGGCCACTTTTAACTTTTTATCCCGGGAACTAAAGTGTTTTCTCGAAAGGCGTCATGTTGTTGCTGAGTAAAATAATAAACCAAGTCGAACTACTATTTGTAATAAGCAAGGCTTGGGTCTCATCGTCACTCCATGTTCGTCCTACTAGTCCGCCATTTTTAACTCACTTCCAACTCGCTTGCAACCGGGTCGAACCCTACTTTTTACCAGGGTTCGACTCGGAATTTTAACCCGGGTTCGACTCGGTTTCGTGACGTCATGTAGGTCACAGTCATAGTAGGCATGTGTCCATAACCTGTAGCTCTATGTAATTGGATATGGTTATTATTATGTGTCACTGTCTGATCATGTGTGCGTGTGTGTTCATGGATAAAATGGCTGAAGAAACAGAAACAGTTAACCATTACTAGTGGACCCTTTCCAAGTGAGACAGTGAAAGGCAGAGTGGGAAGTCTTGCTTGAATACACATGCACCTAAACAACTGCAAAACAGTCTTTGTGTATAGTCTTCCAAGAATGAGGAAAGAGTATAAATCAGTGCATTTACCATTATGGCCCAGTACTATTGTAAAACCAATACCAGTACTATGTCCCAAGTAATACAGTTTTTTCTCTTACCATCTAATAATCTTTGTAATCTGAGGTGGTATTTGTCACAGATTCTGTGTGGTTTATCCAGTATCAACTCTACTGTATACACACGTACAGTGATTTCTACTTTGTATCAACATGTTGTTGTGAATTAATTACTAATCTTATTGTTGTTCAGGCTTTTTAGAACCTTCAACAATAACCTGATAGTGTTTGTCCTGAGTTTGCTGAGTTTACTAACAACTACTCACAAAGAATTCAGTTACTACAGTACTCATCTCCTCACCTGAATTAGCTTCACCCTCTGATATGTATACAGTGGTCACAATGAGGAAGATTGAAAGATGACACATGTTGTGTAGCCAGCCCTTAGCCATCTTCATCTGTGATTCTTATCCTACTGGAGTCACTTCGATGGTACTGGTATATAAAATTATACGTAGCTACAAGATGGTGGTTGACCAGCGGGCCTATGAATAACATTATACCCAAGCAATGAATATGATTATCTGTCAATAGACATTTCGGGGTGAATCATAAAGCCACACCTTTACTAAATATGTGTGTGTGTGTGTGAAGCACTTCCGCATTACAGACTGTTACTAAGCACAAAAATGCATGCACTATAGCTAAGTCAATTTCGCTTGTGCTGCTTCGACTATTCTCTTTGTTAGCTGACTCCATTCAGGCCTGTTCATTGCCAACTGTCTCAGGTGTTCAAGATCGACCTTGTTGTGTAGATATTGTCCAGTGCTCTGTAGGTCGGCATTGAGCACTACTGGTAGTGTGGTCCGTGGTTGTCCTCTCCATCTTGGCATATCAGTAGTTGGTTGAAAGTACTGGTCAATTGCCATCTGTGCTGGTACATTTCTGGGCATCCACAGTACATGTCCGAATAATCTCCATTGGGCCTCAATCATCTTGATGCTGAGGGGCTCACACTGGCAATGTTTGTAGAGGGCTTTATTTGAGATTTTTTGGGGCCACTTAATTCCCAACAGCTGTTTCAGTTGGGTGTGTTGAAATGAGTCCAAGCGTGCACTCTCAGTTCGTGTTAAAGCCCAAGTGCCCATATTGTAAGTGAGATCAGGTACAATGAAAGCATTGTACAGTCGGAGACGCAGTACTTCACTAATTTGTTGTCGTCGTAACCACAGTGTCCACATCTGGTGGAATGCCACCAAAGCCAGTTGCTTCCTGCGAGCCACATCTTCTGCATCTCCTAATAAGGATCCAAGTTTCTTTGTTGTCCTCCACACTTCTGCCATTCGGTTGGTCTCTCGTCTCATGGAGGTCCTCTCCGTCTTACTTTCGTTGACAATAAGGAACCAGTGTTTCAGACATGTTGGTATTATCCTTTCCATCTGATCAAGGAAGGTATGGCTGTAGCTCACGAAGTCCACATCATCTGCGTAGGTGATATCTAGGGGAAGGTCTATATCTGTTAGGGGGCGCAGTGGTATCATTTGTTGCATATCACGTAGGGCTGCTTCTAGGTACACAATAAATAGCACGGGTGACAGGCTGTACCGTCTCCTTGGGGGGTGCCAATAGTGGTGTTAAATGCTGCACAGCTCCCCTTAATCAACCATGGTTCTAGGGTTGTGTCTGCTAATAGAAGGCAGATCATACGTAGTTCTGAGTAATCCAGGAATGTTTCTAGAATGTGCATTAATCTGTCGCGTTTGATGGTGTCGAATGCCCTACTCATGTCTATTCCCAGTATTTCTATAGCCTCCTGGTATCTTTGTGATTTGGCAGCCATCCAGCGGTAACCATACACAACATCAGCAGTCCCTCTGCCAGGCCGAAAACCACTCTGTCCTGCTGAGAGATAAGCATCTACTTTGTTGGTAATGCGTGACAATACCACTAATGACAGCACCTTGCGTAGGGTGGTAAGCAATACTATTGGTCTCAGACTTGACAAAGCTCCAATTGGCTTTCCAGGCTTCTGCAACAGTATCAACATTCCGTGACCGATTTCAAGTGGTTGATGGTGTTCCAGTGCTTGGTTGAATATTGCTGCCACTGAAATATGTACTGAATCAGATTCACATTTCATTGTGAGGTAGTCATTGTCATCACATATTATAGTCGAAGAGTAGTGTAGAAGTCATGAATGAATACTCTTTTGACACACGAATGATACGCATTGTTACTGTTTTATTAGTTATCACCTATAGTTAGTGGGATGATAGCCAAGGAGACAGAGGGGAAGCCAGAGTGTAGTAATTCTAATTTGTGAAATATCTCAGCAAGTGGGTGATGACTGATTATTTCTCCCTGTTTCCATGGCAAAGAAGGAAAAGATGGGAAACGTGAAGAATTGGTCATTTGTAGTTATTATCCAAATCCTGTGTTGCATGGACAAGTAGGAGTATGCATATCTACAAACCTTCACCCCCCAAGCACACCTGTATGAGCAGTTCAACTTCAATATAATAGACTACATGCATTGTGTGTTTGCACACACTTATACACACAAGCAACCGAGCATATTCAGTACAGAGGGTCGAAGGAACTTATGTTCATCATTTTTTTTGTATTTTCCTACAGTAACAATATTTCTTGTCATTCCATTCCTGGTTGTCCACCTCAAATGTCCTGGTCTTATTCACTCGTACAGTCTTACAGCAGCAGTACATGACCAGTACAGTCACTACTACTGTCAGTACAGTAAGATAAACGGGGGTAATTCCGTAATACATTGACTTTAACGCTGTATAAACCAACGATGTTAGAAGATACAGGTGGTAAACTTAAACGGGCAGCGTACCTACATGTGTAGAATCGGCATACCTAATTTGAGCCAGTTGCTCTTCGTTGTCGATGAACACTGTTTTAATGTATGCTGCCGATTTGAATTGGGGGAATTCCGTAATTTCCGGAACTTTCAGAGTGCATCATTGTAGAGCATTGTACAATTGCGAGGAGTAAAAAACGAGTTACAATTAACTAAGGTTACAAGCAGCTTAAACATACTAATGGCCTACTTCTTTGTGCATGTTGGACACTTCCATGTATTCTCTCTGTCTGGCAATCCTGCAAGGCCAGCACACCATTCCGGCATTCTTGATCACTACTCTATCATCATTATATCTTATTTGACATCCCTGACACACTTCTTCATCTGGAGATAAAAAGTAGCTAACCCACTGTGTGGTTATCGCCGCCCACGCAATGGGCACGTAGAAGCAGATGATATTTGGTACGAAAATGTCGCCAGTAAATGAAGTTGTGGACTTACAGTAGAGCTGACATATGATGTATAGCAAGCCCAAATCTTTAGCTATACAACGGTAGTACTCATGATCACTGTTGATATACTGCGTCTGAATTCTACCACTTGTCAATCATCTCATTTAGACTGTGAGCATAATATCGTGACGATTTCAGCGTTGTCTTGTACGTAGAGAGGACTGTACAATCGGTGGCCGCTGGGCTAACAGCGCACTAGTCAAAGTTGACTAACATCTATAATATTGCAGGACGTCGCTCCGTACCTTCGCTCCAGTAAAGTAAGTTGAAACCAAAAATGACGGAATTACCCCAATTACGGAATTACCCCCGTTTACCTTAGCCTCTATTTGTGTGAGCACTACAGCCAGACCCACTAATGTATTGAGTTGTAGGGCTTCTGTTGACGTGCACATGTACATAGCTATATATAGGTGATTGATTGAATTGCACCCAGTATACATAATAATGTTTCAGGTGAAGACCTAATAGGGATTCAAAGTCTACTGTATTTACTGTATGTATGTATGCTACTCTAAATCTACTTCACTATTAAGGACACATATCCTACCTTTCTACTATGGACACCACTCCTCTACCTCACTACTTAGGACACATCTACCTCCCTACTAAGGACACCACTCCCCTACCTCCCTACTAAGGACACATCTCCTACCTCCCTACTAAAGACAATACTCCTCCACCTCCCTACTAAGGATACCACTCCCTACCTCCCTACTAAGGACACATCTCCTACTCCCTACTACAGATAACACTCCTCCACCTCCCTACTAAGGACACCACTCCACCTCCCTACTAAGGATACCTCTCCACCTCCCTACTAAGGACACCTCTCATCTACCTCCCTATATATAAAATATAGTATATAGTTAGCATTATAGTTAGCTTTATTTAGTATAAAAATTGGGGATATTGTTGAATAACATCCCCAGTTGTGGACCTATGAATCAAATTAATTTCCTACAATTGCAATAGTGTTTCATTCCATTTTTAGGGGCTGCCGCAGGCAGCCCCTATATTGTTTTCATTTCGACTTCCGGTATGTAACGCTCGTCCGATATATATATATATATATATATATATATATATATATATAGATAGATAGATAGATAGATAGATAGATATTATATTTATATTATATTTATTATTGTACAATTGCGCGATAAAAAGATGGCCAATTTCAAACGCCAACAATTTGAAATTGGGCTAGAATTCGTGCGCAGAAGCTCCGCCGAACGTATTATCTTCAGCGAAGGTTCTTCTGAACCTACGAAAGACACCCAAGTAAATCGAGTGCGGGGGGTGGCAGCTCCACGAGTTTTTGAACTCGAATTACTTGTTTGTAAACATGTACATTCACACACTCACAAATTAATTTATATTCATGACATAAAATGATGAAATTATATTGTATGTACATATGTACCTTAATGAGTATACAGTACATATGCGGCTGCAAGTAAATGTGTGGCTTAACCAATGCACACACGTGTACAGACGCGCACGCTATTTTACTGCATGCGCAAAGCAATGTATCATGAAACATTAGACTTTGGTGAAGTACAAATTCTGCAGATCTTTATACAGTTCTTGTCCATGTTCAAGTGGAGCTCCCAATACAGAACACAATGGTAAACTGGTATTGTGTCTGTTTTCCCACTTCAGAATCATTCCAGAACTGGAACACAGTTTGCCAACAATGTTGTCAAATGTCATCCTCTTCTTTGGATCTGGCTCCCTGTACATGTAAAGAGAGAACAGATCTATCGATAACACTTTCCTGGTGAGTTGTGTATGTGAGCCCATTGTTCACAGGTTCTTACCAACATTGGACCATGAGGGCATAAATTCCCCTAGGGCACCCAGGTGGGGAAGGCTGGCTCATTTTCTTGAATGAATTTAGCACTTAAGTCGCCTGTGTACTATTGTAAGATAGAATGAAATGTAATGGTGCGTATGCATCAACACTGTAGCGTGATGACATGTACAACACATATTGTGTATTTGACCATTTACTGTGAAATGTAAGAAACAGCGTATGTGTACATATGTAAACAGTAGTCGCAGGCCACTATAGCTAGTTATATGGCAATCCCCAGCCAATGCAGGCCATGAACGTTAACTGTGTACTCCTATGTATATCAGTACACTGATATATGACCATTGCACACATGTTCACCTTAGAATTATATTGTACCATGTATGTACAGTAATTATGACCCATGCAATTGTCATTTTCTCCATTATTCGTATTCCATGATATATATTATGTACGTATATATAATATTATTATATATAATATGCTCTATACAACCTTTAGTCTATTGAACTCTTCAATGTATGTACTACATCAAAGGCAATTTATATTCATCACAGTGACTATAGTTAATTTGAATATATTGTTTGAAATTTAATTTTAATTTCCACCTTGCTCTTGTGTGAAGGAATACACTCATTACTCGACTCACAATAGACCGATTGCGCAATCGATCTATTGGATGTAGACATGTTATCCTAATCCTGCAACTGTAATAGAGTAGTAGTTTCAAATTTTATTGTACAACCAATCCAAAACTGTTACATACTGTAGGCCTAAACACACACACACACACACATTTATACTCTCGAGTTCCATTTTACAGTGTTATTTTACTACATAGTACATTACATGCGGTACAAATCCTGTAGATCTTTGTACAGTCCATGTCCATGTTCAAGTGGAGCTCCCAACACAGAACACAATGGTGAACTGGTGTTATTTCCGTCTTCCCATCTCAAAATCATTCCAGAATCGGAACAAAGCTCTTTTATAATGTTGTCAAATGTTATCCTTTTCTTTGGATCTGGCTCCCTGTACACATAAAGAGAGAACAGATCTATCGATAACACTTTACTGGTGAGTTGTGGATGTGAGCCCATGTTCACAGGTTCTTACCAACATTGGACCATGAGGGCATAAATTCCCTTAGGGCACCCAGGTGGGGGAGGCTGGTTTTTCTTTGAATTCATCACTTTGATCACCTGTGTTGATGTTGAAAACACATCTAAATGCATAATTTACCAATTGCAGTATGTACGTACGTGCATGTGTATGATGTACGAATATCATATGCTACAGTTGTATGTGACTAGGAGGTATGGTGGTTGACCTTATTCTACATACGCCATATAACCATGGTTCTACTCTGATACCCACCCACTACATTGTGCTGCAGGTTATGTATTATTTGTAGCTTTACCTGTTCCACAGTGAGTTCTTCAAATGGTTTGTTTCCTAGTGACCATATCTCGTACATGACCATCCCATAACTCCACACATCACTCTTTGTGGTGTATCGCTTGTAGAAAATGGCCTCAGGAGCTGTCCACTTGACTGGTATACGACCTCCCTTTGATTTATAATAAGTTTCTTCCTCAAGATCACGAGACATCCCAAAATCAGCAATCTACCATGGGAAAAAGAAAGCATGTTCATTTCCAATGTTGTGAGGATCTATCTGTTATACATGTATCCTCACCTTACACTTGATGTCTGCTGTGAGTAGAACATTCCTAGCAGCAAGATCACGATGTATGAAACCTTTCTGGGATAAGTACCTCATTCCGTCTGCTATCTCCTGACAGAACCTCAGTAGAGTACTGGGTAGTTGCGCCCTTTCATCTGCTGATTGACCCCTAAATGTAGTCAATTATTGAGTAAAGTACACACACAGACACAAGATGTGTACAGAGTACTGCCTGAAAACTGACATTTTACACATTGAATGGACACAAATATAATGAAAATGGACATCCGTGAGTATGTACTCTGTGTGTGTGTGTGTGTGTGTGTGTGTGTGTGTGTGTGTGTGTGTGTGTGTGTGTGTGTGAGTGCGAAATTCTACAGCCGAACAAATACACATATGAGTACTATCCCTGTGTGTGTATGTGTGCATGCATGTGTGTGTGCGCGCATGTGTGTATACGCGCGCACGTGTGTGCATGGTTGGTCACACACCTGACTTTGTTTTGCATCAGGAACAAGTAATCCAACAGGTCCCCTCTTTCCAGGAACTCCATCACCATGATTGGCTAAGAGTAATGTTCAGAATAACAATTGGATAAATCTGACCAGTTGTCTGACTGAACTGTTTCGATCATGCGTGATTGCTACTCACCTCATCAAGTTCTTTGACCACACCGTACAGTGTAACAATGTGTGGGTGTGTGAACTGTCCCATGATAGCTGCTTCTTGAAGTAGTTTAACTCTTTCATCATTTGATGCTGTAGACTTGAGTGTCTTCAGAGCTACCGTTTGCATTTCTCCTGTTTTAGACTTCCACTGTCCCTTGTAGACTACACCAAATTCCCCTTCTCCGAGTTGTTGTTGTTTTTTGACTGCCGATGGAGAAATCTTTGCGTACTGTTCAATCTGTTCGTAAATTACCTTCACTGTGTCCCCAGGTTGCCAGTAAGGACTTTCCTCATAAGGAGCAAACGCCTAGTACACCAAACCACATTGTTATTACAGGACGTCAACTTTACTTTTAGTATTACAGTGTATGTATGTATTACAAATGTACAATAAATGTACAACATGTATGTATGTAGTGTACAATTACTCACAACACCATATTCTGTGTTGTAGTATGTTTGTCTGTTGTCCACTTTGGAATATGTCCCCACATGAGATGCAACGTCGTACACTGGCACAACAAACTGTGCTTCGGACTCTTCCACTGCGTTTGTTGGTGGCCTGATGTTTGCAGTTGAGTGGTACCCTATCCCCACTTTGATTGGGCGATCTGTGTAAAAATTATCAACAATGTAGTGTTCAATAAGTAAATGTCAAGGTAAGTGTTCTGAATACAGTGCCATTCCACCTTGTCCATATTAATACTATTTCATAGCATCTGTTTACATGTATAATATTCCCATTTAGTAATGTCTTATCGGTTTCATCGTAATATTTCATTAGGAAGTATTCTCAACATTAAAATTGTTGAATGATCAATGGTGTTGTTTCTATGGCAAGAGATACATAAATGTTGTAGTTTTGTACACAAGTGATTTAAAAACTTATTAGACACTGTCTTGTAGCCTTTTCAATAGATATGAAGACTTTTAAGGACCAGCGATAGCTAAAATGATCAAACCTTGAAGCTACAAATATTTGTGTGGAGCCATTTCGAAATTTTACTTATTGGCATTGCAAGCAGCTCCAATATTTCAAACATTGAAATTGAAATTGAAATTGAAAATGATAAAGGACTGCCTCTGGTGTACTTCGTATTGTTGAGTATACATGTAGTTGTTCAATGTGCAGCTTACCTTTATGACGAGTTCTTCCTTTCACTGCCACAAGTCCAATACCGAAACAAAGTCCAATTATGATCAATACCAGTAGACCCAGTACTGCACTCAGTCCTATGATGGCCTCATTGTTATTGTTGTTCCCACATGGAATGCCTGTATGTGTGGGTTTGTACATGTACAGGTACATAAAAAATTGTCTGGAGTAAGCTTGAAATATTTGAAGCATTAAGTGTAGGTAGTATGGCTTCCTTATAGCATGTCATAAGACCAGCTATGATGTACAGTATGTGAGGATTTGGTTGGCCACAACTGAATTGTCCTTTGTTACAAGGCTGGTGGGACTTGTATGAAGTGAATTGTATTGCACACTGAAATGTTACCAGAAGTGGTATCTAAGCCGGTTTTGATCTAACTATGAATAATATAAGGACCATGAACCTTTCACTGATATGCGATAATATTACAACTATGGGTAGGAGCTAGATTATGGTAAGAATTGACTCACTAGCATCATTGGCTGGTGGAACACGGCTGCTACTACTGTTGGCATTACTGAGTACAAGTAGATGCAAGTATTAATTAAAAAAAATGGTTACACACATTGTACATGTACACATGTACATGGTATGTACCTTGATTGAGTAGTTGAAGCATGTTCTGAAAGTTTTGATGAAGTTTGGATAGTATTGCCATCATCCTCAGGACTACAAAAAAGATTGCTATCATAATGTTTGTGCTTGATGCATATTTATAATAATAAAGGTTACCTTGATGGAGCGACTGTAGCAGGTTCCAAAGGTGTTGATGTAGTTTGGCTGATTACACTACTGTAACAGGGAATATAAGTATTGCTACCTGTACTGATCAACATAATCACACGCAAGTACACACGCACGCATACACGTACGCATACACACACTTGCTCTCACTCACACACACACAGACACACCACACATACACAAGCAAATACAAACCAGCACATGTACATATGTGCATAAAAGATACCTCGGTAGTGAACTTTGGCTGGTAATATCACTGGGAACAAGGAAGTTGTGATGACATGTATAATCAGCATTTTTATAGGTATGTATGCACATTGTGCATTATATACCAGCAATTCATTAACACTCATGGACAGAATTATATCACACCAGAAGACATGCATGCACACATGCACACACACACACACACATGCACACGCACACACCCCACACACATACATGCACACACACAAACACACACACACACAGAAACACACACACGCACGCACGCACGCACACACGCACACACACAAACACAGAAATACAGAAACACATGCAGACGTGCATGCAAGGTACCTCTGTGAAGTAGTGAAAATCAAAGCCACTGTTGGCTGGTAACATGATGGGTACGATATGTAAACACAACATTGTACGCACACTCATACATATGTACTAGCAACTCATGAACACCCACATGCAGAAATATACACATACACACACTACACAAAATTACCTTTGTGAAGTTGCTATGCTTCTTTCAGTCTGATACCGTTCTGTACATTTAGTATGAAATCAGTTTGAGAGTAAGAATAATAATCATTGTAACGTTTTCAGACGTTTTTCACTCACCAAGTACACAAGATACTAAAGGTGTTGGACAATTGCACAATGTATAGTCACTACAGATATTCAAAGATAAGGACCGCATTAATAATATGATATAAACTTTGATCAATTTATACTGTACCAGTAAGATATTGATTTCCTCAACCAAATTATCATAATATTATATTAATCTTTTCTTACACTTTACTGTGTGTGGCATACTAGATGTACCTTGATGTGGTTGATGGAAGAGGAAGTACAGTAGTTGTTGCTGGAAGCGAATAGTAAAAGGAGAAAACATCAGAGTTGTACATACATAACTGATCATCAAATTATTAATATTAATGTAGATATGCTGCACTGATCCCAATAGGTAATGCACAAATACACAGTTGACACCTACGTATGTAAACAGACACACGTTTGTGTACATGCATGTACACTCCTTAACACCATTTGCCAAACTATTCACACTCACAGAAAGCCAAACCCACTGTTATGTAATTCACAAACTTATTGTAGCCATATGTACTGAATTACATTGTGTCCTGGAATGAAATCAAATGGATTGAATTCAGGAGGAGAAAACAAGAGGGAATGTTATTTAGCAAAGAAAGAGCTGTTTGGGGCATATAGGTAGCCACAGTTCACAGCTAGGTTGATGAAGTGAGCATTTTGGCCGGAGTTTTTCAGTGATGTACATGCATGGACATATATGCCAAACACATGTAAAACGCCTAATAGTATGATTATAGTGAATCAACCATTTTCCTGGGAGCCTGTCCTCATGACCATTACTGTTATTACTTGTAGTGACATGTTGCAGCAACAATAACACTATAGTAAACCTGGTCATACCATACCTTCCTCAGGCTGTCCATTGAAATCCACATGTATCAATGGCACAATAACAGGTTTGGTGTATCCTGGTGGTTGATAGGCAGTCAGTAGGTAAGGAATGTGTTTTCTCTTGTATAACCTTTCTTTTTTATCATGCATATAATTTTCTATTGTGAACTCAAGGATGTCATTCTTTTGTATATTGATGAACTTCTGTAGTGTGGCATTTCCTGTTACTCTTTCTTCTGTCTCTTGATGTATGTTTTCCATCACTCTCATGTCCTTTCCCTCTTGTGAATACCCTCCCTCACTCTGTCTCCTCCAAACTGATAGGTCGAGTTTAAGTTCACTTTTCCATCTTCTCCCTTCTATTGTTGAATACGGTATGGTGACACTGTTGAGTGTCCCATTACATGTGAACATTAGTTCAGGATATAGGAAGCTCCCTCCATTAACATCAAGTGCTTGATAGCTGTCCCATTCCACTATTGGTGGTATGGTTTGGGTGAATCCTCTCAGACAGGAATCTACAAAACAGATAGGTAGTACAACAATGTACGATGTTAACTCATACTGGTAGAAAGAGTACACATGTACAATATGTGCTATTATAATCAATTAGAAAGTGAAAGTAATTCATCGGGCTTACTTGGAGCAACTCCTACCGTTTTGGACCGTGAAGGCAACCAACTGCTAATTTTCATTTGAAGCCTTCTCAAGTAAAAAAATTACAGCTATTGAGCGAAGGTTTAAATAATAAGGTAGGGGTGATTTCCAGTCATACTCGCTCAACTACATCCTGTGGTTAATCAATTTTATTAGCACTTCCAATTATAAACAGATATAAAGTGGAGTCTGGATAAGTCAAATCTTTAGGGGTAAACTAAAAACATTTTCAACAAATCATTTTTTATTTTATAATTCTTATTGCACAAGAAAAAGTTGGCCCATTTTGAAATGTGGAGAATTAGAAATTGGGCTGAAATTCGAGCACAACGGCTTTGATGAACGTAATAACTTCAGTGAAGGCTCTTATACACCTAATGAGGACACCCAAGTAATTCGAGTGCAGGAGTGGCAGCTCCAGGAGTTTTTGAACTGGAATTACTTGTTTCTTTCCAGCTGGTCGCTTCTCCATGGCATCTATGAGTTCGATCTTTCTTTTCAGGGGCAGAGTTTGCAGTTTTCAACCTGACATCTTCGAGGTAGACAGACTGGGCCACATGTTGAAGCATCAAGTTGTACGTATTGAGAATTTGACTTACTAAAATATTTTGTATGGATTTGTATAGGATTTCAGCAGGGGTAATAGGACAGCTCAATATAAGCAGAATTTTGAGTCAAGCGAGTTCAACTTACGTGGACTCGACTATAATATTTTAGTTGATTGACTAATAATTATTGTCCCAGCACAATGATATGAAGTATCCTTGCATTACTGTATACACATGTACTGTCAGTACTGAGGACAAGTAGTAGTTAATCTGACAAGCTGAGTTAGAGTCTCCATAGTTTACATTAATAATATCCACTAAGTTTATGCTACGAATATAGTTTAAAACCAGAGGGTTTGTCTTTTTGTCCCACATCTACTTATGCACATATAACTGAGTATATATCGCAATCAGCCTGGAAGAAGTTGTAATAAATCTCCCATTACATTGGTATAATGTATATGAGCATAACAACAACACCAAAGGATTACTTATGTAAACAATAGCACGCCCACTGCTAAGAAGACCAAAGGAAGATAAAACCACAGTTAGGCCACACCTGTCAATCAAATCTGAATTTTAGAGGGATTTACTCATGGAGGCCTTCTCAACCCTAAGATCCACCACACTAAATATGATTGTAACATAATGCAGTACTGCATCTATTGTAGTGTAAAGATATGTATGTACATGCATGGTCGCTACCTTATATGGTCAGCACACACTTCATACAGTAAAATGATATCATATGGTATGACATCAACTACCCATTCTAACCAAGCTGGAGAACCTCCCTATGTGAACATTCTTGGGAATACTCACAAAGTACAGAAGTTCTACAAAGATTATGTTGTCATGGAAGCCAGTAGCATTTATATGGGTACTGTGTCTTTCCTATCCTTTCTGCCTTCAACTGTCCTTTCATGGTGGTATTGTAAGGAACCCACCTGGAATAAGCCCCTACAATTGTGATTTACCACATTTGTACGAACTTTGGAGAATTTGCACACTGTTGAGTTTCTCATCCAATCAATGTATGTTTTCATATCCCATGATACTAATTTGTACATTAGTGGGCACCTGAACTATTGAATCAGATTTGATAAGGCATATAAGGACCAAACTGTGTTAGTGACAATGTCACCTGCATGAGCAAATCCCTACATGTGTGATGTAACAGTTGTCCTTATGAAGGTTTCGAGACATCCAACAGGTGTTTCCATGTCAAGGGAAGGAAATTTGGACATTGGCACATCTGGAAAACTGTACTTGTATGGCTTGACCCAAATTTTATAATCGAAATCTATTCATTGATTTTGTTTCGCTTTCAAGTTCTATTCAATCAAGGTAGCTATAATTATAAGCACCTCACAGTGCATGGAGAATCTAAACAGTGACCTGGGTTCACAGTTTGCATGAAATGTGTCTGGATTAGTTCATTGAATACATTTATCACTCGGGGAAGCCCTTATGGTCAAAATTCTAACCCCAATTTCTGATTCTCAGTGTTTCAAATTGGCCATTTTTTACACAATAGAAATTTAAATTAATTCACTGTTGTATTGCACAGGAACCCTCGCACCTACACAATAAACACCCCCCCCCACACACACATATATGCCATATACACTTAAACTTCCACGGGATTACATTTTTGCAGTTTTCGTGGATAAGCAGCCATCTTCAAAAGTTTAATCTCGCAAAAATGTAGACCAGACAGGCAACAGGTGTGTGGTTACATCACAAACCACGAAAATGATAATGTGAAAATCACAAAAACTGATGTATATGGTATATTTATACCATATACCATATACCGGCAGTATTCAATGTATACAGTGTGGTAGACGGTACTGCTTCTTTAGACTCAGTATATTGAGTAGTTTGATATGTATAGTACCAAACATGTGGCAATCTATGTCATGTTGGTATTCCATATTGCAATGCGTCATTGGATGCAGTTATTCACTATTTGGTGCCTATTCGTCATGTATTATATGGCCCATGACAGGGGTAATGGATTGTTCTATTACTTCATAGCATACTAAGTGATTGTTTCACATTGTTGTCACAGATCCCCATACATGTCTTGTTTTGCTGGTACAACTGAGACCTTGTCCCCGTTATTGAAAGTTTTCCCATAGTCAAAATGATTCAGTTACCCATGCACCCTAGATCAACCAAGGGTGTTTGTGGTTATCTGGTGATCCCTTAGAGATGATCTCATCTGACAGTGAATATAGGACTCTTTGATGTAGGCCACGGTCATAGTAGGCATGTTTCCATAACCTGTAGCTCTATGTAATTGGATATGGTTATTATTATGTGTCACTGTCTGATCATGTGTACGTGCGTGTGTGTTCATGGATAAAATGGCTGAAGAAACAAAAACAGTTAACCATTACTAGTGAACCCTTTCCAAATGAGACAGTGAAAGGCGGAGTGGGAAGTCTTGCTTGAATACACACTTAAACAACTGCAAAACAGTCTTTGTGTATAGTCTTTCAAGAATGAGGAAAGAGTATAAATCAGTGCATTTACCATTATGGCCCAGTACTATTGTAAAACCAATACCAGTACTATGTCCCAAGTAATACAGTTGTTTCTCTTACCATCTAATAATCTTTGTAATCTGAGGTGGTATTTGTCACAGATTCTGTGTAGTTTATCCAGTATCAACTCTACTGTATGCACACGTACAGTGATTTATACTTTGTATCAACATGTTGTGGTGAATTAATAATTACTAATCTTATTGTTGTCCAGGCTTTAAGAACCTTAAACAATAACCTGATAGTGTTTGTCCTGAGTTTGCTGAGTTTACTAACAACTACTCACAAAGAATTCAGTCACTACAGTACCCATCTCACCTGGATTAGCTTCACCTTCTGATATGTATACAGTGGTCACAATGAGGAAGACTGAAAGATGACATGTGTTGAGTAGCCAGCCCTTAGCCATCTTCATCTGTGATTCCTATCCTACTGGAGTCACTTCCATGGTACTGGTATATAAAATTACACGTAGCGACACGATGGTGGTTAACCAGCTGACCTATGAATAACATTATACCCAAGCAATGAATATAATTATCTGTCAATAGACATTTCAAGGTGACATCATAAAGCCATACCTTTACTAAATATGTACTGATTCACATTTCATTGTGAGGTAGTCAATGTCGTCACACATTTCATTCTGAGGTAGTTTAGAAGTCATGAATCATGAATGAATACTCTTGACACATGAATGATACACATTGTTACTGTTTTATTTCTTATCACCTAATTAGTGGGATTGTTACTGTTTTATTAGTTATCACCTAGTTAGTGGGATGGTAACCAAGGAGACAGAGGGGAAGCCAGAGTGTAGTAATTCTAATTTTGTGAAATATCTCAGCAATTAGGTGGTGACTGATTATTTCTCCCTGTTTCCATGGCAAAGAAGGAAAAAATCGGAAGCGTAAAGAATTGGTCATTCGTAGTTAATATTCAAATCCTGTGTAGCATAGACAAGTAGGAGTATGCATATCTACAAAACTTCACCCCCCCCCCCCGAGCACACCTGTATGAGCAGTTCAACTTCAATACAATAGACTACATGCTTTGTGTGTTTGCACACACTCATTCACACAAGCAACCGAGCATATTCATTACAGAGGGTCGAAGGAACTTATTTTCATCATTTTGTATGTTCCAACAGTAACAATTTTTGTTGTCATTCCATTCCTGTTGACCACTTCAAGTGTCCTGGTCTTCTTCACTCTTACAGTCTTACAGCAGCAGTACATGACCAGTACAGTCACTACTACTGTCAGTACAGTAGCCTCTATTAAATTTTGTGTGAGCACTACAGCCAGACCCACTAATGTATTGAGTTGTAGGGCTTCTGTTGACCTGTACGTAGCTATAGGTGATTGATAGATTGAATAGCACCAATTATTGTAGTTTCAGGTGAAGACCTAATAGGGATTCTCGCTGACCGCATGATGTCATAATTATAAAAATGGAGGCGAGAAGCGGGTCTGGGCTACGCGAGACTATAATAGGGATTCAAAGTCTGCTGTATTTACTGTATGTATGTATGCTACTCTAGATCTACTTCACTATTGAGGACACATCTCCTACCTCTCTACTGTGGACACCACTCCTCTACCTCCCTACTTAGGACACATCTCGTACCTCCCTACTAAGGACATATCTCCTACCTCCCTACTAAAGACAATACCCCTCCACCTCCCTACTAAAGACAATACTCCTCCACCTCCCTACTAAGGACACCACTCCCTACCTCCCTACTTAGGACACATCTCCTACCTCCCTACTAAAGACAATACTCCTCCACCTCCCTACTAAGGACACCACTCCCCTACCTCCCTACTAAAGACAATACTCCTCCACCTCCCTACTAAGGACACCACTCCTACCTCCCTACTAAGGACACATCTCCTACCTCCCTACTAAAGATTCCCTGAAAGACAACACACCTTCACCTCCCTACTAAGGACACCTCTTATCTACCTCCCTACTATGGACACCTCTCATCTACCTACCTACTAAGGACACCTCTCATCTACCTCCCTACTAAGGACACCTCTCATATACCTCCCTATATATAAAATATAGTATATAGTTATAGCATTATAGTTAACATTATTTAGTATAAAAAATGGGAATATTGTTGAATAACATCCTCCTTTGTGGACTTATGTCTCAAATTAATTTCCTACTATTGCAATAGTGTTTCATTCCATTTTTTGTAAACATGTACATTCACACACTCACAAATTAATTTATAATCATGATATTAAATGATGAAATTATATTGTATGTACATACGTATGTACCTTAATGAGTGTATTGTACATATGTGGCTGCAAGTAAATGTGTGGCTTAACCAATGCACACACATGTACACATGCACACACTATTTTACTGCATGCGCGAAGCAATGTATCGTGAAACATTAGACTTTGGTGAAGTACAAATTCTGCAGATCTTTGTACAGTTCTTGTCCATATTCAAGTGGAGCTCCCAATACAGAACACAATGGTGAACTGGTGTTGTGTCTGTTTTCCCACTTCAGAATCATTCCAGAACTGGAACACAGTTTGCCAACAATGTTGTCAAATGTCATCCTCTTCTTTGGATCTGGCTCCCTGTACATGTAAAGAGAGAACAGATCTATCGATAACACTTTCCTGGTGAGTTGTGGATGTGAGCTCATGTTCACCGGTTCTTACCAGCATTGGACCATGAGAGCATAAATTCCCCTAGGGCACCCAGGTGGGGGAGGCTGGTTTTTCTTCGTATTAAGCATTTTGATCACCTGTATAAGTGCACATTACGTACAAGAGTGGTGGAACTTGGTCTTTTAACCTACATACAATTATAATCAACCATGTCAGTTGGCATGTCATTTTACAGTATTTAATCGTAAACTCTGTCAATGGTTATGCCACAAGCATTAAGTGCAATGTAAACAGCTTTAAAGCAATTGAATTGAAAGTTCTGTATTACCCAAAGAGTTTATGCGTACATAATGTGTTTCTATTACATTTCTGTTTTGTGTCCAAGTGTGCATATCTCGTAACATGAGCACTTGGACATGATAAGACCAGGAGGTATGGTGGTTGGCCTTACTCTACATACTCTATATCACCTTGCTACTGTCTACTCTGATACCCACTCACTTCATTGTGCTGCAGGTTATGTATTATATTCAGTTTTACCTGTTCCACTGTAAGATCTTCGAATGGTTTGTGTCCGAGTGACCATATCTCGTACATGACCATCCCATAACTCCACACATCACTCTTTGTGGTGTATCGCTTGTAGAAAATGGCCTCAGGAGCTGTCCACTTGACTGGTATACGACCTCCCTTTGGTTTGTAGTAGTAATCCTCTTCGAGATCACGAGACATCCCAAAATCAGCAATCTGAAGACATGGGATCGTGTAACAATGTGCATGTGGTTTGGAACACGAATACTCAATTTGCTACATCTGTATGTGCGGTATTTTATATATATTTCTTTTGTATGTACAATAAAACCCTAAAAAGCCTAAGAACCCAGTTAGGATCGATCAGCAAACAAATAGTTCTGTCAGTATTAATCATACTTATAAGCTCAGCTATGTAATATCCAATTATTATATCCAGATACAAAGTAGGGTATACGTAGGAGTATGCAATCTTTCTTGCACTTGTATACATGTATACTCACCTTACACTTGATGTCTGCTGTGAGTAGCACATTCCTAGCAGCAAGATCACGATGTATGAAACCTTTCTGGGATAAGTACCTCATTCCGTCTGCTATCTCCTGACAGAACCTCAATAGAGTGCTGGGTAGCTGTGATTTCTTGTCTGCTTGCTGTGACCTACTCAATATATTATGTATATACAATATTATATATAATATTAATGTACACTGTACATACATATATACATACACATATATACTTATACTCTACTATGGTAATATTTTATATACGTACCATGACATTGTGTGAAAGATATTATGTATTCATATCTACTTTATTTTCTTATCCAGCTAAACAAATTGTGATATTAATCGCCAACCATCCAGCTATGCTAACATTTGACCATACATGCACGCATGTACATAAAAGACTGTACATCCACTAATTATATACTAAGTCTTTCAAGATGTACCTGATGTTGCATTTTTGTCTCAGCAAATATTCTCTCAGATCACCTTCATGTAGGAATTCCATCACTAGCATTGGCTGGGTAACGTTTGCATTCAATAAATACATACACAACCAGACCAATACAATAACTCAATCCCAATCATGGCACTCACCTCATCAAGCTCTTTGACCACTCCGTACAGTGTAACAATGTGTGGGTGTGTGAACTGTCCCATGATAGCTGCTTCTTGAAGTAGTTTAACTCTTTCATCATTTGATGCTGTGGACTTGAGTGTCTTCAGAGCTACTGTTTGAGTCCTTCCTGTTGTTGACTTCCACTGTCCCTTGTAGACTACACCAAACTCCCCTTCTCCGAGTTGTTGTTGTTTATTGATAGCTGACGGAGGGATCTTTGCATACTGTTCAATCTGTTCATATATTGCATCAACAGTGTCTCCAGGTTGCCAGTAGGGACTAACCTCATAAGGAGCAGGTTCCTAATATCCATATGCATGTATACATCGTTATTCAATATATATTCCAAATGAGACATAATCTATAACATTTGTGTAATAAGTGGTAATTTTAGAATGCATATACAATTTAAGACTTGCCCTTCAAATTCTCATATTTCACAGTTTTTTACTTATTAAGTGAGTATTTGACAAGATGCACACATTTGCATACATTAGTCACATATTATGTACATTCATACAAGTATACACCTGCACATATACACATACGGTATATTGGTATATACATACATACAACGATCATATATTACATATGGGTGCTACCTTTGGCTTACCCCAACTATACCAATGTCGTACGTTTCTATGGCTGGGAACCTTTTCATATACATTTATTGCAAATTTTCTATCCGTACTGCACTCACTGAAGCTTTAAATGTTTCATATTCACTTGGAGTTGTATTCTCATCAACTGTGTTACTGTCGTTGTAGTAGGGTTGGTTGTTTACGTCTCGCGTATCCCTCACTGAATCCAATGCCACTTCATACACTGGCAGCTCACCCTGTGTGTCTTGTAGTATACAATGGTATTATATATATATACTGAATGTATTGAAACTTTTGTTGTATCAAAACTCGAGTTACCGATTGTAAATTTCAAATCAATTTCCAATTTTAAAATCTTAATATTAAACAATTTCCATTCCACATTGAAATAGAATAATACAAAGATCTTTGAAATCCTTTCAAAATTTTTGTTAAAGCATAGTCATACTGTTAACATTGACATGTGTTTCTTGTATGCAGAGACAAATGCAAAATCTGAATATTTAACACTAATTTCTATTTTTCATTGTGCATTTGTCCCTGCTGATGTGAATATGATTTAATCAGCAAACAATAAACAGCTGAACTATATACTCAATAATATTTATTTTACACTATCAAGTAGCTAAAGTATTTTTCAATTATGCAGTATATGTATGTACACAAGGGGTTTACAGTACAAAACAACTGGTGTTTGGTCATTATGCCTTGTGTGATAGACCTACCAGACTGACTGTACTTCTGATTGTTTCTTCGTCCCTTTACTGCCAGTATTCCAATGACAACCAGGAGGCCAACCACAATCAGTAGCAGTATACCCAGTAGTGCACCTAATGCTGCAGTGGCTCCAGATTCACTGGTGGCAGCACAATGATCTGTACACATGTATAAAGCAATATGCAGCATGACCTCACAAGTAGAGTATTGTATGCAGTCCCTAAAATGCAATATGGGCATAAACATTTAATGTCGTTGCTTTTCATTGGTGGAGAGGGAATCACACATGTCATTCAACAGCACAACCATGACAGATGAATGGATTAGCCAATATTAATTCTAGTCCATACTGGATGAAATGTGTTCTATTTCACCTCAATGTGTAAACTGTATTATAACATAATATTTTACTATTGAGACAGGTATCATTTTGAATGAAGCTGTCCATTCAAAATGAAGCGATATATGTTTGGTCCTTGTTTGTTGCCTTTGCTGAAGCTGTATGATTTAATGCAGCGTAGCATTTTCCTGTTCAATCTATCACTGAAAGGGCAGCACGAGTGGATGATAAAGCATATACAATCAAGTGCGTACATAATAGCACACCCATTCAAGTGTGATATTATCAGAGTGCTTTACTCTCATAAGTTAGTTTTACTTCCACTCACCATTTACTTGTGATGGATTGATTGTAACAGTTGTAGTTAGCCATGGGTAGTTCATTGATGATGTCAACCCACTGCAAAGAACACGTTGATACATGCTGATTATGTAATTTAGTAAAAATTAAGTTTGTTTGTTTACATAAATGATACCAAAGATTATCAATGGGCGTGTTACATGGTTGTCATCTAAGTGTTATGTGGCTTGTACGTATAATTGGGATTGTGTCTAGATTGTATATATAGTGAATTATATGAAATGAGTTATGTTATAGTAATGATAAGTATACCTATACGAACCTTGACATAGTTGAAGGGAGCAACCTTGATGTAGTTGAAAGCTGTGATATGTCAGTTGTTGTAACTATAAGTCATGTACAATACACACTGATTAATATAGTGTATTTATTGACAGACATGTGTGTACTGAGAAACAATTTTTGATTTAAGAGTGTGTACATGTGCATTTTGCATAGCAGTCTCTTGAGCAATAGTAATCTTCAAGACTGTTAGTAAGTATCATGCTACCTCAACAATCACAATTATATGTAGTATAACTGATCATGCCATACCTTCCTCAGGCTGTCCACTGAAATCCACATGTATCAATGGTACAGTAACGGGTTTGGTAAATCCTGGTGGTTGATAGGCAGTTAATAGATAAGGAATGTGTTGTCTTATTCTATAGATTCTACCATAATGTCTATATTCTCTATATTCTGGTACGATGAACTGAAGAATGTCATTTGTCTTTATGTCTATAGCCCTCTGAAGTGTAGCATTTCCCTTTATTAAGTTAGTTCTTGCAAAACCAATTACAACATCTGATACTTCTATGTCCCCTCCCTCTTGTGTCAGTGAATACCCTCCAGCACTCTGTCTCCTCCAAACTGCCAGTTCAAGTGACAGTTTGTTACGCCATAGTATCCCTGCTATTGTTGAATACGGTATGGTGACACTGTTGAGTGTCCCATTACATGTGAACATTAGTTCAGGATATAGGAATCTCCCTCCATTAACATCAAGTACTGTGAAGTTGTCCCATTCCTCTACTGGTGGTATAGTTTGGGTGAATCCTCTCAGACAGGGATCTACAATCAACCAGTGAGAAAATTATTAATAATAAAGGCTATTCTACTTTCAACTAGTAGCCCCATAATATATATATCATGCAATATTATCTGTGTATATAATTGGACAATAACCAATTATGTCTAGATCTCACATAACTAAGTATTCATTTATTTATTCCACCACACACGACAAACACAGAATCTGATTTGGTCAGTTTCCCCACCACCTCCCTTTGAACCTAAATTGTGTGTAAAATTAATATTCAGTAACTGTGACAGAATAATTCTATAATAAATCTGAAACAGTCAAACTTGACCCTACCCTCCTCCATATATGCTGAAGGTGATACCTCACATGCATGGTGCATGCTGTACTCAGTCAATTACTATTACAGCTCTGGTTATTTCATCCATGAATCCACTATTCACCTTTGTGATCTCTACTGTTCATTGAGACTCACAATGCTATTTCAAAGTGACTTTGAATGTCATTGTCATGTAACTCCCACCCAATCATATTGTACTATTTTGTGTATGAAATCCGCACAAAGGATGTTATAGTTGAAGTTATGCATGACTTCCTATAGCATAATAATAGCATGCACTGTTCCATTTCCTACTCACACATGCCATACGTGTAGGTGTTATGCCGTGGTTTATGTATGCATCAGGTGCTACCATCTTGCTCAGGTTCAAATCGATTCAATTATCAATGCATGATTTAGTATGCCATTCTATGTATAGACATGGACATACATAGAATGGCATACTAGATCAGTGATAATTGAATTAAGTCAGCTAGTTATAGCTTTCTATATACACTGAAGTACTGTATTATTAAGACTACATGCTTAACTATGCTACACTTAAGCTAATACAAACAACACCATTACAAGTAATGATATTTTGTGTTCTGTTACCAAAGTATTCTTAATGAGTTAGAGAGGATTCATCTCTCTAATTCCTCACTTGAATACGGATTTATTTTGAAATATCTTTGTTCTATACTCAAACCCCTCATCTTTCCCACCAGTATCTGTCCATCTTCCCCACAATGATAACAGTAAGTGACGAATTTGAGGTATAACCTGGTTAATTAAAGTACATTATGAACAAATCTACTCCAGGACCTTTGGACACATATATTGAAATAGGCAGAATGAAGAAATTGCCAAAAGGGCAATTAGCACCCTTTTGTCGGAGACTTGAGCCAAAAAGACATTGGTTGTCTCCTCTGTACACTAGATGGGGATAATATCTCACCTGAGTCTGTTCCACGTACTGGGAAGAATTTTGTAGTCACAACAAAGAGTGTCAACAGATATTGCCAGTTGAACAACCAGCCCTCGGCCATTTCAGAGGTGGTCAGTAGGAATGTGTTGTATGTCTTTCCACTTCATCTATGAATGCCATTTCGATAAATGTAAGTACGTATATATGGAATGTGACACACATGTGACTTGTCACATGATTTCCTAGTGTGAAACGTGTACAAATTTGTATGGAATCACACTGTTCGTCTGTGATTCAAAGATAGGGTTACACTCTCTGTTGGTGATTCTCCCATCCAGAAATGTTCAAGTAATTTATCAATTAGCCCATACGTGCACTCCATATATTATATTTGTACTTGCACGGGAGAATGATATTAATGTATTCTAAGGAGGAATGGTGGAGTACTCAATGACATAACTGTAGTAAAACCCGAGATACTCAAGACCTAGCTCATACACTTGTAGCACCCTGGAGTCTACTATGGTTGTTAAAGTGCCTTTGCTAAAGACAGCATTAATATCCTTGGTGAGGTCAACGTTCGAACTCAAGTCCAATCAATATGATTTAACATGATCTAGCCCATGCCCAGGGAGATGGTTGTAAGGTTCATACAACCCCCTCCTTACAGACCCCTTCTATCCTTGTAATTACTTCCTGGCCCTTTGAAGTAGTGCCATGGCCTACGTAAATGAGGGTTAGATGCAATGTTGTTTAAAATTATCTCACTCTCTCACTGTACTACTGCAGTATTGTGTGTTTTGAGTATCCAACCTCCATTTTGTGATGATGTCATGCTTTCAGTACTACAGTAATGGGTTAGTGTTCCAAGAGTCATATATACCCTCCCTGTCATACAGCTTTTCATGAAGACATTGTAAATTGTTAACAGTTACTATGTCATATTTTGTCATAAGGAAGTTTTCAATATTCATGCTTGAGCCAAAAAGAACTGAAACCAGGTACCAATGGAACTTTCCAGCTGTCATATTTAAATGAAATATTTTTATAGCAATAATGATTATTACATTACCTATGTATAACACAATACAAAATACAGTATAGTATTCCCAAGGATGACATGCACACATGTTAACATCATTATATATCATTATATATCAATAGTATAGTGGCTATATCAAGTTGATCAATATTGTATTGCAATTAAACATACACAGGTACATAGTTAGGAGGAGGCTGCTTTTTACCATCATTTGTTTCTGCATGAACTGGTCCAGTTTCATCCTGCTGTCCTGCCTCAAGTGTCTTGCTCACTTGATCACCTGGCTCATAGGCTGGAGAAGGCCGCATTACGACATCACCTCCAAGCCTTCTACCAAAACCTATCAATTCATCGTAATCATGGTCAATCTCATTCTCTTGTTCCACCTCAAGTGTCCTGGTCTTCTTCACTCGTACAGTCTTACAGCAGCAGTACATGACCAGTACAGTCACTACTACTGTCAGTACAGTAGCCTCTATTTGTGTGAGCACTACAGCCAAACCCACTGACACTCCAAGTGGTAGGGACTCTGTAGTGGAGGTAAAGTCACTGGCATATACTCACTCAAAAGGTTACACGCGGCTCTGCATGTAGTGGTGTGTGGAGAAGTACTTACCAGAACTATGTGGTGATGGTGTTGAGCTGTCCTGTGTACATGGTTGCCTGGATTGACAAAAGTCCTGCACTTTATTCTTAATTTTTATTATCAATAAGCATTATGCTCACATATTACATATTACACATAGCACCATTTATCTATATACTGGATATGTGTGCATCTACATTGTTACAATGTGTGTGAATGTGTGTGTGTGTGTGTGTGTGCGTGTGCATGTGTGTGTGTGTGTGTGTGCGTGTGCATGTGCGTGTGCGTGTGCATGTGCGTGTGTGCATGTGCGTGTGTATGTGCGTGTGTGTGTGCGTGTGTGTGTGTGCATGTGTGTGTGCGTATGCATGCGTGTGTGTGTGTGTGTGCATGCGTGTGTGTGTGTGTGTGCATGTGTGTTCGTGTGCGCATGTGTGTGCGTGTGAGCTTGTGCGCATGTGCGCGTGTTTGTGTGTGTGTGTGTGTGTGTGTGTGTGTGACAAACATCCCAACCTTGATAATGTGGAAGGTGATGGAATGACACTTGATGTAACTGTAAGTGAAATACACACAGATAATATTTCATCCATTTCCCACGGTTGTTGTGACTGTACCGTGTGTGAACCCATTCTGTAAAATTATATGTAGTATACATAATTTAAAATTAACAATTATTAAATATCACTATACTTCAATATTTACTAGACTAAGTAAGCTACTAGCAGTTATATTGCTCAAATATTGTTCAGCTGTCAATCCCCTAGACTTGAATGATCATATTATTATTTCTCTTCAGCTCTTAAGTAGATTCTGTGTATTTGTACACATTACTGCCCAATTCTCAATCATCAGTGAACACCTGGCTGTATGTTTACCTTCTAACGTGGTGATACTAAAAATTAAGGAAATAATAGAATAAATATTTTCATAATTCAAATTAGTAGAATACATTACATGCAGACCCCTTGTAATTCCTTGATTGTAGCCTGCACAGTGCAGTAGACTTCCATAGTTGAAGGTGATACGTAACATACATGGTGCATGTGGTGTATAGTCGAAATCAATAGGTAACTTCTCCTTATGTCATCCGTCAATCCATTATTCAATACTTTGGTCCTTACTGTTCAATGAGACTCACAATGCTATTGTAAGGTGACCTATGGTACTGTCATGTACCTATTACCTGATCATATGGAACCAATGATGCATGTATGGAGTCCATTCAAAGCTTGAGGATGTTGTAGTTACAGTTACGTTAAACATCCTATGCATATAATATACCACAATTGCATTTTCTATTCACACGTGCAATGTGTGTGGGCGTCATTCTATGGTTTGTGTATGCCTCACACGGGCTTGAATGTCCACACAATCGCATAGTACAATGTATTCTTTACGAGTTAGAGAGGGTCCATGTTCAAGTGATCTTTTTCAAAACTAATTTTGAAGACTCAATCCTGGACTTCAAATCATTTCTAACCAGTAGTGTATTCTCTATAACAATTAGTGCGGACCAATTTCAGTGACCATCTGGTTTACAGATTAAGTCCATCTCTTCAGACACATCAAATTACTTCAAATGAGTCAAAGCAAAATATTTGCCAATAGGACCAGTACTACTCTTTGTCAGTGATTTGCCTTATAGCAATCTATATTTGAGTGGACTGTGTAACCACACTGGATTGAGATACTACCTCACCTGAGTCTGCTCCAGTTCCTGGGAAGAATTTTGTAGTCACAACAAAGAGTGTCAACAGATGATGCCAGGTGAACAACCAGCCCTCGTCCATTTCAAAAATAGTCGGGTAGGAATGGGTTCTGTATAATATATATAATATATGATATAATATATCCCTTCCCATTTACCTGGGATGGCCAGTCATGAATCTGATTATCTGCCAATGCATGTAATTCCAATGCAACAGTCTGGAGGGGGAGGTTCGTTACAGGAATTCCTAATGCAACAATTGTATGTGAGTAGTTTTTTTCATGTCTCACACTTTCTGTCTACATGTCAATGATCACAATCATCAATAATATTTTCATGAATTAATCAAATTAATATCGATTTTATAAAATGGATAGTTTGTACTGACGTCACAACAGTAATGCCATCTGTAGGGAGATCCTTTTTGATAGTACGGAATTGTAGTAGAAAGTTATAATTCAAGGCTCCTGTGCTTGGGAGCCTAATGTGGTCATCAAAGAACCTTTGCTCAAGATGTGATGTTTGATGTAGCTAACCCTGAAATTGAAGCAAAACCATGTGCCAAGGCGGAAGGGAAATTATTAGTATAATATCATCTAACATTAATTTGTACATTCACATACCATATTTGGGTGTATTTCAGAATTCAGTTCTCGACCCTAGTGACACCTTGGCCAAATTTAATATCAAGTTGACACGCCCCTCTGTAATTAGCTATGCAGAAAAGTGCTTAGTGTTTTCCTCCCTATGCTTTTCTATACATGGAAAGTATTGAGCACCTCCAAATGTAGTTAGGGTTACAAGCCACGTAAAGGGATAGGGACTTTTTCAGAATTTTGTTTCTGACCCTAGATATGTTTGGATCAATTATTAGTGTGACACACACTCTGCCATGAGCTATGTCAAAAGGGTGCTTAGTATTAATTATCTCCCTATCCTCTCCCATATACATTGAAAATACTAAGCACCTCCGAGTAAGGGTTATATATAAGTCACATACACAGTTTGGGGGTGCATAACCACACTAGAGGGGGATACTATCTCACCTGAGTCTGTTCCACGTCCTGGGATGAATTTCGTAGTCACAACAAATAGTGTCAACAGATAATGCCAGGTGAACAAGCCGCCCTCAGCCATTTCAGATGATGGGATATAACTGTATTCTGTGTTCCGTCCTCTACACCAATGGTATACCCAGTCATGAATCTGATTATCTGTCAATGAATGTAATTTTGATTGTATTGACCAATACTACTAAATTGCAATGTAACCTGCCCCTAACTCACCCAAACCCACCCCATTCTCTGTAGTCCGTATGTGGTCAGCGTCGTTGTAGATGATAAATTATAAGTGTATATTCTACTATAAAAGCAGTGGTGGTAATATTTCACTATTAATCACTGAGCGGAAGCGAGGTTAATTATTTCTGTCACATAGGGGAGTCTGATCGAGGTCGCCCACGCACTTAATGACTTCCGGGTCTAGAAATTATGACATTAGGGCTCAGTTGCATTTTTTTCGTTGAAAGTTGTAAAATGGTTTTAGCAGAATGCAACCATTCGTACATTTTTACAAAAGGGGGGACAACTGTGCTACGTAATGAGGCAAGAGATATTTGTATTAACTAAGTCATGGTCGTACGAAGCGTGATTGAATTCACTCACCGTTTCACTCCCTCATAACGTCATTCTCAAAGGCAGATGGCAACAAAGAGTCTTAAACTATAGACGCTAAATATTTCTAAAGATACTGCAGAGGGAATTTTAATTTTATCAAGCTTCGGAGTAGGATTCAGAGAATCGTCTTTCGGGCCTTCGAATTGGTCGCCATGATAACGTCCATTTTGGTAGACATTTTTGTATGACGTCATTGCACTGGAGAGTTTGCATTGTGATTCATATATCTAAATTGCATCCAACCTTTTTAGTTCTTTTTATTAATGGGACCAATCTGCTATGATAACAGTGAGGTTCTGCACGTAGTGCACGCCTAGTTATATATATTACATACTTTTCACTTTGACCTGCCCCATAGCATACTACATGGTCATCTAAATGGAGAGGTGTGTGGAATTATTAGTGATATATATATATTATAATTGTAGTAAATCCCCACTTATCCCATACTCCCTGTGCTTGTGTGTCTATTGTGATCATCAGAGAATCTCTACTAAAAACATGACACTCAAAGCGAATTGGAGGCAAAGCCAACATTCAAACTCAAGCCAAAGACCCTGACAAGACTGAAACCAACTTCAGGTTATTATGTCAAATGAATAGTAAAATATTTCTTTGTTAATAATATTATGTACCTCTGGCTTTTGTAAGCTTAATTCCATTAATTACTTACACTGAGAAAAAGAAATACATAATCATAAACTGAGTTCCAACACATCTCTCCAGCTGCCATATTTGGAGTGTGTAATTTTCTATAACAATAAGTACTATAGACGTAATCAGCTGTGGGATTCAAACATATCAACATCATATCTACATTAGATCAGTTGACCTATAGGCTGGAGAAGGCTGCATTTTAACATCATCTTCATTATTGCCTATATTTGCTTCTTCATAAACTGGTCCAGTCCCATCCTCTTGTTCCTCCTCAAGTGTCCTGGTCTTCTTCACTCGTACAGTCTTACAGCAGCAGTACATGACCAGTACAGTCACTACTACTGTCAGTACAGTAGCCTCTATTTGTGTGAGCACTACAGCCAGACCCACTGACACTTCAAGTGGTAGTGACTCTGTAGTGAAGGTAAAGTCACTGGTACTCACTGAAAGGTTCAACCCAGCCCAACACTGCATGTAGTGGAGTGTGGAGAAGTATACTTACCAGAACTAGGTGGTGATGGTGTTGAGCTGTCCTGTACATTGTTGTCTGGATTGGATTGAATTTGAGATAATGTAGCTATAGTATATAGCTATAGATTAAATATCAAAATTAACGAGTAAGAATAATGCTGAACCCAAGAACATGATCTACACCTACTCAGGTTGCAGATGGCCTACTCAGAACACACAAGTGTATTATAATGGAAAGAAAACATACCCAGTATGAACAAGCAGTAGGGTATGTGTAGGAATACACGGGGCTGGTGCCAAATCAAAGACATTTAGGTGTAAACCGTGTTCTTAGGTTATGTAGTATTCTTACTTGTCAATCTTGACATTTGATTATCTGTAGCAACCCCTTCTCGATTTTATCATCATTTTCCCATATACTAGTGGTCCAAATTAGAGGACCCCGTCACTTCCTATTTAGCGCAAAGGTACTCGACCATTGTACGTACATCGATGTATGCTGAAACTTTTGCTCATGTTAGAATGTGTGTGGAGCTATTTGAACATTAGGTAAAATGGCAATATCTGTACACCTTGGAGAATACAAGCCACCGTCCTACAATAGATGAAATCCTTCCCAAATTAGAGAACCACAATTGCTCCGCATTTATTGGGATAACTTACAAACAAAAGGGACCATCCAAGTCAAAGATGGTGTGCCCCACCCCTTACATCCACCTGTCTAACAAATGTACCACGAATGAAGGAAAACAGGTAAGATACGAGTGAGAGCAGGTATCCCAAATTAGATGGTGTCCCAAAATAGAATCCAGACCCTAGTAATCTCTAAGACTTGTAGTGATATGTTACCTCAGCGATCACACTATAGTGAACTAATCATATACCATACCTTCCTCGGGCTGTCCACTGAAATCCACATGTATCAATGGTACAGTAACAGGTTTGGTGTATCCTGGTGGTTGATAGGCAGTCAGTAGGTAAGGAATGTGTTCTCTCCTACCATCACTACCATTTTCTTTCACAATGAACTGAAGGATGTCGTTAGCCTTTGTGTCAATGGTCTGAATAAGTGTGGCATTACCCTTCATATTTGTTGTAACTACTCTGTTTCCTGAACCAATTACAACATCTGGTACTGTTATGTCCCCTCCCACTTGTGAATACCCTTTTTCACTCTGTCTCCTCCAAACTGCCAGGTCAAGTGACAGATAGTCATCCCATGTTATCCCTGCTATTGTTGAATACGGTATGGTGACACTGTTGAGTGTCCCACTACATGTGAACATTAGTTCAGGATATAGGAAGCTCCCTCCATCAACATCAAGTACTTCATAGCTGTCCCATTCCTCTACTGGTGGTATGGTTTGGGTGAATCCTCTCAGACAGGGATCTACAAAACAGATAGGTAGCACGGCAATGTACGACAATGTACGACAATGTACAATGTAAACTCATACTATGTTAAAAAAGTACACATGTACGATACATGCTATGATCATTTAGAAAGTGAAAGTGATTAATTGGGCTTACTTGCATGCAGCAACTCCCATCGTTTTTGGACCATGAAGTCACGCAACTACTAATTTTCATTTGAAGCATTCTCAAGTGAACAGCTGTGGCGTTAAAGTTTAATGATATGGTAGTCCCTGTCTACTACTAACATCTTGTGATTAATCAATTTTATTTGCACTTCTAACTATAAACAGCTATACTATTAAAATCAATTAACTAATAATTGTCCCGGCACTACTAATGATGCATATAAATATCCTTGCATTGCTGTACAAACACGTACTGTCAGTACTGAGAACAAGTAGTATGTAATCTGACAAGCTGAGTAGGCCCCACAGTTTACATTAATAACTTCCACGTGCACTAAGTTTATGCTATGAATATAGTTTAGAACCAGAGTGTTTGTCTTTCAGTTCCACATTTACTTATGTACGTAGATATATAGGAGTATACCATAATCAGCCTGGAAGAAGCTGTGATGAATCTCCCATTACATTGGTATAATAATATTTGAGCAAACTACAACACCAAAGCATTACTTATGTAAACCATGCCCACTGCTAAGAAGACCAAAGGAAGATAAAACCACAATTAGGCCACACCTGTTAATCAAATCTGAACTATAGAAGGATTTACTCATGGAGGCCTTCTCAACCCTAAGATCTACTACAGTAAATGGTATCATGTGGCATGACATCAACTACCCATTCTAACCAAGCTTGAGAACCTCCCTATGTGAACATTCTTGGAAATACTCACAACATACAGAAGTTCTATAATATTATACAAAGGTTATGTTGTCATGGAAACCAGTACCATTTATATGAGTAGCGTGTCTTTCCCATCCTTTCTGGTATTCAACTGTCCTTTCATGGTGGTATTGTAAGGAACCCACCTGGAGTAAGTCCTTACAAATGTGATTTTAATGTGTACAAACTTTGGAGAATTTGCACACTGTCGAGTTTCTCATTCAATCAAAGTGTGTTTTCATAACCCATGATACTAATTTGTACACTAGTGGGCACCTGAACTATTGAATCAGATTTGATAAGGCATATAAAAACTGTGTTAGTGACAATGCCACCTGCATGAGCAAATCCCTACATGTGTGATGTAACAGTTGTCCTTATGAAGGTTTCGAGACATCCAACAGGTGTTTCCATGTCAAGGGAAGGAAATTTGGACATTGGCACATCTGGAAAACTGTACTTATATGGCCATGGCTTGAACCAAGTTTTATAATTGAAATCTATTCATTGATTTAATTCCCTTTCAAGTTCTATTTAATCAAGGTAGCTATAATTATAAGCACCTCACAGTGCATGGAGAATCTAAACAGTGACCTGGGTTCACACTTCACATGAAATGTGTCTGGATTAGTTCATTGAATACATTGATATATTTATCACTCAACAAAGCCTTTACGGTCAAAATTCTAAGCCCAATTTCTGATTCTCAGCATTTCAAATTAACGATTTTTTACACAATAGAAATTTGAATAAATTCACTGTTGTGTTGCATAGGAACCCGTGCACCCACACAATAAGCACACATACGCGTGCGCGCACACACACACACACATATACCGTATGCACTTTAATTAACTTCCATAGGGTTAAATTTTCACAGTTCTCGTGGGTCAGCAGTCATCTAGGGAAGTTTCATCTTGCAAAAATTAGACCAGACAGGCAACGGGTGTGTGGTTACGTCACAAACCACGAAAATGAAAAGGTTAAAATCGTGAAAACTGATGTATACGGTTTATTATATATATACGTATTTCCATTGGGCATAACATAACGGAACTATTGATTTGTCATCCTAACTAACTACAGATCACAGATCCCCCATACATGTCTTGTTTTGCTGGTACAACTGAGAGGTTGTCCCCATTGTTGAAAGTTTTCCTATAGTCAAAGTAATTCAGCTACCCATAAACCTCAGATCAACGAAGGGTGTTTGTGGTTATCTGGTAAACCATGAATTATTGCTCACTTAGTCTTTTAACACAGCAGTGATGTCAATATACAGTACATACTGCATCTGACCGATAGTGCATATGCCCCAGGAATTCTAACTACGGTTCCTGTCCATCTCTACAGCTTAAAACTCCAGTCCTCTTTCCCTCACCTGAACTAGCCAGACTTCTCAAAAAGCACTCTGTATTCAGAGCCAGGAATATCAGTAGGTGATGAAGTTGAACAGTTGTCATGCTCATTCCAGCAAAACTACCTACACTACTGGTAGCCTTTTCAATCCTTCAAAACTGTTTCCTCTACTCCAGACTGCAGTATATATCCTGCTGTGGATGGTACCACACGTGCTGATGTGTGCTGTAGCCACATATATGTAGTGCACTCCTGTAATGCACACTTGTATGGGTTATGTACCCTTAAAACCACAATAAGGCCACACCTGTTAATCAAATCTGAATTTTAGAGGGATTTACTCATGGAGGCCTTCTCAACCCTAAGATCTACTACAGTAAATGGTATCATGTGGCATGATATAACCACCCATTCTAACCAAGCTGGAGAACCTCCCTATGTGAACATTCTTGGGAATACTCACAACATACAGAAGTTCTACAAAGGTTATGTTGTCATGGAAATCAGTACCATTTATATGGGTACTGTGTCTGTCCTATCCTTTCTGGTATTCAACTGTCCTTTCATGGTGGTATTGTAAGGAACCCACCTGGAATAAGTCCCTACGAATGTGATTTACCACATTTGTACGAACTTTGGAGAATTTACACACTGTTGAGTTCCTCATCCAATCAATGTATGTTTTCATATCCCATGATACTAATTTGTACACTAGTGGGCACCTGAACTATAGAATCAGATTGATAAGGCATATAGGGACCAAACTGTGTTAGTGACAATGCCACCTGCATGAGCAAATCCCTACATGTGTGATGCAACAGTTGTCCTTATGAAGGTTTCGAGACATCCAACAGGTGTTTCCATGTCAAGGGAAGGAAATTTGGACATTGGCACATCTGGAAAACTGTACTTATATGGCCACGGCTTGAACCAAGTTTTATAATTGAAATCTATTCATTGATTTTATTCGCTTTCAAGTTCTATTTAATCAAGGTAGCTATAATTATAAGCACCTCACAGTGCATGGAGAATCTAAACAGTGACCTGGGTTCACACTTCCCATGAATTGTGTCTGGATTAGTTCATTGAATACATTTATCACTTGATGAAGCCTTTACAGTCAAAATTTCAAGCTAAATTTTTGAATCTCAGTATTTCAAATTAACCATTTTTTACACAATAGAAATTTGAATAAATTCACTGTTGTGTTGCATAGGAACCCTCGCACCCACACAATAAACACACACACACACACACACACACACACACATATACCGTATACACTTTATCACGGGGTTAAATTTTCGCAGTTTTTGTGGATCAGCAGCCATCTGCGGTACAGTTTCATCTCACAAAAATTTTGACCAGATAGGCAACGAGTGTGTGGTTACGTCACAAACTACGAAAATGAAAACGTGAATATTGCGAAAACTGACGTATGCGGTATATATTACATTCATTTGGCATAACATAATGCAACCATTGATTTGTCATCCTAACCAACTATATTGTTATGTTGTATTAAAATGCTCTCTGGAGTTCATTTGTTATAAATAAATATGTATACCAGCATGCATCTCGAAATCATAAACACGCTGGTCCCATCATCCCAACTGCCATATTCTAGCTGGCCTTCTGTCAAAGGTTACAATATCAACTATCGAATGTATATAAGAACACTACATACAGTGTATTCTCATTGATCTGCTACCACTGCATCTGCCAAAAATTTAATCATCCACCATTTCCCAGCCAGTACCAATGTAATCTATAGTGCATAATGTATATCCAGTTAATCTGCCAAACTCACTAATACACCATACTTTTGATAATGAATTGCAGCAGTACTCAATGTACTCAGTGTGATAGATGGTACTGCTTTTTTAGACTCAGTATATTGAGTAGTTTGATGTGTATAGTACCAAACATGTGGCAATCTATGTCATGTTGGTATTCCATATTGCAATGTGTCATTGAATGCAGCTATTCACTATTTGGTGCCTATTTGTCATGTAATGTATTTGTAGGGGTAATGGATTGTTCTATTACTTCATGTTGTAACAGTGTTGTCCATGTGTATGTCCTTGTATGTACATTGACATTGTATGTCTGTGCATGTGTTGTGATAGATAGTGCTTGTATTTGTGAGGATTCTGCTTGTGTATCATTTCACCTTTAGTATTATATCATCTTTGTGTTAAAGTGAGCACCACCCCTATAGTCACCTGTCTTTGAGTAACTACTGCATATCACTTTATTATCACTTTACTATGTCTGGACGTTCAGTCTCCATTGTGCTTTAACACTTATACCCTGTTTACATGGCCCAGTTAGGTGTGAAAACCACAGGGCCAGGGCTGATGACCTGGGCCTGTGGTTTGTCTGGCCCGGTTTACACTCAATTTTTTGACATTCCTGTTAACTGGGCCACAGACTACCTTCAATGATATTCATAGCAATGTAATGATATTCACAGTGATTGAATATGGCCTGGTTCCTCCTAGAGCCCTCCAACAACAACTGGGATCTCCTCATCGGACCACACACTGATCAAGCAGAACACGTCTTCGTTAGTCCAAGACATTTTGTGCGAAAATAGAGTTGTTACGAGACAGAGGATAAAGGAGAATCGGTTTAACGCTAAAATTCACTTCACTAAAGTTTAGATTCGCACATTTCAAGGTGAAATGGTTTCTTCCCAACGGCAACTGGCTAATTTGATTTTAAAGACCTCATACACTTGTAGCACCCTGGAGTCTACTATGGTTATTAAAGTGCCTTTGCTAGAGACAGCATTCCTGGTGAGGTCAACGTTCGAACTCAAACTCAATCAATATGATTTAATATGATCAAGCCCATGCCGGGGGAGATGGTTGTAAGGTTCATACAACCCCCTCCTTACAGACCCCTTCTTTCCTTGTAATTACTTTCTGGCCCTTCGAAGTAGTGCCATGGTCTATGTAGATGAGGGTTATTAGATGCAATGTTGTTCGAAATTATCTCACTCTCTCACTGTACTACTGCAGTATTGTGTGTTTTGAGTACCCAACCTCCATTTTGTGATGATGTCATGCTTTCAGTACTACAGTAATGGGTTAGTGTTCTAAGAGTCATATATACCCTCCCTGTCATTTAGCTTTTCATGAAGACATTGTAAAATGTTAACTGTGTCATACTTTGTCATAAGGAAGTTTTCAATATCTGGGCCAAAAAAGAACTGAAACCAAGTGTCCATGCAACTTTACAACTGTCATATTTAAATGAAACATTTTTATAGCAATAACAACATACAGCAACATACAAAATACAGTATAGTATCCCCAAGGATGGCATGCACACATGTTAACATCATAATTATTAGTATATAGTACAATGGCTATATTACATCAATTAACATTGTATTGCTATTAAACATACACAGGTACATAGTTAGGAGGAGGCTGCTTTTTACCATCATTTGTTTCTACATGAACTGGTCCGGTTTCATTCTGCTGTCCTGCCTCAAGTGTCTTGCTCACTTGATCACCTGGCTCATAGGCTGGAGAAGGCCGCATTACAACATCACCTCCAAGCCTTCTACCAAAACCTATCAATTCATCGTAATCATGGTCAATATCATTTCCCTGTCCCACCTCAAGTGTCCTGGTCTTCTTCACTCGTACAGTCTTACAGCAGCAGTACATGACCAGTACAGTCACTACTACTGTCAGTACAGTAGCCTCTATTTGTGTGAGCACTACAGCCAGACCCACTGACACTCCAAGTGGTAGGGACTCTGTAGTGAAGGTAAAGTCACTGGTACTCACTGAAAGGTTCCACCCAGCCCAGCACTGCATGTAGTGGTGTGTGGAGAAGTACTTACCAGAACTAGGTGGTGATGGTGTTGAGCTGTCCTGTGTACATGGTTGTCTGGATTGACAAAAGTCCCACACTTTATTCTTAATTTTTATTATCAATAAGCATTATGCTCACATATTACATATTTACACATAGCCCCACTTATCTATATACTGGATATGTGTGCATCTACATTGTTACAATGTGTGTGTGTACGTGTGTGCGTGCGTATGTGTGTGTGCGCGTGCATGTGCGTGTGCACATGTGTGTGTGCGTGTGTGTGTGCGTGTGTGTGCGACAAACATCCCAACCTTGATAATGTGGAAGGTGATGGAATGACACTTGATGTAACTGTAAGTGAAATACACACAGATGATATTTCATCCATTTCACAGAGCTGTTTTGACTGTACCATGTAATAAGTGTGAACCCTTTCTGTAAAATTATATGTAGTATACATAATCTAAACCTAGCAATTATTAAATATCACTATACTTCAATATTTACTAGACTAAGTAAGCTAGTAGCAGTTATATTGCTCAAATATCGTTCAGCTCTAGATCCCCTGGACTGTCAATCCCCTGGACTCGAATGATCATATTTCTCTTCAACTCTTAAGTAGATTCTGTGCATTTGTGTCGAATCTACTACCCAATTTTCAATCATCAGTGAATACCTGGCTGTATGTTTAACTTCTAGCCGGGTGATACTAAAAATTAAGGAAATAATAGAATAAATATTTTCATAATTCAAATTAGTACAATACATTACAGACCCCTTGTAATTCCTTGATTGTAGCCTGCGCAGTGCAGTAGACTTCCATAGTTGAAGGTGATACGTAACATACATGGTGCATGTGGTGCATATAGTCAAAATCAATAAGTAACTTCTCCTTATGTCATCCGTCAATCCATTATTCAATACTTTGGTCTTTACTGTTCAATGAGACTCACAATGCTATTGTAAGGTGACCTATAGTACTGTCATGTGCCTATTACCTGATCATATTGAACCAATGATGCATGTATGGAGTCCATTCAAAGCTTGAGGATGTTATAGTTACAGTTACGTTAAACATCCTATGCATATAATAAACCACAATTGCATTTTCTATTCACACATACAATGTGTGTGGGCGTCATTCTATGGTTTGTGTATGCCTCACACAGGTTTGAATGTCCATAGAATCGTATAGAACAGTGTATTCTTTATGAGTTAGAGAGGGTCCATGTTCAAGTGATCTTTTTCAAAACTAATTTCAAGGACTTAACTCTGGACTTGAAATCATTCATAACCAGTAGTGTATTCTCTATAACAATTAGTGCGGACCAATTTCAGGGACCATCTCGTATAGAAGATATAAGATATATAAGATATAATAGCCAATTGTGGACATATCAATCTCTTTAGACACATAAAATTACTTCAAATGAGTCAAAGCAATATAATTGCCATTAGGACCAGTACTACTCTTGTCGGTGATTTGCCTTATAGTAGTCTATAGTTGAGTGGACTGTGTAACCACACTGGATTGAGATACTACCTCACCTGAATCTGCTCCAGTTCCTGGGAAGAATTTTGTAGTCACAACAAAGAGTATCAACAGATAATGCAAGGTGAACAACCGGCCCTCGGCCATTTCAGAAATAGTCGGGTATGAATGGGTTCTGTATAATATATCCCTTAACATTGACCTGGGATGGCCAGTTATGAATCTGATTATCTGGCAATGAATGTAATTCCAATGCAACAGTCTGGAGTGGGAGGTTCGTTACAGGAATTCCTAATGCAACAATTGTATGTGAGTAGTTTTTTTCGTGTCTCACACTTTCTGTCTACACGTCAATGATCACAATCATCAATAATTATTTCATGGATTAATCAAATTAATAGTGATATCATAAAATGGATAATTTGTACTGACGTCACGGCAGTAATGTCATCTGTAGGGAGATCCTTTTTGATAGTACGGAATTGTAGTAGAAAGTTATAGTGTAAGACTCCCTATGCTTGGGAGCCTAATGTGGTCTTCAAAGACCTTTGCTCAAGATGTGGTGTTTGATGGAGCTAACCCTGAAATTGAAGCCCAACCATGTGCCAAGACGGAAGGGAAATTATTAGCACAATATCATCTAACATCAAATTGTACATCCACATACAATATATTTGGGTGTATTTCAGAATTCAGTTCTCGACCCTAGTGACACCTTCAAGAAATATCAAGTTGACATGCCCCTCTGTAATTAGCTACACAGAAAAGTGCTAAGTGTTTTCCTCCCTATGCTTTTCTATGTATGGAAAGTATTGAGCACCTCTAAATGTAGTTAGGGTTACAAGCCATGTTAAGGGATAGGGACTTTTTCAGAATTTTGTTTCTGACCCTAGATAAGTCTGGATCAATTATTAGTGTGACATACACTCTGCCATGAGCTATGTCAAAATGTATTAATTATCTCCCTATCCTCTCCCATATACATTGAAAATATTAAGCACCTCCAAGTAAGGGTTATAAGTCACATACACAGTTTGGGAGTGTTTCAGAATTCATTTCTCAACCCCAGCTGGACCTTGACCAAATATCAGTTTGACATGCCTCCACTGCCCATGCAGGGGCTACCTAAAATGGTGCTTAGTGCTTTTCCCTATTCTCTCCCATGCATCCATTCAAAATATGAAACACCTCCGAATGTAGCTACGTAGGGAGTTAAGTGACATTGTCTTATTATGATATAGGCTTGTGTAGCCCTAATTTCATCTATTTTCATTTGATTGACTACAGAGAACAGTACATATACAAACTGAAACTGAGTTCCAATACAACTCTCCAGCTGCCATAATTGAAGTTGATAACTTTCTAGAGCAATAGTACTATACATATGATAAGAACTGACATTTAAATATGTCAATATCATATGTACATTGGATCGGTTAACCTATAGGCTGGAGAAGGCTGCATTTTAGCATCATCTTCATTATTGTGTATATTTGTTTCTTCATAAACTGATCCAGTCCCATCCTCTTGTTCCACCTCAAGTGTCCTGGTCTTCTTCACTCGTACAGTCTTACAGCAGCAGTACATGACCAGTACAGTCACTACTACTGTCAGTACAGTAGCCTCTATTTGTGTGAGCACTACAGCCAGACCCACTGACACTCCAAGTGGTAGGGACTCTGTAGTGGAGGTAAAGTCACTGGTACTCACTGAAAGGTTCCACCCAGCCCAGCACTGCATGTAGTGGTGTATGGAGAAGTACTTACCAGAACTAGGTGGTGATGGTGTTGAGCTGTCCTGTGTACATGGTTGTCTGGATTGGATTGAATTTGAGATATGTACCCCATAATCTTAATTCTCTATATACTCAACATTGTAATATTTATGTACACACCTGTATGGATAATTATTTGAATTGGTAGACTAAGCACACATTTCATTTATTGAAATAACATCCATGAAATAAAGTGTATATGATAATTATGCATTCTACTTCAATTACCAACCTTGATGTAGTCGAAGGCAGTGGTACTACAGTTGTTGCTGCTGCAAGAACAGAAACACCATGTCATTGACTTGTGATATATTCATCATACAGTTGTTGAGTTTACATGTGAAACCAAAATTAAGCAGAAAGGTGAAATAGAAATCGTGTAACCAGTGAGGAAGCATGTATTTTCACATTAAATGTCGGTACTGAGTACTTATGGTCCTGAATGGCAATTTGAACCAAAATCATTACCATCATTACACAATTGATACATCCCGCACTTTTACCCTTACTGAGAAGTTGTTCGTTCTTGTCTTTATCCCTTTTACCATATAAAATAACAATTACTTCGGATTAGTAGCTGTTTGAATCCACACATACACAGTAGCAGGTGAATGTAGTGAATCAATGACTTCGAGAGAGACTACCAGTTATCTCATTATCACTAGTAATCTCTAAGACTTGTAGTGATATGTTACCTCAGCGATCACACTGTAGTGAACTAATCATACCATACCTTCCTCGGGCTGTCCACTGAAATCCACATGTATCAATGGTACAATAACAGGTTTGGTGTATCCTGGTGGTTGATAGTCAGTTAGGAGGTAAGGAATGTGTTCTCTCCTATCCCTAATTCTATATTGTGGTACTTTGAACTGGAGAATGTCATGGTTCCTTATGTTCATAGCAAACTGAAGAGTAGCATTTCCCTTTACGTTTATTCTCACAACTCCTTCTGAAGTAATTCTAACATCTGGTACTGTTATGTCCCCTCCCACTTGTGAATACCCTTTTTCACTCTGTCTCCTCCAAACTGCCAGTTCAAGTGACAGTCTGTCATCCCATGGTATCCCTGCTATTGTTGAATACGGTATGGTGACACTGTTGAGTGTCCCACTACATGTGAACATTAGTTCAGGATATAGGAAGCTTCCTCCATCAACATCAAGTACTTCATAGCTGTCCCATTCCTCTACTGGTGGTATGGTTTGGGTGAATCCTCTCAGACAGGGATCTAAATAATTGAACAGCATTAATGCAAAGTTTACATGTATACAAAATATAGAATCAAACAGCTCTGCCATTCTTTTGATGGAATTATAATAAATGTGGATTCCACCAATAAATTCATTGGTGTTATTGTTATTATTATTATATTGGTTTAATCCCAGTGTCTTCAGAATTGCATTTTATTTTATTGCAATAATTGTAATGAACAGGGTAAAATAATCTAAACTACAAACATGATGCTGACACAAGAAGGATTGAATTATGCTGCTACGTATATACATATGCTACATAAAGCCCCACAGAATGTAGGTAAGGAATTTGAAACTAGTCCATAAAAGAATGTTGTCTTGACAAGGCAACATACAGACCTGATCCGATAACCTCCCACTTACACAAGCATTTCAGTTTCACATTGTGGTATGCATTGCAGGAGGAAAGTACCAGTTTCCTTAAGGATGAATCAACATTGAAGCATTGTTGACTTCCCTGTTTCAATGTTGAATTATTCAGTTTCAATGCATTGTTTGTGAAACAGGGCCTTTCAACAATGATTTAATATTCCATACTCGATAGAAACAGGATTTTTCTCCTATGTGTATTGTGTTTTGAGCCTAGTGTACAAGACTTCTTCACACACTGTGCTATAAAAGATGTCAAGGGTCAATAAACTAATAAATAGTTGATATAATGTTATCAAAGTAAATTGAATTTTTGTAGTATGTAGTGTGCATGCTTTAAAGTTGTTACAGATCATTGTACTATCTATGGTGGAGATGTGTCTATTCTACTGGCAGAAGTTGAGGATCATCACTTAAAGCAGGAAATTGCTGTGTGCTAGAGCCCTTTCAACTTCTTGCAAGATTAAACTAATAGCAAATCACGGTTCAATTTAGTTGAATCCCCTTTTTCTGTATAACCACACTGGATGGGGATAATACCTCACCTGGGTCTGTTCCACTTCCTGGGATGAATTTTGTAGTCACAACAAAGAGTGTCAACAGATGATGCCAGGTGAACAACCATCCCTCGGCCATTTCAGTTGATGGGATATAACTGTATTCTGTGTTCCTTCCTCTACACTAATGGTACACTCAGTCATGAATCTGATTATCTGTCAATGAATGTAATTTTGACATGACTGTATTGACCAATACTACAGATTCCGAATTGCAATGTAACCTGGCCCAAAACTCTGTACGTAGTCTGTATATATGTGGTCAGCGTCCATGTAAAGAAGATAAATTACAAGTGTATATTCCACTATAAAAGCAGTGGTGGTAATATTTCACTGTTAATGGTGGGTTTGATTAGCATGCAAGGTCCCATAAATGGTAATTTTTAGACTTCTTTTTGAAGTTAGAGCAATGCACAGCAGTAGCTATAGATTTTCTGTGTTTTTACTCAACAAGGTAACCATTTTTTCAATATTAAATGAAAATGGCATTGTATGCTGACCCTCACACAGTATTGTTGTAGCTGAGCAATGAGTTATTAGACACATTACTGATTTTCTAATAAGAATTACCAGGCAGGCGAGGTGTACAAAGGGAATTGTACAAATAGCAGTGGCATCAGAACAGGGGCATCTGGGGCGACTTTGGACGTATAGAGTATTTTTATTTAAAGTCATAGAAAATAGTCACTGTGACAGCTATATAGTCAAATGTAATTACATAGCAGAAATCATTTCCTAATTGTCATTATTTGTCTCTTGGGCATTGCTGACTAAGAGAATTACTATCAAAACGTTTAGATTTTGATCTATCCCAGCTCTGTTTATAGAGCCACCATTTTTTTCTCAAAACAAAAGCGTCTTCCGTGCCATTGCTACGTTATTTGACTTTGCATGTAAAGACCTTGGGTTTGACAACCATCTGTGTCCAGCCTCAGATGATACTGTGACCTCCCAACTTTCTAAATGCTTCTGACACCTCTGAATAGTACATATTATATTACACACTTGCACTTTCACCTGCCCCATAGCATAATACATGGTCATCTAAATGGAGAGGTGTGTGGAATAATTAGTGATATATATAATTGTAGTAAATCCCCGCTTATCCCATACTCCCTGTGCTTGTGTGTCTATTGTGATCATCAGAGAATCTCTTCTGAAAACATGACACTCAAAGCGAATTGGAGGCAAAGCCAACATTCAAACTCAAGCCAAAGACCCTGACAAGACTGAAACCAACTTCAGGTTATTATGTCAATTTGAAATGAATAGTAAAATATTTCTTTGTTAATAATATTATGTACCTCTGGCTTTTGTAAGCTTAATTCCATTAATTACGTACACAGAGAACAGAAATACATAATCATAAACTGAGTTCCAACTCAACTCTCCAGCTGCCATATTTGGAGTGTGTAATTTTCTATAACAATAAGTACTATAGACGTAATCAGCTGTGGGATTCAAAACATGTCAACATCATATCTACTTTAGCTCAGTTGACCTATATGCTGGAGAAGGCTGCATTTCAACATCATCTTCATTATTGTGTATATTTGCCTCTTCATAGACTGGTCCAGTCCCATCCTCTTGTTCCACCTCAAGTGTCCTGGTCTTCTTCACTTGTACAGTCTTACAGCAGCAGTACATGACCAGTACAGTCACTACTACTGTCAGTACAGTAGCCTCTATTTGTGTGAGCACTACAGCCAGACCCACTGACACTCCAAGTGACAGGGACTCTGTAGTGAAGGTAAAGTCACTGGTACTCACTGAAAGGTTCCACCCAGCCCAGCACTGCATGTAGTGGTGTGTGGAGAAGTACTTACCAGAACTAGGTGGTGATGGTGTTGAGCTGTCCTGTGTACATGGTTGTCTACATTGATTGATTTAAGATAATGTACCCCACAATCTTGATTTTATGCTCAACACTGTAATATTTATGTACACACCTGTATATAATATTATTATTATTATTTGAATTGGTATACTAAGCGCACTTTTCATTTATTAGAATTCTCCATGAAATAAGTGTGTGTATATGATATTCTTTAAATAGCATTTATCCCAACCTTGATGTAGTTGAAGGCAGTGGTACTACAGTTGTTGTTGCTGTAAAAACAAAAACACCATGTCATTGACTTGCAATATATTCTATCCATTATACAGTTTTTGAGTTTGCAAGTGAAAATTAAGATATTTGTACAAAGGTGACATGGAAGTCATGTAACCAGTTAGAAAGCATGCACGTCCACATTAAATGTCGGTACTTAGTACTTATGGTCCTAACATGGCAATTTGAACCAAAACCATTACCAACTACACAACTGATGCATCCCGCACTTTGACCCTTACTGAGAAGTATGTTTGTTCTTGTCTTCGAAGATTACCCCTTTTTCCCAAATAAAATAACAGTTGCTTTGGATTAGTAACTGTTTGAATCCACACATCCTGTACTTACCAACTCTATTATGTACACAACAGCGAGTAAAAGTGGAGAACCAATGACTGCCAGAGAGACTACCAGTTATCTCACTATCACTAGTAATCTCTAAGACTTGTAGTGATATGTTACCTCAGCGATCACACTATAGTGAACTGATCATGCCATACCTTCCTCGGGCTGTCCACTGAAATCCACATGTATCAATGGTACAAGAACAGGTTTGGTGTATCCTGGTGGTTGATAGTCAGTTAGGAGGTAAGGAATGTGTTCTCTTCTTCTATCTCTACCATATCGTGGTATTTTGAACTGAAGAATATCATTTGTCTTCAAGTCTATACCCCTCTGAAGTGTAGCATTCCCCTTTAATAATCCCCTTGTTACAACATCTCCTGAACCAATTACAACATCTGGTACTGTTATGTTCACTCCCACTTGTGAATACCCTTTTTCACTCTGTCTCCTCCAAACTGCCAGTTCAAGTGACAGATAGTCATCCCACGGTATCCCTTGTATTGTTGAATACGGTATGGTGACACTGTTGAGTGTCCCATTACATGTGAACATTAGTTCAGGATATAGGAAGCTCCCTCCATCAACATCAAGTACTTCATAGCTGTCCCATTCCTCTACTGGTGGTATGGTTTGGGTGAATCCTCTCAGACAGGGATCTACAATCAACCAATGAGAACATTGTATAATAACGATAGGCTATTTTTCTTTTAACTAGTAGCCCCATAATATATATCATACGATATTATATGGGTATATAATTGGACAATACCAATTACGTCTCTTGCAACTGAAAGTAATCATTTAAATATTCTACCACACATGACAAACACAGAATCTGATTCAGTCAATTTTCCCACCACCTCCCTTTGAACCTAAATTGTGTGTAAAATTAATATACAGTATCTGAAGCAAAATAATTATATAATAAATCCGAAACAGTCAACCTTGACCCTATCCTCCTCCATATATGCTGAAGGCTCACATGCATGGTGCATGCTGTACACAGACTCTTTCTCGTTTTTTTCATCGGTTGGTTGTATCGAAGATCCGTGGCTCGTCAGAGATCGCTCAGATCAAGTGAATCTGCACGGAGGGCTCGTATCCTTAGATTTAATCGCCTACAATCTGAACAGGTAGCCTACTTCATGCAGTTCTTGTTTGCTCGTCGTACGCTAGCTGCTCACACAAGACGATTGTTGTGGACGAAGACAAGGAACCGCACCTTCTTAAACGATATGGCTAGTTCCTGGACTGACAGAAAATGGAAACAGAATTTCAGGGTCAACAAAGCGACTTTTTCATTGTTATGTCGCGAACTTCGCGGTCGCCTGACAAGACAAAGTACCGTGCGAGATCCACTGTCAGTCGAGCAACGAGTGGCCATCAGTCTTTGGAGGTTAGGTACCAATGTTGAATACAGAACCATCAGTCATCTCTTCGGTGTTGGCATTTCAACAGTATGCGTTGTTCTACACGACTTTTGTCAGTCTGTGGTTGATGTGATGGGACTCAGGTACCTCTCTCTTCCATCGGAAGATAAACTTCGTGCCATCAGGGATGGATTTCGGACCAAATGGGGCTTTCCACAGTGCATAGGGGCTATTGATGGAACCCATATCCCAATCATTGCTCCTAAGGAGCACCCCTTGGACTATTTCAACCGAAAAGGATACCACTCTATACTGATGCAGGCACTTGTAGATGACGAGTACAGATTTTTGAATGTGAATACGGGGTGGCCAGGCGGTGTTCATGATGCGAGAATGCTCAGTAATTCCAAACTGTTCCAAAAATGTGAAGCTGGAACATTTTTACCGAGGTGCGAAGAGTCATTGGGAACTACCACGGTTCCTTTGTTAATCTTAGGTGACCCTGCCTATCTGCTTCGGCCATGGCTGATGAAGCCATTTTCAGACACCGGATTGACACCAAGACAAAGAAAGTTTAATTATCAATTGAGTAGATCCCGGGTTGTAGTGGAAAATGCTTTTGGACGACTCAAAGGAAGGTGGAGAACACTTATGAAGAGAATAGATAATGACATCAAGTACGTCCCCACATTGGTGATGGCATGCTGTGTACTCCACAACCTCTGTGAGCTGCATGGAGATCAGTGTGAAGATGATTGGCTTGTGGAAACATCCTCTTCAAATGCATCAGCCATTGCTAGTTCTACTGCAACCAGTACACTCACATCCGGCCAACAGAATGCAGTAGCCATTAGGGAGGTACTATGCGATTACTTTGAGTCTCATTAACAAATAATATTATTGTAAATTATCATCATCATAGTTAACATTATGATTACATGTAACATCTATGTGTTAATTATATATAATTAGAATAAAATAGTGTTGATAAATATAGTTTGTTATATCTCCTCCTCTGAGTCTTCCTCTGAGCGTCCTCTTTGTGGTGGACCAGGTGGAGTTGGGATCACCGGAGGATAAGCTGGTGGTGGCATGGAATACATATGGGGTGGTGGTGGTGGCATCATCATTGTCAAAGTGTCCTTCATAAAAGTGAGAAACATTTTGTCCCTTTCCGCATCCCTCTTTCTTTGTTCTTCCTCCATCTCAAGTCTGCGGGTTTCCAATGCCATGAACTCTTTTCTGGACTCCTCCTGACTAGCTAAGAACATGTTAAACATGGACTGGTTCGACCGCTCCACTTTATCTAACTTTGACTGCCGTCTTCTCTTTTTGGGAGGCTCAGAGGTCTGACCCGAAGGACCTGGCAGCTGTGGTGGAGTGGTGGTTGTGGAAGGTGGTGCTGTGGATGTGGATGTAGTGGTGGTTGTGGAAGGTGGTGCTGTGGATGTGGATGTAGTGGTGCTTGTGGAAGATGGTGCTGTGGATGTGGATGTAGTGGTGGTTGTGGAAGGTGGTGCTGTGGATGTGGATGTAGTGGTGGTTGTGGATGTAGCGGATGTCAGCAGTGCTGTAGGTGTAGATGGTGGTGTTGTGGATGTGGATGGTGTGAGTGTTGTATGTGTAGTGAGCGATGGTGATGGTGAAGATCTTTGTTCTTCATTGCTTCCTAGGTCAGCACTGTCCAAGAGTATAGGGGGACTGACAACAGCTCTCCGTCCTATGACACCATGAATGTCCATGAACCACTTGAAGTTAACAAAAATTTCACTTTCGTCCAGCTCATCATCCGAATCTACGCCAACGCCACTTGCACGCAATCTATCCCTCGTCTCCTTGTACCTTTTCTTCAAACCCTTAGTCTTTTCTCTGCACTGTTGATATGTGCGAATATATCCCTTGCTCCCCAGGGCTTCAGCAATGCGCCTGTAAGGCACGACATTCCGCACAGCGCCCAAAAGTTCGTTTGGATCGATTCCTCTCCCCAAATTTCGAGTAGAGCTTTGATCTCTTCGTCTGTCCAAGTTCGTCCGCGTTCTGCCATCTCCAACCGTAGTGAGGTTCACAGTGAGCACAATTCTTCTTCACACGTTATACGATAAGCATACTTGCAAATTTAATCGCAGACGTGTCGATCTGACAGAATCCAGTTCTGATTAACAGTTTCCCTCTGTCCATTGTACGGCTTGGAGTCCTGCGGTCCACTTAAAACTGACAAGAAAATCCCTCTCGTCCACCTTCTTGCAAGAATTAACACCGCTACCGCTGGAAGTTCGCGTTGAATCCATTGAATCCCCTTGATCCCATCGTATCGTTTGTGTTCCGCCATTTTTAACCCACTTCTAACCGGGTCGAACCCTACTTTCTATGCGGGTTCGCCTCGATTAACTCGGGTTCGACCCGGTTACGCAATGTCATGTGAACACTCTAAACCGGGTTCGACTTGGGTTCGACCCGCTTTACGGCGTCCATGTGTAAACGGTATAATAAATAGTCTATATAATATTATAAAAGTAAATTGAATCGATGTAATATAGTAGTGGGTGTGCTTTGAAGTTGTTACAAAATCATTTGTACTATCTATGGTGGAACTGTGTCTATTCTACTGGCAGAAGTTGAGGATTATAACTTGAAACAGGAAATTGCTATGTGTTAGAGTCTTTTCAATTTCTTGCAAAATTTGTCTTACGTTTAGCAATTCCCAGTACGTTGAGTTGACTCCCCTGTATCTGTATAACCACACTAGATGGGGATAATACCTCACCTGGGTCTGTTCCACTTCCTGGGAAGAATTTTGTAGTCACAATAAAAAGTGTCAACAGATAATGCCAGGTGAACAACCGGCCCTCAGCCATTTCAGATGATCGAGTAAAACTGTATTCTGTCACAGGGGGATTATAACGGACCTGGCGTTCTGTGAGATTTTAGACGATAAATGATTGGAATGTGGATTATTCATCACCTACGTCACTACTCGCGGAGAAATGATTGCGCAATAATTTCGCTCAGGCGACGAGCTCACGATAGAATACCTGCTTTATGCAACAGCAGTAATGCTGACATGCAATCAACAAACGATAAAACATTATCATCATTTGTATTAGATGAAAATTAACGCATACGCTAAAATGAACGACTAGATTGGACAAGGAAGCGTATAAAACATCGATAATCGAAACTAATTCGCAATAATCGCAAAGGTTTACGATTGAATTATCTTGAAAAATGTCACGCACAATTCATTCCAGTGCAAAATCAAATACATACCTTTAGGAATCCTCAAAGTTGACTTGGGTCGCGAACGATCTTCAGGAATCTTGAAAAATTCCAAGCGCCTATTACGGACGGCTAACACGTCATTTTATCTTGCGTAATAACTATAGCAAGGTAGTTTCTCAAAAACGGTGTTAGCCGCACCTGTAAATGGCCTTTCCCCCGGAATATTATGCTTTATAACGTTAGAGAAAGACATTGTCTACAATTTGACCGTGAACCAAAGCGTTATAATCAGGTACGTTGAAGTTATACGAACATTTACGCCTATTTTTCTTCGTTTTATTCGCATTTCAGTACATTTTTGGTTATAACTCTTTTGTTTATGATTATAACATTTTGGTTCACGGCAGATATTTAGACAATGATACGCTCTTTCATTCGATACCAATTTAAAATTCATCCAGGGCCATCCACAGGTGCGGAAAATGCCGAAAGTACAATAATTTTATGGCGTGTTTACAGCTTCTTGATAGATGCTATTCGATCAATTTCTTACTTAAGCTTTAAAAGAAGGTTTAAATTATTAGTACATGTCAAAGAAGTGAATCAATATCATTCCTCCGCTCTATAAATGCGCTATGTTTTCGGGGTTGATATTCGCCATTTTATTGTTATTTCGGGGGTCCGTTATAATGACCCTGTGGTGTTCCTTTCTCTACACTAATGGTATATGTGATATATGTCCTAAACTCGCTTGACGACACTAGTTCACTTCAGAGTGAATCATTAATCAACTCGTCTTCACAAGAGACCTCAAAGCATATATACTCAACTAAAGTGATAAATACATAATAAACCATACGGATAGGTACATGATATCATTTGCTACACAAAGCCTATAATAGTAACCTAAAGTCTTCTTAGTTCTAGCTCATGCCACAGTATACTTAGTCATGAATCTGATTATCTGTCAATGAATGTAATTTTGACATGACTGTATGGACCAATACTACTGAATTGCAATGTAACATGCCCCGAACTCACCCAAACCCACCCCATTCTCTGTAATCTGTATGTGGTCAGCGTCCTTGTAGAGAAGATAAATTACAAGTAGATATTTCACTATAAACGTAGTGGTGGTAATATTTCACTATTAATTTAATCTTATTTATTATTATGGATTTGATGACTAAAGTATAACATATGTCACATAAAATGGCAATTTTAGACTACCTTTTTGAAGTTAGAGCAATGGTGGTTGAAAATGCCTTTGGACGACTGAAGGGGAGATGGAGGCGTCTTCTCAAAGGAATGACATGTCATTGGAATGGGTGCCTACCATTCTTGCTGCTTGTTGTTTTGCACAATATCTGTGAGGTTTTCAAAAAAAGTTTTGATGAGAGGTGGACAACTGAAGACAACAATGATAGGCCACAGTCGAACACAAGTGCTGAGGACGAAGTCGATTCCATTAGACCTGTAACCATACATATTGCTTTAATGAAATATTTTGAGGAACATTAATGTCATTTTGTCTTCTGTTACCATGGTAACTGGGCAGACACCGGATGCTAAAATTAATATGCTAACCTGTCCTAGGACTTCAGGTGAATTTATCATCTAGTGATAACTAATTGACAGACTAATTAATATAGTTTCTGTCCATTCAATTGTGTCAGCATCAATGAATATCATTAACACTAAACAGAATGATCTCAAACGGAAGACAAAATTAGTTATCACCCAATTACTGAGATGGCAGCCTAGTAGAAGTACTCGACCTTGGCTTCGCCTCAGTCACGTATTCTATATACCCTATAGTGGGAAATTTTCGCAGGACAAAATTTTGTGGATGCTAGCCACAGCCACGATGGAACAACACAAACACCTAATTCATATATAGATTTTATTATTGAAAATTTTGTCCTGCGAAAATTTCCAACTATACAGTATTACGGCTACCATCCTTGTAATTGGGTGATAATTTTTGCATAACAAACTCTATAAAATAATACAGAATAATTATTGAATACTGGTACATGTGACAGGCATAATAATTCTTATTAATAAAGTTGTTGTCAGTATCATAATAGTAAATTTACTAATGAAGTATTTTCTTAAATATTGTCATTGTCCGAATTAGGAAGTGGTGGTGTGGGGCCAGGGAATGAATACATGACGGATCCAAATGACTATTGGTGGTTGGGTGGGGACATGGGGGACTCACCTGAATCAGCTTAACTACCATGGAAATAGTCTGTACTGACACCAAAGTATGTCAACCATTGAAGAGTTGAAGACATTCAGCCATTTTCCAGCTCTAAAATGGCTGCTGACCAAACATCTCGTGGTAGTGGAGGCTGGTGTTGGTATGTGGCATTTTGTGTAGGTCTCCAACTTGTGTAAACACAGCATACAATGTGACCGTGAATTTAATCAACCAATGAATGCCATTAACTAGTTCAATGAATGAAGGTATTTGCAAGGTCTTCAGGTAACCTCTTCATAGTATGCAGAATGGGAATATCACGTGTAATATCAATGAAACAGCATATTATTGATTATTACTTGTTTGAATACAGTTCAGATACTTGCTATGCTTGTATTTATGTTGAGAAGTGATCCTTGAAGGACTACTGGTTTATAATATTATACTTAATTTTAATAAGTAGAATTTCTGATTCCATATTCCATATTATGTGTCAAATACATACATAAATAATATGATGTGAAAGAAGTGGCTAAGGTGCATATTAGCTTTATTATTTCTTATAATAAGACCTTGCTAAAGTATGCTATACATGTATTGTACTTTATCAATGGTATAAAATTAATATTCCTTTAGATTGCATGCGTTCGCTTAGGTAAACATCATATGTACATTGGATCAGTTGGACTATAGGCTGGAGAAGGCTGCATTTTAACATCATCTTCATTATTGTGTATATTTGTTTCTTCATACTCTGATCCAGTCCCATCCTCTTGTTCCACCTCAAGTGTCCTGGTCTTCTTCACTCGTACAGTCTTACAGCAGCAGTACATGACCAGTACAGTCACTACTACTGTCAGTACAGTAGCCTCTATCTGTGTGAGCACTACAGCCAGACCCACTGACACTCCAAGTGGTAGGGACTCTGTAGTGGTGGTAAAGTCACTGGTACTCACTGAAAGGTTCCACCCAGCCCAGCACTGCATGTAGTGGTGTGTGGAGAAGTATACTTACCAGAACTAGGTGGTGATGGTGTTGAGCTGTCCTGTGTACATGGTTGTCTGGATTGGATTGAATTACAAACAATACCCTGTATGATCTTGATTGTATACTCAACATTGTAATAAATTTAAAACAATATCCTTCGGCTACTTTAATGCAAGGATTCTCTGTTTGTTTGTTCGCAAACTCCTTCAGTTTGTAGGCGATCAACGTCAAACTCTCCACTCCTCCTCAGCGGCACCAGTGGAGTGTCCTAAGTCCTTGGCATTTCGTTTTAGGCCTTTTGTCTAGAATTCAAACAAAACCGTACTATCCGCCGTACTCGAAAGGCGCCATTTTCATGACACGTTTATGGACGAATACGCCCACAGGGTGGGTGATTCAGCTAGTTTAATAATATGTACACATTTACATTGTTTATTATTATTATTATGGGAATGGGTATTACATATTTTATTCGTTGCATGCTTTCAAGTAATGAAATGTGCGTATGATAATTACAGTAAATTTATCCAAACCTTAATGTAGTTGAAGGCGGAAAACTTGATGTAGGAATAAACTTTGATTTAGCTGAAGGCAGTTGCATTGCACCTGCAAGAAGAATCCACACATTGTCAATGAGTGAAGGTAGTAGACTGATAGAGATCACTACAGTAGTAACATGCTACCTCAACAATCACAATATAGCATAACTGATCATACCATACCTTCCTCGGGCTGTCCACTGAAATCCACATGTATCAATGGTACAATAACAGGTTTGGTGTATCCTGGTGGTTGATAGGCAGTCAGTAGGTAAGGAATATGTTCTCTCCTATCACTAATTCCATATTGTGGTACTTTGAACTGAAGAATGTCATTTGTCTTTATGTCTATAGCCCTCTGAAGTGTAGCATTTCCTTTTACGTTCCTTGTTATAACAGCTCCTGAACTAATTTTAACATCTGGTACTGTTATATCCCCTCCCTCTTGTGAATACCCTCCATCACTCTGTCTCCTCCAAACTGCCAGGTCAAGTTGAAGTGTGTTATCCCACTTTATCCCTGCTATTGTTGAATACGGTATGGTGACACTGTTGAGTGTCCCACTACATGTGAACATTAGTTCAGGATATAGGAAGCTCCCTCCATCAACATCAAGTACCGTATAGTCGACCCATTCCTCTACTGGTGGTATGGTTTGGGTGAATCCTCTCAGACAGGGATCTACAAAACAGATGGGTAATACAACAATGTACAATGTTAACTCATATACTAGTATTGAAAAATACACATGTACGATATGTGCTATAATCAATTAGAAACCAGAATTATAATTGAGATGGCTTATTGGGAGCAATTCCCACACCCAATAGATGTGGTGTGAAGACTTAAACCTGACCTTATCATTTGAAGTATTCGTCAAAGTAAAACATGTAATTCAAGTTTAAAAATCTCATGGGCCCCGGGGCTGCTTTCCCCTACACTTTAATTGCTTGGGCATCTAAGATAATATGGCATGACATTTGGCATCTAGCCCTAATTTCTTGTTCTAGACATTTTGAAATTGGCTATCTTTTCATGCAGTATAAATTTTAATATAAATTCATGGTTGCAGTTACACATAGGAACATATATATAGTGCAAGTTTGGGTAATAAGGTTGAGGGTGAGTGCAAGTTTGGGTAATAAGGTTGATGGTTGGGTTCCTGTCGTCTGACACAATGAGAAGGCCACACAGAGCACGTTGAAATAACTTTCATTAGGTTCATGCTATGAATTTACTTTAAAAATCAGTGCATGTGTTTAGTTTTTGTTATGCAGAACTATGAACATACGAGTATCACAATCAGTCTGAATGAAGCCTATATATATATATATATATATATATATCCCATACATTGGTAAAGGCTTAACTCCAACCACAAACTTTAAGAACTACTTATAGTCTGTAAACCAAAACACATACATGGTTCATCTTGTGCAAAACACACATTCTACAAGTTCCCCACTTACACATTCAATCTGAAACCTTCAGCTGTATGTATGTACGATTACATTAGTTAATGTAGATAGCTCCATAACTTCGTGACTTCATATATATGGGATCATTGCATTTGGAATAATCTTAGACTCTATTGCATAGTAGGGTCAAAAGTTCACTATAACTTATATCAACTTTGAAGGGGTACATGTAATCATTATATTGTATGCAGTAATTGAATGACAGCTAGCAAAACTAAGATTCACCAAGCAGGTGCAGGTTCGTCATATTTTCAGCAGTTCAAATTTTCAAATTACATTCAAGTATCCACTTCCTAGCACTGTCAAATAATTAGATTGTACATACTTAGCTTAGAAACGTTACAAATTGTGTAACTATATAGCTGTACACGTATACTGTTCTCAATTTGATCCCTAAATCAATGATTTATGGTGGAAACCATGGAAAACATGACATATTCCAGTACTATAATTACAGAGTAATTGAATTACATTGATGTGAATTTTTTACAATAGAAAGTCAGTATTAAAAGTACTAGAGCATACATTGAAATGTAATCAGCCTCACTTACGCCGTGCTTTTACCGAGCGGTTTAGCGAGGTTAAAAGTTTCCGTTTGGTTGGGGCGTCTGATCGAAGTTAGCCTATCCACTCCACTGCTACAAATCATCGGGGCTCATTGTCCCACTTCCTTTGTGCTGCTGGCACTCAACAGTTCTCCGTTGCCTAGGCTTTGTCATACCGTAGGGCGGAAAAATTTAGCGAGGAGAAATTTTCACTATTTTTGGGAATGGCTCAAATTCGCGAAATTTTAAGTGCGAAAATTTGTTTGCACGAAATTTACCCTGAGAGCAGATCTCCTTATAGATATGATATCCCCTCACGGGACGTAGAATCAAAAACGTTCCTCCTGCCATAGGATCCTACCGATCACCACAGTACCGTTGTCACCGTGATCAGCCATTTAACGATACACATGAACGACTATGATGTCAATGAACAGAGAAAACGTGAGAAAGCGCACAATCACAGGCAGCGAGTCGCAAAATTAAAACCGTGAAATACATTTTTCAGTGCGAATTTGCGAAATTTTCTTCTGCGAAATTTTCCCTCCCTACGGTAGATAGTGTGGCAAGCTTGCAATCAGTACCTGTTTTTGCTGCCCAAAGAGAGCTACGACTAATCAGCTGCACCATCTTACCTATTGTGCAATCAATCAAGGCGTCAATTATTGATTGGGATGGATATTATATATATATATATATATATATATATATATATAGAGAGAGAGAGAGAGAGAGAGAGAGAGAGAGAGAGAGAGAGAGAGAGATTGCGCATCACGATTACTCACCTCACTTAGCAATAATGATAGAGTTGGAGAAAACTACCATCATTTTACATTTTCAGTACAATTAAAGAACAATTACTATTGAAGTGTGATGTAACTACAATCGAATTACAATCCTACATATCCTATATATATACGTCAGAAGATCAGCATAATATGTATCCAGAACTATAATTGTGCATCAATATTAGGCTGCAGCGCATCTTCTTGACTATTCATTTATTATTACATTTTCTTGTAATGGTGTATATAAATTATTTAAATACAATATATATATATATATATATATATATATATGTTTACCGGGTTTCCTACTTAGTGTTTGTACTATGTAATATATGGGTCATGGTTTGTGTATTACTAGGTGCTACTGTCTCATGAATGTATGTATGTAATACATGCAAAATGGCACATTAATGAACCACATATGTACAATGATATTGGGTCAGCCAGCTTTTTCATAGACTATGTACATATACACACTATTAATGAAGTACAGTGTCGCTTGATAAATACGTATCAACTGTGTAGTAACGCCTATGCCTACTGTATTCTGATGTGAACCTGAATGTACTTCCAAATCTATTCATGACTACTAGTAGGAACTGTACACAATAGAATTGCATGAGTTGACACATTGTAGTCACAAATTTCCTACAGACAGTACTATAATGTTATTCAGTACCACTCAATACTGTATGATTACTAACTAGCGTGTATATGCTCTGTGGATGTTACCAATGCATAACTTCGAAGTTGAAAAGGCTTTGCATCTCAGATCTATTACCTATATATCAACCATTTGAATGATGTTTGAATTTAAATAGTGAATTTTTAGACCATTTGTTAATATCACCAGTCAAAGAACAACCCAGAGATATCTCCAGTTCCAACATAATAGAGCTATTTCGGAAACCATCTGGGTTGAAGCTCATCTACACTCAATTATAAGACTCTGCTATAACTGTTACTATACATTTACTCTGACAGTAGTTGAGACTCATGAGGTAAACCAGAAAATCACTAATAGAGCAAGTCTACACTTTAAATGCTTTAGAGATTTGACTTATAGTAAATTAGAGTTCATTTGACTTCTCGGTACAGTTTTTAACCACACTATAATAGAGATAATACCTCACCTGGGTCTGCTCCACTTCCTAGGAAGAATTTTGTAGTCACAATAAAGAGTATGAACAGAAAATGTGGCTTGAACAACCAACTCTCAGCCATTTCAGAGATAGTCGGTATGAATGGATTCTTCCTTTTTGCTCTTGTCTATGAATGTCTATGAATACCATTTAACTCAGCTGTGAATCTCATTATTTTATCAATGAATGTAGTTTTGACTGGACAGTGGAATGTGTACCATTTTTCAACCACAGATAACATTATTACAACCTTTAGCCTAGTTCAACTGGGACAGCCCACTTATGACATCATCGGCCACTTTGTTCTCAAATACAGCACCCTCTATCAACTGTGATGGTCCAACCACAGCTTGGCTATAATATAGCCGTCCTGTCCCTGCAGATCAAACCAGTTAGGTGAGCCCTGTTGTAATACTGGTGTGCCTTCAATCCCTTGCATACACAATGGCAAGTGGCTGCTGAATAATATTATTGTCATTCATGGGATATAAAGACTTTACAAATGTCTATTGAATGCTTGGAGATCTTCACTGGGTTGCTTGTAAGTAATGTACATATACCACATATACCATACTGAGGACACCACTCCACCTCCCTACTAAGGGCACCACTCCACCTCCCTACTAAGGGCACCACTCCACCTCCCTACTAAGGGCACCACTCCACCTCCCTAGTAAGGACACCACTCCACATCCCTAGTAAGGGCACCACTCCACATCCCTGCTAAGGACACCACTCCACTTTCCTACTAAGGACACCACTCCACCTCCCTACTAAGGACACCACTCCACCTCCCAACTAAGGACACCACCTCACCTCCCTACTAAGGACAACACCTCACTGCTTATAAATCAATCAACATCACATGTCAAAGTTACATTGTCATTAAATATTCAACAGTTACTATTGCTACACCTTGACGCATAATATGTACTGTATGTACGTATGTATGCAAAAAGTGTCAAGAATAATCACACACATTAGTATCAGTTTTGTGTCCATCTCAGTGGTATTTCACTGCAGGACAATGAATATGGGACATTAGACTTTGGTCATGTACAAATCCTGTAGATCTTTGTACAGTTCTTGTCCATGTTCAATTGGAGCTCCCAATACAGAACACAATGGTGAACTGGTGTTGTCCTCATCTTTCCATTTCAGAATCATTCCAGAACCGGAACATAGTTTACCAAACATGTTGTCAAATGTTATCCTCTTCTTTGGATCTGGCTCCCTGTACACGTAAAGAGAGAACAGAGCTATTGATAACACTTTACTGGTGAGTTGTGGATGTGAGCCCATATTCACAGGTTCTTACCAGCATTGGACCATGAGGGCATAAATTCCCCTAGAGCACCCAGGTGGGGGAGGCTGAATTTTCTTTGAATGAAGCATTTTGATCACCTGTATAATTATAGTATGTACATGACATACAATAAGTACGTATTTTGAATTAAGAGGTGTTGATGATCCAACACCTCTTAATTCCTACATTCTTTATGTTATTACTCATATCACATTCTTTCAGACTTTAACATTACATCATGCGTTATATTCTTATGCAATTCTCAAGTGACATTCATTATACTGTATGTACATGTGTACAAGCCCCACAGAAAGATGAGAGGGGCAAGTACATAGGCAAATGTATCCTGTGTTATTAACCATCCTATATAGCGCCAAGTTACAAGCAATTGGTGTGATAATTTTCAAACACAAAATTCCCATAGCTATTTCCTTATATAAGGCTATCAATGGCCTTATTGCATCATTCATTTAATTTGTTGATCCTCAACACACCTCTTCCACTGGGTAGTCTTCAAACGGTTTGTGTCCTAGTGACCATATCTCATACATGACCATCCCAAAACTCCACACATCACTTTTAGTACTGTATTTCCTGTACAAAATGGCCTCAGGAGCTGTCCACTTGACTGGTATACGACCTCCCTTTAGTTTGTAGTAGTAATTCTCTTCGAGATCACGAGACATCCCAAAATCAGCAATCTACAATGAGAAACAATATCTCTTGTCTGCCCCATCTTGGTAAACTCATGCTTACCTACATTTAATAGCATGCACTTACATAGTATGTATATGATATACATATGTATACGTACATCTTGTACATGCCTCTTCACTCTACATTATTATTAGAAGCTCAGTTGTACATACGTACATACTCACCTTACACTTGATGTCTGCTGTGAGTAGCACATTCCTAGCAGCAAGATCACGATGTATGAAACCTTTCTGGGATAAGTACCTCATTCCGTCTGCTATCTCCTGACAGAACCTCAGTAGAGTACTGGGTAGTTGTGCCTTCTTGGACCTATAATAATGTATACCATTCAAACACTTATGTAAATTACATAATACACATTCTCCATAAAACATAATATTATTATGAAAATCAATGTACTTTTATTTACAATCCTGTACCCTTGTTAACTCATATGCTGAAAAGAACGGGCATTATCACATTATCCATGTGATCATACACATACAAACATGTAAATACTGACGTATGATCACACAATGAATACACACACACACACACACACACACACACACACGCACACACACACACACACACACACACAATGTACCTACACACCTGACATCATTCAATTTCAGCAAATATTCTCTCAGATCACCTTCATGAAGGAACTCCATCACTAGCATTGGCTGAGTAACGCATTCAATAAATACACTAACCTGATTACAGTAACTAAAATATCCCAATCACAGCACTCACCTCATCAAGCTCTTTGACCACTCCATAGAGTGTAACAATGTGTGGGTGTGTGAACTGTCCCATGATAGCTGCTTCTTGAAGTAGTTTAACTCTTTCATCATTTGATGCTGTGGACTTGAGTGTCTTCAGAGCTACTGTTTGAGTCCTTCCTGTTGTTGACTTCCACTGTCCCTTGTAGACTACACCAAATTCCCCTTCTCCCAGTTGTTGTTGTTTATTGATAGCTGATGGATGGATCTTTGCGTACTGTTCAATCTGTTCATATATTGCATCAACAGTGTCTCCAGGTTGCCAGTAGGGACTAACCTCATATGCAGCAGGGATAACCTAATAACCATGATGTGTACATATGCACAGTACATGTATACTCCATCAATGTATGTCATAATAATTATTATTATTTGTGGATTATTGTTGTACATATTATATTGCATGCTGTTTGGATATAAATTTTACCACTTGAAGTATTATATACACAATTAAGACCTTCTTTATTTTTCATGTGTTAAAAATTCCCACAGATCTTGACTTTCATACATATAATAATCATAATATCAATGAGCATAGAATTTTAGCAAAAACTATTTGGATGGACTTATGGTCTCCTAATAATGTTAGCAATGACCTTCTGGCTAGGTTATAAGAGTCAAAGTGTGCTACATCAGCAAGACCGTGTCTATCAATACAAAACACCTAGTCAAGTATGAACACCTTTAAACATTTGTGCATTGTTATCAAACAAAATGCTACATTCAATTAAAATTCTTGTTTTAACGAACTTACTGAAACTTTAAACTTTTCAAATTCTGTTGGGAACAATTTTGCAGAATCACTATCAACCGTATTGTAGAGGCCATCATTTACTATTGTATCCCTCACTGAATCAGATGCCACTTCGTACACTGGCATCACAGCCTGTGGGTTTTGCACTGTACCCAGTGACTGGCAGCCACTCACACCCATTTGGTCTGTTTTAGTGGAGCCTGTATGTTGATGGTCCTTCCTCCATAGTTTCACTGCCAGTATTCCAATGACAACCAGGAGTCCAACCACAACCAACAGCAGTATACCCAGTAGTGCACCTAATGCTGCAGTGGCTCCGTTGTCAGTAGTGGATTGACCTGTATATACATGTATGTACCATGTTTAATGAATAGCACAACCACACACATATATACTTTGTGGAGTGAAGAATGTATACATAGTCTGTTAATACTACATTGTCATATTACTTTATACTGCATGTTATATCAGACGGAGATACTGATATCAAAGTGAGGGGAGTGCCTTGCAATTGTAACTGCAAATGTCTCATTTAGGGTATCTGGCATGCCTATTGAAGATAGTGATGACACTCATAATCCACTTCCACTCACCTGGTGATGAGGGTGATGTAGTTGAAGGTACCGGCATGACATTTGTTGTAGCTGTAAATAAAATTAAACGCATAAATTATATTTCATCCATTAATTAAAAACAGTTATTGAATGTCAGTGTTTAAATGAAGGAATAATCTTACAGCATATAATTATTGTGAATAAATGGAAATTGTGCAACAGATTTTAGATAACACTTAACCATATGGCAAGTTTTTTCTATGTTGCCATGTGGAATGCTACAACTAGATGCAACTATGCTTCTTGTTCAAAGTATAGCATTTTCAAACAAAGCCATTGCAATGCATAATTAGTATTCGTATAAATATAGATTATATTTTTAGGAGTGCTATCTTATAATATATACATTATGATGTTACAATGACTACTTGGTTCATTATATAAGAATTAAGCTCCCTCTAATAACATCCGGTACTCTATGGTAGTCCCACTCTTATACCATAGTGATGGTACATACATATACATTATATGTTGAATGAATCTGCATATACACACAGATATGTGTTTGTACCACATGTCCATCAGCAGGATATCTTTTCTTTCACAATGCACCATATCATACCATTGTTTTCCACATAACGTTGCATTCAGGTGGGATTGGATATCATGATTCACATGGGGCATGATATGCAAACTACTGGATAAAGACAACATGGGGACAACTAGAACAGGCCTTACTATACACTATAATTTACCTGTTGTATGCTCTGGGGTGAAGTCTACTTGTATGAGAGGTAGTAGTACTGTTCTCCCTCCATCCCCCAACTGGTGCTCAGTTAGCAGTACTGGGATGTGCTCCCTTCTGTCCATACCGCCATACTCTGGTACAGTGATTTCAATGATATCAAATTCTAGTATCATGTTGGATGAGATTGTATTCAGGGTAGCATTACCCTGCTCCTTCTCAGTTGTGTCTCGGCTCATTGCAACAGTTAGGACACCTAATTCAATAATTGTAGCTCTCTCATTTTGTCTTCTCGAAACTGATAGAGTGAGAGTAAGATCATTATCCCATTTTATCCCTGCTATTGTTGAATACGGTATGGTGACACTGTTGAGTGTCCCATTACATGTGAACATTAGTTCAGGATATAGGAATCTCTCTTCATCAACATCAAGTACTTCATAGTTGTCCCATTCCTCTACTGGTGGTATGGTTTGGGTGAATCCTCTCAGACAGAGATCTGTAATAGTCAATGGTGATAATAATAATATTATAATGCCAACCTGTTTTTAAACACTTATGATAATAATGTAATAATATAAAAGGATGAAACACATAGGTGGTACTACATGATACATATATGTTCATTAAGTGATACATTACTGAAGTTGCAACAAAAACTGGGATTAATGTTATATAGGGGAAGCCACAAAAATTTTCCACACTTCTGCAACAGAACATCCAAGATTTTATAACTCACTTTTGGTAATAATTACTATTATTATTAACAAAATGAAACTCAGTAGCACCAATTGATGTATCATGCTACAGTCCCCCAATTTACACTACATGACTTTGTGATATGTAATTATAATACTAATGCTTTCATAGTAAAATGACAGAATAACATACCATATAGCGGGAAATTTTTGCAGGACAAAATTTTCCGGATGGCTCCAAAAATGAAAATTTGTTGATAAAATTTTGCAGATCCTGGCCACAGTCACGTTATAGAACAACAAGAACGTCTAATTTGCTGATAAAATTTTCACAGATGTTAGGCCAACTGTAAAATCTGCTGAAATTTTGTCCTGCTAAAAATTTCCCACTATACGGTATCTCCTGCCACTGTTGTCACTTATCTCTTGTGTCACAATGTCATATCTGAAGTACAATGAAACCTCAAAAAGGTGCTGCTTACTGTTGGCTTCATTTCAGGGGAATGTTCATTGACGAACCCTTACTAGCATAGAATCCATATAAATGCTGTTATTGTAAAAGAGGTGACGTGTGTGTGTGTGGGTATGGTGATTGTGTTTCCTAATGCAGGTATGTCATTGTTATGTTATATGAACAATTGTTATGTTACATGCAAGCGTAGCTGTGTATTCAATATCTTCATCATACACATCAAGTGCCCACAAACCTACAGAATAGGTAACTACGTATATATGTACATAGTTACTGTACTAACCACCAAAGTTGTCTACCTTCAGACTATTCGACTCCATGTGGGAGAACTGCTGTATATTCTAAGAATGCATAGTGTTACAGTATATGGGGGTGCACTGTTCCTGATTTTAGCTGTGCCGACATAGGCTAATCCTCATGGTGTACGTATACATACATACACAGTGTCACAGAAAGGTAACTACAAAAGGTGCAGTGTAACCCATACCTAATTGACAGTGTTTTATGAAATTGGAATTGAATGTGAACCCATTCACACAATATCGTACTTATGTAGTGTGATATGAACCATACACAATACAACTGAGTCAACAAGTTTCATTCGTACCTTTTGTCAGGGTGTGACATAACTTGGACACCATGATAAATTGCATGGCCACTTTTTATTCACAACTAAGCACATATTGGGCTTCAAAATTGGTACATAATTAGGGTGAGGGACTATACATATGGTCAGAAAACAAGGCAACCCTAGGTCTTGCTGTATGTAATCACTTTATAGGGCTGAAAATGACCGTGATTTGGCCCAGGGTACACAAGTTTTGGTCAGTTACCATTACTTTATCGATACATTTTATGTATGATAAATGATACGTTTGTTATGCCTGACATGTGCTCGGTTGTAGAGAACAAGCGATTTATCATGGCTGCCAGTTATAATACCACACCCTACCAGTCAAACCAACTATGAATTTTCTAACTGCTCATCAATATGAATAGAACAACCCAGAAACATCTTTAGGTATACAAAAGTACAGGTCCCATTGGGACAATTCCACTGACAGATGTTGACATTCTGATTCTCAACCAGGAAATCACCAACAGAACAAAGGTATCCTCAACATGCTTTAGAGATTTAACTAATAGCAAATCATAGTTGAGTTGACTCCTCTGTACCTGAATAATCACACTAATATAGAGATAATACCTCACCTGAGTCTGCTCCACTTCCTGGGAGGAATTTTGTAGTCACAACAAAGAGTGTCAACAGATAATGCCAGGTGAACAACCAGCCTTCAGCCATTTTGACCAGGTTGAAACTGAATGGATTCCCTTTCCCTTCCTCTCATCTATGAATACTATTTCCCATAGGCATGAATCTGATCATCTATCAATGAATATAGTTATGCATAGGTATGGAATGTAGGTCATTGTCGAAGTACCATAAATGTGTGGTTGGAATGTTACAAAAACCAAACTTATATGCAATAGTTTCTAACAGGGACTAAATTAAATTTGCCAACCCAATTTCAATTGTATGTGTACTATAAGCTACTAGATTATAATTACGATGGAGTCTGAATAAATCGAATTTCATGTATTGTGTTTCATAATCACTTACCGTATATCTACTAACCCACCACAACACCAATCCTCTATACCTCCCTACTAAGGACACTATTTCTACACCTCCCAACCAAGGAAACCACTCCACCCCCTCCCTACTAAGGACACTATTTCTCCACCTCCCTACTGGACACCACTCCACCTCCCTACTAAGGACACTCCCATCTACCTCCTTACTAAGGACACCACTCCACCTCCCTACTAAGGACACCACTCCACCTCCCTACTAAGGACACCTCTCATCTACCTCCCTACTAAGGACACCACTCCACCTCCCTACTAAGGACACCTCTCATCTACCTCTCTACTAGTGGAGCCTTAGAGACCTATCATATTTCACATACATCTATCTTAAGGTTTAATCAGGCCAGTATCTGCCAATTACAAACCAAAGGATCCAAAGCATGTTTACAAATTTGAAACACGAATCTGTCATAATAATTATTATTTTCAATGAATTTTCCACTGATGCAGCTGATACTTCTTTGGGTTTGCAAATGTATGGACCCTAGTATGAAGCTTTTTTAAAATGGAATTGTACAATACAAAATGGCACCGATCCCATATTTGCAATGATATATAAAAATTTATTCAACATTCTGTATACATTGAGAGAAAATTGTGTGTGTGTATATATACCTATCAGCCATTGCATCTGGGTACTATTAATTTCACTCAGTTTGGACGTCTTGTGACACATAGGTGAGAATGGTACAATAATAGTTCGATGTAAATGACTAAATGTTTGGTGTTCACAGCACATATTGTCAGTGTTAATCTCCTTCCAGTACTGCATATGATGAACTACTCCTATCCTCTCTACCCAGGAGTTGTGTGGATTTGAATAACTTCAGTTCTGCTATGATTTCATGGAAACGTGGCCGCCCATCTGGATCACGTTCCCTGTACAAACGAATGAGCACAGTTATACAAACCAGTCATGCACAGTGTAAGTGGTCACTGTTGATGTCATTGAGACAAATGTATACGTATGTAATAGCCCACACTAATGCATTTACCCTGTATGTATGTATGTATATATATATAATACATATATGATCTATGTGGTCATACATACATACGTAGATACAGTGAGTATGTATGATATTATATTGGAGTAAACTTCATGCACACATACAGTCCACATTTGCTTAGTAAGTACCTTGAAGGGTGCACCAAATCTGTACTTCCTATCAGAGGTACTTACTATCAGTACAGGTTGACGTAGTGTAAGCTAGGGACTGAGTGAAGTGTATGTATTACATACACCAGAAGTATGCGCTAGCTAAGGTACCTACTGGGCAATTTGAACTGTACATACGGTGATTTTGTGATTGATTTATGAATGCATTACGATATCATCATGTTGGAATACATAATATTTCTGTAATTACAACGGAACTGTAATCTAATTACTACGTATGTAACTTCAATTAGTGCATTACATTATAGCTACAATAATAATATGACACAAACACTACAATTCCATTAAAATGTATGCTAATTGAAATTTTTCTGCATATTATACAATGCATCATGTTTATCCCGAGTCCTATTGAATACTCACCACTACTCAACACTATTCAGCTCCTTGCTATATTTACCTTCTTACTAAAAGCTATTGTGAACTTGAATGTATGAATGGGTTTTGGAACGTTATTTATCATAATTTCCCCTCCTGTCACTGTTGCTTCCTACTCAATTTGTGTTGAATTGTAACATCAATGTAATAATCGATCTGTGGTATACTCACCAGCATTTCCTCATGATAATAGACATTACTCTCGGGCAGCCTGGTGGGGCAGGGTGAATGTACACTGGGTTGTTCAGGAGTTGGATAACCTACGTATAATGTTATATAACACATGAAGGTGGACACCTTTCCATCATTAAGCTAAAGTGTTTCCTAACCTGTTGAATGTTAAATTCTTCAAATGGTTTGTGTCCGAGTGACCATATCTCATACATGACCATCCCATAACTCCACACGTCACTTTTAGTACTGTATTTTCTGTACAAAATGGCCTCAGGAGCTGTCCACTTGACTGGTATACGACCTCCCTTTGGTTTGTAGTAGTAATCCTCTTCGAGATCACGAGACATCCCAAAATCGGCAATCTACAATAAGAAAATAATGGCAATTGTTACTGGTATGTAAAACTGTCAATGCACACACATGTATAGCCATGGATATATTTACATCCATGGCGTGCATGTGTGTGCATATATACTCACCTTGCATTTCATGTCTGCTGTGAGTAGCACATTCCTAGCAGCAAGATCACGATGTATGAAACCTTTCTGGGATAAGTACCTCATTCCGTCTGCTATCTCCTGACAGAAATTCAATAAATCTTCAGATATCGAAATTCTCTGAACAGCAATTGTTCTACATTATTAAAACACATTGTAAATTACCATAAATAGCTTCACATCTTTTCCTTTAATACTATAATATAATAATGAACAAACGTAAGTACATACATACATACCTCTGTCTTAGTTTGGGTAGGTAGTCCTCCAAGGAGCCTCCAGATAAGTATTCCATGACAAGAATGATCTGTGGGAGGATGGTTTATAGCATCATTGTGAATGTGGTGTGCCTGTATAAGGGAGGTTTTAGCTCACTTCAGGCTCTCTTACAATTCCGTACAGAGTAACAATGTGTGGGTGTGTGAACTGTCCCATGATAGCTGCTTCTTGAAGTAGTTTAACTCTTTCATCATTTGATGCTGTGGACTTGTGTGTCTTCAGAGCTACTGTTTGAGTCCTTCCTGTTGTTGACTTCCACTGTCCCTTGTAGACTACACCAAATTCCCCTTCTCCCAGTTGTTGTTGTTTATTGATAGCTGATAAGGGAATCTGTGCATAGTTTTCCATTGTTAGCTGTTTGTCTATGTCCTCCAAGATGTCACCAGGCTCCCAGTATGTCATCCCGGGTGTTCCAGCCTATATACAATATACATAGGAAAATTTAGGAAAAAAGGTTATGATGGAGGCCATTTGGGTACAATGTGTAAATATAAGTTAGTCTGTCCTACTGTGAGCGTCTTTAGCAATGCAAATGAAGAGATGGACAGTTTAGCTTAGCTAGCAAATCATTCATACTATTTCAAACAAGCAAATGTGATTACAGTCGTTAGTTATGCTGCAATAGAGATTTTAGGACAGTACATTCCAGCCATGCAAACATTATTCACAGTATTATGGACGTGCACAGGTACTATGGCTTTCACCTCTTTTCTCAAGACAAGATCCACAGAGCTAGGTGTTGAGTATGACTCCGGCCCTCCAATTTGAGAGATACCCTCACCACCTCCTCCGTCGATGACATCATACATTGTTTCTAACTCTGCTTCCTCATTTGGGTAAATGTTGTTTAAAAAATTACTATCTTTGGAGATTTTTGACTTATGTTGACCTGTGGGATGTATTAAGGTTATATTTGTCAACTGAGTTACAACACACTGATGAGTGAATAATGTATATACTACATGCATACACATGGTTCTACAGAGACAACATGCATAATATGCTAACCTAAATACAGTAATTCCGAGATTAATGTTTTTTTATAAATGCAAACTTTGCCAGTGAATTCACCGGCACATTATTTAAAATGCCATTTTTAAGTGTGCATTATTCATTTCTGGTGTTAAAAATGGCGTTGCGCATTTTTATAATAGCATTTATATAATTCTACTCCAGATTTGGATGATTCATATTATTTTATACATGCAATATTTTCCAGAATTACAGTATGTTACTAGCAATATGTACAATTACTATTGATGGAATGATGTGTAGTTAATCTGTGTTATCGTCATTTCAATACGAAACAACTTGTGGGAGTTCATGAAACAGGTAAATGTGAAACATGAAACAGGTAAATGTTTGTTGGTGGAATTGATGGAATTGATGGAATGATGTGTAGTTAATCTGTGTTATCGTCATTTCAATACGAAACAACTTGTGGGAGTTCATGAAACAGGTAAATGTTTGTTGGTTGCAGAACAAATTGCGAGATATACGTATATGACAATGTGGTTTACATGCATACGTATATGTATATGTATACGTTAGACCTACATACGTTTCATACACTACATGGCACATACGTTTTCTGAGTTGTCTTTCTCTCATTGCTAAAATCGCTACAAGGGCCAATAGTCCCACCACAGCCAACAGCAGTATACCAAGTGTTACACCCAATGAGGCTGTAGTGGCAATGTTGCTCTCTCCTGACCTCTGATCTGCAAAAAAGAGTTGGACAATATTTATTTGATACCAAGTAGTCTGATTGGACAAAATTATCCCTCCTTCAAACACGGATTCATATTCGAGCACAACACAAACCATACTAGTGAATATGTACCACATCCATGTACTTACATACATATTATGTATGAAATTGACCATTCCTCATATGTCCGTACATCCACATACATACATACAGATGTGGCCAAAAGGTACAGAACAATATTCAATATGGCAACCGTCAGCTATTTCAGCATTCTTGCAAATTTCTCAATATTTTGGCAAATTCTGCTATTTTTTATACTCAAAATGGTCCCGTAACACATGTGTGTGTGTGTGTGTGTGTGAGTGTGTGTGTGTATGTATGTATGTAATGGATGTAGGTAGTACGTATGTAATTGATGTGAATATGATAATTATTCATGCTAACAATGTTGTGCAAAAGGATGCATGTCCTGTGTTTCCTTTCTGAAAGCATTATCAATAACAGGTATCTTAATTAACTCCTCGAGTAGTACAGTGTATGTAGCAAAGATACCATGATTGGATGTATCCACTCTCCTCATTTGTACTACAGTCATTGCTGTCATGTGTACTATATTATGTCTCACCTAATTGAGACTCTCTTGATTCCTCTGATACTATAGGTGTCATTATGATTGTTGTTGATTGACATGCTGCAATTGCTGTCGCCATTGTTGGATATGGTGTGATTGTTGTTGTTGTTGTTGTTGTTATTGTTGTTGATTGACATGTTGTAATTGCTGTTGTCATTGTTGGACATTCAGTAACTGTTGTTGTTATTGTTGGACATACTGCAACTGCTGATGTTAACATTGCTGTTGTTGTTGATTGGCATGCTATAATTGCTTTTGTCATTGTTGGACATACAGTATCTGTTGTTGTTCCTATTGTTGTTGTTGTTGGACATACTGCAACTGCTGTTGTTGTCGTTGTTGTTGATTGACATGCTGCAGTTATCGTACTTGCTGAGCATATCGACATGGATGTTGTTTGACTTGTTGACTCTGTAAACAAGGAAGCAATAAATAATACATTACAGTGTGTACTTGTCTCACTGTTTATAAGGCTTACCTTGTACTGGCTCACTGCTGCTGAACTCCACATGTATGATGGGGACCAGTGGACATCCCTGTGGGGTACAGCTCTGCTGGTTCTCGGTGAGGAGAAATGGTACATGTTCTCTCTTATCCCCTCCCCCATGACGCCGAACAATGAACTGAAGAATGTCATACTTCTGTATATTGACGGCGGTTTGTAGTGTAGCATTTCCTTTTACATTATCCGTTGTATCTTTGTTGCCTATGGTCACATCTGGTATTCTTATGTCCCCTCCCTCTCGTGAATACCCTCCCTCACCCTGTCTCCTCCAAACTGCCATTTCAAGTGAGAGGGTCTTGCTCCACTTTATCCCTGCTATTGTTGAATACGGTATGGTGACACTGTTGAGTGTCCCACTACATGTGAACGTTAGTTCAGGATATAGGAATCTCCCTCCATCAGCATCAAGTACTTCATAGTTGTCCCATTCCTCTACTGGTGGTATGGTTTGGGTGAATCCTCTCAGACAGGGATCTAAAAAATGAATCAATTCTGGTACAATACATTTGGGAACATGGAAAAATTAATTTTACCCATAAGCAGTTATGTGTAATGGAATATCTGTTAGAAGTATCAAAACATCCGTCAAGGATTGTTAAGTTGAGCATAACGTGTTAACCTTATGACATCACTTCAAAACATGTATGTAAGTTCTGCATGTATGTATAGAACAGGTTAACTGTTAATCCGATAACAGAAAGTGGATAAATTTATAAGTCAATCTTTCCATGAACTGTGCAGTACATGAAGTGTACTAGCCTGTGTAGTCTTCAAAATGTGGCTATGCTGGTTTATGTTACAAATCATGTAGCTGATTCCTCCCTTGAGGCTACTATGACAATACTTAGATATTTGCATTGCTACAGTCAGTATCTTTCCATGTAAGTCCGTCCTTTCCCAGTCCTTCACATGTATCCTGTGAAATATTATTGCTTTCTACCCATAATTTAAATTTCACCCGGATGATAATGCAGATGTCTAAGGATTTAATGTGGTGGTCTTCCAGTTCTGCTTTCTGTCCTGTAGTTGTCAGCCAAGTTCACCCTTCACACACAAACACACACACACACTATATCTCACCTTCATCTGCTTTGCTTCCCACCAAGTTTTTTAGACTCACAATCATGAATATCAACCAGCAAAATGGGTGGCATCTGGTCATGCTGCATTCACCAAATCCACTACTTTCTGGAGCCACACAATTTGAGTAATGCCTCAGACTTACTCCTCTAGCTATGTTTACTTGGTTGTATAGTGAGCTACTCTCATTAATATTCAGAAGCCATATCAGTAGACTGGTTGTGTGACATTTATGAAATGCTATTCTCTTTGAACACAATACAAGGTGATAATACTTCATAGGAGTACTAATTTGTGAACTAATTATCACCACAAACCCATAATTTTGTCTAATATTATTGTATTGAACTCGTAAATTGATGAAACATTTATTACAGTACTTCCATTGAATAAATTGATTAACTGATTGACACTTTGATGAGTATGTACATATCATTGATTGCTGTACTGATTTTGCAGATACAAACACTGTATATTGACCACTTGCAAGTATTGTTACAGTATGTAAATTGTATGCTGGTGTACGTATGTAATACAAATACATGGTTTTTGCATGCTTACATTCACAATTGTAATGTAATGTATTAAAAGTGTTACTGATACAAATTTTGCAAATCTTTGTACAGCTGTTGTCCGTGTTCCAGTTGTGCTCCCAATACAAAACTCATCGGTGAAATTGTGTTGTCTGAGTTGTGTTCCCACTCCAAAATCTTCATAGATTGGGAATGCAAATCGGTAGAAATTATGTCAAATGTTGGTCTTTTCTTGTAGTCAGGATGCCTGCAAAAGTCAATGACATGAGTTTATATGGTAGCTCACACATTGTCCCTTTATATTGTTGTGTAGTGCATGCACAGTGATATGTGGCTTACCAGCATTGGACCATGAGGGTATATATTCCCCTAGGGCACCCAGGTGGGGGAGGCTGGTTGTAGTGAGCTCTGACAGCTTTCAAAAACTGTGTATAGAGTAAAATGAGAATATAAACAATGTGACTTATTTTTGGTAGTTGGTACATAATAACACAAACTAAACTGGTGTTGTGCATATTCATGTATCTTTGTATGGACGTGTATTCCCTTACTTCATCAATAGTGTTAAATTCTTCAAACGGTTTGTGTCCGAGTGACCATATCTCGTACATGACCATCCCATAACTCCACACATCACTCTTTGTGGTGTATCGCTTGTAGAAAATGGCCTCAGGAGCTGTCCACTTGACTGGTATACGACCTCCCTTTGGTTTGTAGTAGTAATCCTCTTCGAGATCACGAGACATACCAAAATCAGCAATCTGTAATGAAAAACAATATCTCTTGTCTGCCCCATCTTGGTAAACTTATGTTTGCCTACATTCAATAGCACACACCTACATATATGATAGACATGTATGTACATGTACCAACATGCATCCTGACCTCATACGTACATACAAATGTACATCCTCACCGAGGGTGCAACTAACCTTGCATTTCATGTCTGCTGTGAGTAGCACATTCCTAGCAGCAAGATCACGATGTATGAAACCTTTCTGGGATAAGTACCTCATTCCGTCTGCTATCTCCTGACAGAACCTCAATAGAGTGTTTGACAGTACCTCGTCTTGGATCTCATAATGTAGCCCAGTACTGTACAATGTATATTATATTAATTAATTTTGTATATATTATATATATATATATGTATTATATATATATACATACAAAATTAATGGTCTGATAACCCCAAAATTTATAAAACATGCACGTCCATGATGCTTTGCTTCTCTGATGATATTATTACCAGGACTACAACTTTTTAACTGTAACCTTAATTCAGGTATTGTCTTGTGTTTCACTAAGCATCTATATTGTGTATGCATATTATGTATGTGCTTCAGGTAATAATCTCTGTTTGCCACACAAACACACACACACACACACACACACACGCACGCACACACGCACGCACACACGCACACATGCACACACACACACACACACACACACACACACACACACACACACGCGCGCACACACGCACACACACACACACACGCACACACACACATACACACTAGTGTTGGGCGATAATGACTTTTTCTGCATATCACGATACCTTAGGAGAGTATCATGATATACTCGATGTATTGGTAGAATTTAAATTATTAGGAATCAAAGTGACACTTACATATGAATTGACATTACACTATTATACTAATAGCATAAGCAAAAAGAAAGCACAGCATAGCAACACTGTCAGCATTCAGGCATGACCTCTTTGCTGTTACAATGTTAACAGCTGTACTAAAGAGACTTTCAAAAGTTACATTGGTGGTGGGGATGCACAGGTACATTCTTGCGTATATTTTACTTAGTTATCTTACGTATATTTATACGTATACAGCGCATTTCCGTATCTACTCCACTACTTTCTGGCGCTTACCTCGCGGCGGTCGACGAGCTTTCCATACTTACTTTCAAACCAAAAATATTACCATACTTCGCTGGTAGCACCAGGAAGAGGCGACAGATTATATTTACGTTCGATCCTCACTGGCAGCCATTTTGCCTTCACAACATACACTGTATATATAATACATGTACAGTATATAGGCGATACTGCCAATAGTCGCCCTCTGTATATCGATACCCTTTGGGTATCGATACTATTGATGGTATCGATAGTATTGCCCAGCACTAATACACACACACACACACACACACACACACACACACACACACACACACACACACACACACACACACAAACACACACACACACACACACACACACACACACACACACACACACCACACACACACACACCACACACCACAGTAACCTACACTTACTTTCCAACTAGCCCTCTCAGGTATGCTTTCAGTTCACCACCTCCAATGAATTCCATCACGAGAACCACCTATTGTTTTTGTATAGACAGATACATGTAAAATGAGTATATGCATCCTATTGTCATATTACATAATATACAGTACGTACATGTGTGTATGTATGCCTACATATGGAAATCTCTACCTTACGCTACATATGTACATATGTACTATATGTTCTTTATTGAGTACACATACATGAATGTATGTATAGTAGTACACTGACTGCATCTTACATTTTTGTGTTCTTTGACAACTCCGTAGAGCTTCACAATGTGTGAGTGTGTGAACTGTCCCATGATAGCTGCTTCTTGAAGCAGTTTAACTCTTTCATCATTTGATGCTGTGGACTTGAGTGTCTTCAGAGCTACTGTTTGAGTCCTTCCTGTTGTTGACTTCCACTGTCCCTTGTAGACTACACCAAATTCCCCTTCTCCGAGTTGCTGTTGTATGTCAATGGCTGATCTAGGTAGGATCCTAAACTTCCTCCTTGACATTTCATTATAGATGTCATCTATTGTATTACCAGGAGTCCAATACAGCTGCTTTGCATGTTGCTGAGACTCAGTCAGATCCTACACACGTGACATTGATTACATATCATAACACCAACAAGAGTACATACATGTATATACCTGTAAACAGTAGTATACATATGTACCTACGTATATGGATATGAGCAACAATAGCTCATGTACAGTCAAACTGTACATCAATACATGTGTGTGTAGTATAGTGTGAAGACCACTCTGCTACTGTGAATACAGTACTTATATATTTTGTGGGTGTAGAGCAACATAACAATGAAACCTGCCAGTATTATTCATAGCATCTCCGTAGCTATGCAGTATTAGTGTCAAATTAATGTACTATTATGACTAATGGAAGTTTTTACAAAGTGCATGTGTGTTTGTATGTGTGTAGGTGTGTGTGTAATATGTGTGCCTATGTACATATGTATGAGTGCATGCATGTGTTGCATTTGGACTTGACTGGTCGTCTTTCAACCTTAGCATGCACATACCTACCTACAAATTTGCACGTGTCAGTATGTACCTGAGGATATGCCGACACGTGGAGAATGAGGTTGAACGTGACTGGGTGTGAACTGCAGTCTGCATGAAGCCTATAAAATACCGCATTTACTAGGCTTCATTGGAGGAAGTTTGCAAGTGAACACTTCGTAGACGTCTCCAACAGCAAAAGAACAGATATTGAGGTATTCTTGTACTAGTTAGCCATATTGTTGTTATGTTTCTTCTTCTACACATGGATAACTAGTGTTTGGCTAGTGATACTATCCAAGTGTACATGGGAGCCCACATGCATACAGTACATATACACATACGATTTATATGTGTGTAAATACATTACACATACATATGTGAGTTGATGAAAAAGTGGTCAAATTTACACGCATGTTTCAACTCATATCTCTGTTTATGTGAAGATAAAGTTGGTGCTCTCGGTTGAGTCTATCACATATGTAAAGTACATTTTAGCTATTAGCAATATTTTATTATACATACTTGTAAGTGTATTGTACTATCAACTTACGGTATACTCTTCCGTTTCATTGTTCAAGATTGTAGTGCCGTTCGTGTTCTGATGGTGTATTGGCTCATACACCTCAACGCCTCCTCGAGGCATTCTCTCCTGAGCTGAGCTGTCAGCTTCTTCATAAACCAGGCTTCCTGCCCTGTTATTCTCAGACATGTTATTCAGTTCCCCTTGCTGAACAACCACTTCGTACTCATACGGGATCATAGAAGGTTTAGGCTCTACAAGTATGTATGTTTGTGTGTACAGCATAAAGAAGGTTGTGAATACACAGTTTATATAGTAGTCTCATTATACATTCCAGACACAGTACATATAATATTATACACATATTATTTATGTATGTATAAAATTAGCTGATGGTGCGTGTATTTTGCTATATTTGTCCAGCAGATATAATGTGTATATGTATCGTAGTCTAGGAGTACATATTTATGTTATTTAGTATAGTTTGCATAAAATATGGTACAACATGCAGTTTGATTAGCATGTAGGCTTGGTACGTATATTGTGCTCAGATACAAATTCGACATTGCTGGTGCATTTATACGTACCTTCTTCAAATTTCTTTCTCTTTCGTCCCTTAACTGCCAATGCTCCAATAATAATCAACAGTCCGATCACTATGAGCAGCAGTATACCCACTAGCACGCTTAGTGCAATGACAGGGACAATGAGGTCTGGATACTCCTCTACAGTGAATGGAATAGAAGTGACCTATGTATGTACATGTAAACCTAGCGCAATATGTGGACAATGTATTCATCTTCTAATACTAGTAGCATTTTAAGTTGTCTCCACATTGAATATATGTGTACATACATATGTGAAGTCTGAATGCCCAACGTATCCTGTAGTGAACATAGTATACTATTCTTGTAGTAACTGATCCTTGAGTAATTCCATATATTTGAAGGAATGACTGTCGTCTTCATTCAAATGATATGCTCAGACTTCCAGTATGTACAGTACATAATAGGTGTGTCTGTATCACTAACCTGTCACTGTAGCTAAAGACGGAGCATGTTCTGATGATGGTGTAGTAGTTGGTGAAGGGGTGATCTTGCTATCACTTGTTGTGCTGTGTGTAGTGGACCAAATAGCAATGAAATGCATAACTGTTGACCACAGTCAAACATTTACATTATTCTTACCTATTTCATGCTAAACTAAGTTAGTGGTATCAAGTCCTCTAGGTGGGCAGTAAAGCTATGTAGATGTGTGGGCATGTGATCACATGGGGAAAATCCCTTCAATTGCCACCCTGTATGGGGTAATCAGGGTATTTGAATTGAGGTCAAACAGTCTGGATGTACACATTAGGAGACAGCTAATACTAGGTAGAATCTCCTCACGGGCCTGGCAGTCTGGGTCTCTGTGTAGCACCAATTGCCACCTTAGGCGATGATTAACTACTATTATCAATAAGGCTACATACTTCCAAACAGGTGGACTGTTTGATAACATACCATTCACTGTGGCACCAAATGTAGACAAAGGGAGAAAAGAAGAATTCAGTAACATTGCAGTGTTGATGATACATGAAGTAGTCCAAATCAATAGGTAGTACAGTAGTTGCCACATAGTTGCTTTAGGGAACTATTATAGATGTGAATACACTTTCTCACTGTCTTGGAATTCATTTACAATAGCAAATAGTTAATCACAATCAATGAAGTAAACAATATTATTTTAATAACATTAGTCTGAATATAATGCTTTTACTGCTATGATTTTGGAGTGATTGTTAGTCTGATGCATTTCGGGGAAGCAGAATTGGACCAATTTGGATTTGTACTAGCATAATATACAGTAACCTAAGGAGGGACTGTCTTTTCCACGTTGAGACCATCACTGTCTCAATCAAAGCATTCTTTGTAGACTTGAGGTTTACATTCTCTATGTACATAATGTGCAGTCCATTTGTGCTCACCTCTCTCCTGTTGTTGCTGATGGTACCACTGTTGTCATATCATTGTTACCTATAATTCATGAACAACCACAATCCTGTGAATACGATGTACATACATAATATGTTCTGTAGATTAATTTCAGTCTTGAGCTGTTGTACGCTATTTTGTGTCTGCAACCTTTCTAATAAGATTAGCTTTGTGCTTGAATACATACAATATAGTCAAATGTATACTAAGTGTGTATGCAGTACTTCTCTAGTTCACTGTATGTACAGTGTATATACTGTCATAACATACTAAGCCTGACCACTTGGGACAGTGAGATGAAGTGGAGTAATGATAATTCATTGTATAATACTGTATATTATACTCACTAAAACACTAATGCTACCACTATACGTAATGCAATAATACGTAAGAAACCTTTTATGTAACTTCCCATACTTTCATCTTTACTACTCAACTACATCCTGAATAGTCAAATGAAGATAAATCTCTTATCTTACCACAGATTACTATTCTAGCCCATGAGGAATGCTAATGGTATGCGCCTCGCACACATGGTGAGATGTGTACAGTGCATGCATGCATACCGTACCTTGTACTGTCTCGCTACTAGTAAAGTCCACTTGTAGTAGTGGGATCAGTGGGCATCCAAATGGCGTACAGCTTTCCTTGTCCTCTCTGAGGAGAACTGGAATGTGCTCTCGTCTTTCACCTGCTCCATATTGTCTTACGGTGAACTGGAGGATATCGTGCCTCTGTATCTGAACAGAATTTATCAGTCCACTCCTTCCTCTTACATTAATTCGTGTTCCTCCTTGATTATCGGATACTGTCACTGGCCGTACTTCAATGTTACTTCCTGACTGTACATACCCCAGCTGCCTACCTCTCCTCCACACCTCAATATTGAGATCGAGAATGTTGTCCCACAAAACTCCTCCTGTTGTTGAATACGGTATGGTGATACCGTTGAGTGTCCCACTACATGTGAACATTAGTTCAGGATATAGAAAGCTCCCTCCATTAACATCAAGTACTGTGAAGTTGTCCCATTCTTCTTCTGGTGGTATGGTTTGGGTGAATCCTCTCAGACAGGGATCATTTGCTGTAAGAATACAAGTAAACAGCTAATGCAATATCATAAATATTGTTTTCCTTATATTGCATGTGCAGCAATACTGTATGCTAGACTAGAGTTTATATAGAGGAGGTAAATCACACAATAGCAGAATTTGATTGAGTCACTTAGTCTTTTGACACAGCAGTGATGTCAATATACAGTACATACTGCATCTGACCGGTAGTACATATGTCCCAGGAATTCTAACTACGGTTCCTGTCTATCTCTACGGCTTAAAACGCCAGTCCTCTTTCCCTCACCTGAACTAGCTAGACTTCTCAGAAAGCACTCTGTATTCAGAGCAAGGAATATCAGTAGGTGACGAAGTTGAAGAGTTGCCATGCTCATTCCAGCAAAACTACCTACACTACTGGTAGCCTTTTCAATCCTTCAAAACTGTTTCCTCTACTCCAGACTGCAGTGTATATCCTGCTGTGGATGGTACCACACATGCTGATGTGTGCTGTAGCCACATATATGTAGTGCACCCCTGTAATGCACACTTGTATGGGTTATGTACACTTGTATGGGCTCCTATAGTCCCTCTGCCATTGAACTGTGACCTGTGTGCTGATAACATCCTTTTATGCTATTGTTATCATGTGTGTTGTATGCTTGGTGTTGTCTGTATGACATCTATTTCCTGTCTGGTACCCCTATTTAGTCCTATGTCACATTTGTGTACCTAAATTGCCTTCCATTATAATCAGATATGGTGTTCATTATGGTGTCTAGCATGGTGATGAATGGTGTTTTTATGAGAACTCCTAATTATCTGCATGTCATTGCACAACTGATGGCACTGTTGTCCTAGCAACATTACTGGAGGCTCCAGAGGAAATCCGTGAATCTTAATACAAATTGCTTGTTGCAAAGCATTTTTTCTTTTTCTAAACGCTTCTTATTTAGTGGTTAAGACATGGGTACGAGGGCATTATGACATATATAGCATCCGTTACCATAGAAACAGTACTATTATACAGCAATTTTATATTGTATAAAGCGCTAGCAACAGTATAAAGCGTTAGCAACGGATGCTATAATGGTTAAGACATGGACACTCGGCATTATGACATATAAAATACACTCGCCCTCGGGCGCTTCGCGCCCTTGGGACTCGGTATTTTAAATGTCATAATGCCCTCGTGACCATGTCTTAACCACTAATTAATACCAAGTCTCGAGGGCGCGAAGCACCCCAGGGCAAGTGCATTTTATGTGTCATACTGCCCGAGTGTCCATGTCTTAACCAGTATAGCATCCGTTGCTAATGCTTTATACTGTTGCTAGCGCTTTATACATTATAAAATTACTGTATAATAGTACTGTTTCTATGGTAACGGATGCTATAAGCTATTATTGCACACTCCATTGTAAAATTGTGCACCCTCTACTGAGCCATACATTGTTTCATTGAACACACCACAAAAATCTGCAACCTCACAATGACCATGATGTATATAGGTACGTAAGTATGTATCATTAAGGGAAATCCAGCAAGTACGTTTATGCAAAAGCCATGTGCATGCCCACATTATGTACTGTGTACTAAATGCAAAATGAAAAAAAATTGTTCGATGTATATCATCAAGCCATTTTGGCTACAAACATTGCAAAAAATATTGTTAATTTATACTGAGTGTGTGATAAACATACTTTTAAGTGTCACTCTTATTCACACTAAGTGTATTCTCCATACATAGTAAGTAGGTATGCAGGTATGTATGCACTAAATATAAGACTAAATAATACTGTTGTCTATAGGTGACTTGGCTTTATTTCATGTAAATTTCTTGTAGGTCCTTGTGGAGGTGTTGTCCATACTGGAGGGGAGCCCCCAGCACTAGACTCAGACCTGAATTGCCATTATCCGTTGTTAGGTCTTGACAGCTGTTATCTGCTGTCATGGTAACCAGAGTATGATGAATTTTGTCAAAAGTTGGTCTCAGGTGAGCATCGGGATTCCTGTGGAATGAAACACTGGAAAAAGTCAGTTTGTTGTGTCATGATGTTGGGTGGGTTGTTTATGTTCTTTTAATACAAACAATGTTATTGTTTGGTTTCTGAGTCATGCTCCATTACTGTATGTAATAAAGCCATCATCTGGCTTCCTGTTCCAGTTATGGTGAGCAACTAGGTATACAAAGGTACACATCCTGTTTGACATGGACATTGGCAATCTCAGCTGTACATATCCGTTCAAACGAATGCACATATACAGCATATACGTATGAAACATGCATACACATACACACATACGCACACATGTATACACAAATGCACATTCGCATACACACACACACACACACACACACACACACACACACACACACACACACACACACACACACACACACACACACACACACACACACACGCACGCACGCACATGCACACACACACGCACACACACACACACACACACACCGCGCGCACGCACACACACACACACATACACACACACATACACACATGCATACACACATGCATACACACACACATGCATACACGCACGCATGGACACACACACACACACACATAGAACCAACATGCAACTAACCAACATGTCACCATGAGCTGATAAGCATATCTCGGACATCCTGGTGGTGGAGGCAAACAGTATTCTGTCTTGAATATATTGACAATCTAACAGTGTTTCAAATAAGTTCAAGAAATTGAAACCAAGTATTGTATATCCTACATTGTCAAGCAATTATTATTAATTACCTACATATATGTTGTTTGAATATAACCTAGGAAATATGTTGATTATATGAATGGTCCATTGAGATGTATTTGCCAGATGTCATGTTATACACATATGTAGGTTCCTTATAACAGCTAAAGGGTCAAGTATGAAGAGTTAATATTGTTGGTGGTTACAAAATTTGGCAAGCATCCTGAAAGCTGTCAGACCTCAAAATTGGATCAGTAACAAGTATCACCAGTTATAAGATATGCACTGATACGTCCCTATCAATGTGTAGGATACAGTTGAGCCACCCATCATATACACCACCTTAACTAATGCCTTATGAATCTGAGTTTAAAAGAATGTATACTTTTTGTTTGTTTCTTGTATAAAAGATACAACTTTGATGTGTTCACTAATTGTAAAGCAGGTTGATATGATGCTATGTTTGTAAACAGTGATCAGATAAGTGAGGTTTCAATCAGATTGTGTACATAATTATACTAACCTCCTGTACATCCCAGTCTTCAAATGGTTTGTGTCCGAGTGACCATATCTCGTACATGACCATCCCATAACTCCACACATCACTTTTGGTACTGTATTTCTTATACAAAATGGCCTCAGGAGCTGTCCACCTCACTGGTACACGGCCTCCCTTGGGTTTGTAGTAGTAATCGGTTGATATGTCCTTAGAGAGTCCAAAATCTGCAATCTTTGAGGAAAACGTTTGGTTCAGTGGAAAACAACAAAGTGAGAATGTTTTGTATACAATATTAATTATGGTACAGTAATACCAATAACTATTCAATTAATCAAATTCAGTGCAATCTTCAGCTTTAGTGCTACACAATGTCATGCATGTACTGAATACATCTGTGCCTATTATATAATATAAATATATATTTGTGATTAGCTCCAGGAACTAACTACACATAATATGTCAGTGCTCCCCTACCAGTTGTACAGTACACATATGTATGTACATCCTCACCTTACACTTGATGTCTGCTGTGAGTAGCACATTCCTAGCAGCAAGATCACGATGTATGAAACCTTTCTGGGATAAGTACCTCATTCCGTCTGCTATCTCCTGACAGAACATCAGCAACACATTCTCAAGTTGTTGTAACTGTAGTGCATTCCCTTTGGATGATCTGCATGACCATAGCATTGTATAATATCAGAAGATGCTCTGTTGCTTACATTGTCAAGTAAAATAATGTAAATCTCCACTTAATCACCACCACCTTTATTGGACAATGAAGGAATGTTATTTTAATTAACCGCTATATCCCAGTCTCATGCAGGAATTCCTGTACTGCATTACTCTATACACTTCCAGCCACCTTAGGACCACCTTACAATGCAAATATTGGTTCCATCGGTGGTCTCAGCACTGACTGTAACACACCATTACAGCAACTGCTGGACTAACCTGTTTCGTAGTGTCAGTAGCTGGTCTCTTAGATTCCCTTCAGGTAGGAATTCCAAGACGGCCATCACCTATAAGGGTAATGTGGTGAAAATAAGACTGCGGGATTGAATTTAATGAAATCCCCTGTGTGTACATACAGGCTCAGTGACTGTCACTACTCCATAGAGCTTTATAATATGTGGATGTGAAAACTGTCCAATAGTAGCTGCTTCTTGAAGCAGTTTTACTCTTTCATCATTTGATGCTGTGGACTTGAGTGTCTTCAGAGCTACTGTTTGAGTCCTTCCTGTTGTTGACTTCCACTGTCCCTTGTAGACTACACCAAATTCTCCTTCTCCAATTTGTTCTTGCAGATCAATATCTTGTAGTGGTATCTCATTGTAATTCCTCGCACGCATCTGATCACAAATAGCATCCCTTGTGCAGCCAGGTTTCCAATGAGTATGTACGTCTCCCTGTAGTTGTGCGGTTCAGTTATCAGCAAACATCCCAAAAACACCAAGATTGTATGCTTTATGACCACGCCTGTTCCTACTGCTGACATACAATGTCATAACAGATAGCATTATACATATAGACTGAGACATAAAAGGAATAAACTTAAATCATTATAATATGCAATATGTTACATACATATGTATACATGAAAATATTTGTCAGTGAATTACTTTTGATGACAAGATGCTCCACGTACATGCATCCGTGAACTATTCACACACAACACAAAGGTCACGTTCTACAATCACATAATACTATTATGGTTTGTTCATGCATCAGCTCTGTTAAATTGCAGCATTAGTAATGCTGTTATAACAAGATACACCTGGTTAACATATACATGGTATGTACACTTTACTCAGTCTCTGGTTTACATACACCATGTTAACCAAAAATGTTAGTAAATACTTCTGATAAGAGGTACAGATTTAGTGTCCCTGCAAGCTACTCGCTAAATATATTTGGCCATATCACTATGTATGGGTATCTACAGCACGTCATTTTTAATTAACACATGTACACTTATGAAACTTGCATCATATGAAAACCCGGCTTTGTTTTTGCAATTAGTAGTATTCTTTCCAAGATTCTACACATTGTGAGGAAATAGTATGTAAAATCGGTAAAAATGCTCTGTACACTAGTAATTATAGCTCCAATGGACCTGAATGAACCACTTGGTAATTACTTGTGCTGTCTCCGGTCATACCTGATATTGCACCTCTTGTGTGAGCGGGTTGCACTGGGTGGGTGAATTGCTTTGTTGAAGAATGTCTGAGTGAATCAGACAAGGACTGTAAGGCAGTATTTCGTTTTCATCCCTTTTTTCTTTAGAAGTTTTATCCTCGTAACCAACCAACTCATATGAATCATTCAAAATAGCCCTGGCATTGACAGGTGCTGAATCTCTGCTTTCACTTGCCATTTTTAGTGTCTTGTTCCATTCTTCATTCTGATATGCATTATGTCTGACTGGATCAGCACCTTTAATGGATGTTATAATTGAAGTACAATACAGTATTCACATGTATTGAGCCAAGTTCATTCCAAAATTCAGGTAGTTGTATACTTATTATGCATACGAGCTAAATATGTGATGTCAGCCATACTCATGCATACACAATGATGCAGACACCACAGACACACACACACACACACACACACACACACACACACACACGCACACGCACACGTACACACACACGCACACGTACACACACACACACACACATACACACACACACACACACACACACGCATGCACACACACACGTACACACACATACGTACATACACAAAACTCTCCATTTTCATTGAGGTTACAACAATCGAAACTTGTCAGTTCACTGTCAACTGACCTCTTATGCTTTTCAGGATCATGCTCAGCACCACAATGACACCCAACATCGCTGTGACAACCATCAGCAGTATTCCAACAAATACACCCAGTCCAGCGATTGCTCCTGAACCACTCCCCCCTCCACCATTTTGAGTTGGTGTACCTACATACATACATTATTGGGGATTCAGTTCTCGCACAATATTTTGCAATTTATCACAATTATATTCAATACAGCCTATCACATAGTGTTCATTTTTATTTTACATTCTCACTGTGTTGCTGTTGCCAATGTTTAGATGGACAAAATATTCCAAATTTTAAATTGCATTACATTAATGTTAATTAGTGGTTAAGACATGGGCACAAGGGCATTATGACATATAAATACCGAGTCCGAGGGCGAGTGTATTTTATATGTCATAATGCCCGAGTGTCCATGTCTTAACCATTATAGCATCCGTTGCTAACGCTTTATACTGTTGCTAGCGCTTTATACATTATAAAATTGCTGTATAATGGTACTGTTTCTATGGTAACGGATGCTATTCATTATTATAGGTACATTACTATTAATTATTATTATGTACAATTAGTAGGTCTGAAGTATGCAATTTAAGGTCTTGATGTATACAAATTGAGTATAACTAATATACTGTACTTACATATGTATGTATTTAGTAGCAAGAAAATACCTGGACAAGTATCTCACTTTTGCTAGTACTTCCTGTGTTTTTTGGTTGAAAGTCAATTTGTAGCAAAGCATTGGGTCTTTGTTGTGTGTAGCAGCTACTTGTGAAAGTCGTATTATTTTCGCTCACGCATGTCTCCTCAAGGATCCATTGTTGTATGGTCAAAATAGGAAGATGTCGGTTAATTATTGCTTTTTCTGTCTGGGTTGATTGCAGTAAGGTTATCCCAATGAAGTCACTTTTTGTAACATGGAATCCAGGGTCAATGGTAATGTTGCCCTTCTCATCCATTGTTGGATATCTTTTGTTACTGTTCCGAGTTTCATTGAATGCCCAGGTTCTAAACTGTAAAAATTTCCCATCACTCCATCTCCATAGCGATAGAATTCCGTGGAGGTTTTGTTCCCAAGTTAATTTGTAACCATTTTCAGACTGACGTTTTCTAATATACCATGGTATTATAACTCTCTTTAAGGTCCCACTACATGTGAAATTAAGGTCTGGGAAGAGATATGTTTTATCATACTCAGTAGCTGCAATCAAAGTGTCGTACTGGTTGTATTGGTCACTGGCGGGTAAGTTTTTTCTGAACCCATGGTAGCATTGACCTGTAAGTAAATGTAAGAAATATAGCAGAACCGCTTAACTGGTCACTTTATACCTAGTTACCTACTAGTTATGTAGTTTGATCTGGTTTATGTAATGTAGGAGATGTAGATGAAATACATGTGCTATAGTTAGAACATTGTTGAATTTTCCTATTTCAATGCATCAATCTTCGTGAAACAGGCCCCCTACAACAAAGATTCATAAGGTTTCATACTCAATGAACACAGTATCTCTACATGTGTACATGTTCACGCTGTCGGTGACTACTGATTTGTACATAGCCAAGTATAAATGAAGCAGTTTTGGACTGTCACTGAAGGTGTGCTAACCTTTCCATCTGTCTGCATGACCAAGTTAAGGTATTGAAATACACAAGTCTGCAGGCTACCGACTACACAACCTCACAGACCACAGTACTGTAGGTGTTTCAAATCTTTATCTTCAAGTCCCTCTTAAATACACTACCTACCTTCATTTGCTATAGCCAAGTTCACACTACCAAAGATAGCAGTGAGGAAAACCATGAGAAACACCCAATTAACAGAATCTGACTTCAACATCATCTTTAGTGTAGGATATAGTATGGGATTCTTCTCTACCTTCACCTCTCCTAGCTATAGGTCACTTGTTTGTGGCAAAACACAATATGTGTGTCATGACTTGACTCAATTATAATGTAAACAACGCTATATATGGCTTCCCTTTCGAGGCTTCCTAATGTACCTCAAAGCCGTACAAAGTTGTATGGGTGAAGAGTTGTTATTTAATTAGCTATAGATAGTTTATTCGAATTTAATATACCTGGCTGGAGGCATCCTACCTTGTGTGCATGTGTGGGTGGGTGTTGTGTGGGAGTTAACGTTTGTGTGTGGGTGTGGGTGTGAGTTATGAGTCAGAAGCATCCAACAGTGTGTGTGGGGGTATGGGGGTGTGGGTGTGTGTGGGGGGGGTGGGGGTGTGCGGTGTGTGTGTGTGTGTGTGTGTGTGTGTGTGTGTGTGTGTGTGTGTGTGTTTATGTATGTGTCTGCAGGTTCTAAATTACATATTATTAAGCATTTATAATTTATATACATATCACTACTGTAGCAAACATAGACAGACAATAACTATAGTAATGTATTAGTTCAACTAGTGTATAATACAGCGTCAATATCCTTGACATAATCACACTGTGTAAAAGTTATAGTCCAATTACATATGCGTACCATAACTGGCAACAATGGTACTATGATACGTATACTGATATTGTGGCTAAATATAATGGTTATACATGCATGATTGATGCTCAATACTAGTTATGTAGCATACATATGCTCATTCAATAACCTATATATTACCAGTTTTTTTAATTCTCTCAGGCTTGTTAATGTGTTATTCTTCACAGTAGGGGAAGCAGTTAGACTTTGCATCATTTCCACTTGTACTTGTTCTGTAGCTTCAGGTACCTATTTGGGTCTTGATGTGCATTGTTCGTGCTATCCCCATCATCTGTAGACACTGTGGTTGTGATGGAGGAATCATTATAGAAAGGGGTCTTCCTTTGAATCTCGTTGGTTACTTCATCGCCATTTAAAACCTCTGTTAAATGCAAGAAATCTGGCCTCTTGTTTTTATCAGGATTCCTGTGTGTTGTAATAATAATAAATTAACATAGCATAAAGTGAGAGTTCAATTTTATTATAAAACCAGCTAGATTCATAATTGAGAATCTCACCAGCAATCCACCATTATGGAGTAAATTCCTATAGGGCACTCAGGGGGTGGTTCCTGGCAATATCCTGTGTGTAATACATCAAGCACCTACACACCACCATATAAGACACATGTACATACATGGCACAGATTTGATACAGGTGTATGTAAAACATCCTGATGGTATGTACTACACAATTCATGGTGAAGTACATAAAGAGTTTCTTCACTGGCTACCATGACATACAAATGGTCATATACGTATAAACCATATCAGTATAAATATTATGTTCAACACTCTGGTCGTGTTACACAACTTGTAGTGACCAACAAGAAAATTGCTACAAGACATACAAATTACAGTATACATGTGCACTAAGAAATTCATAACATGCTCTGATCAACACAAAACGAGGAGGATATTTCATATCATGATTTGATGGATCATCTGAGATTTAATTACCCCTTCTATGGTGAATTCTTCGAATGGTTTGTGTCCTAGTGACCATATCTCGTACATGACCATCCCATAACTCCACACATCACTCTTTGTGGTGTATCGCTTGGAGAAAATGGCCTCAGGAGCTGTCCACTTGACTGGTATACGACCTCCCTTTGGTTTGAAGTAGTAATCTTCATTGAGATCCAGAGACATCCCAAAATCAGCAATCTGAGATTAGTGGGAAAGTACCATGTAAATAATATTTATTATTATAATAGGATAAAAATATTGACAATTCTTCAACACATGTAATTGCACACAATTATGCATGCATGCATACATGCACAATTTGTTCTTGCATGTGTACATCCTCACCTTACACTTGATGTCTGCTGTGAGTAGCACATTCCTAGCAGCAAGATCACGATGTATGAAACCTTTCTGGGATAAGTACCTCATTCCGTCTGCTATCTCCTGACAGAACCTCAGTAGGTCTCCCAAACAAGCAGGTTGATCAAAAGTAGTACTATAATATCAAAAAGTGTATTTTACATTAAAATTAATTGTATCAGCATGAATGTATTAGACATGCCATATAAATTGTTGAGCGGTTATTCGGACTTGTCGAGGCAACCTCAGATATCGATAAATTAGTCAGTTTTGTTGTCAATCATCGCATCGTAGTCAATTAACTGTTTTGATTTAGAATGTATGTACTTCAATTTGTGTCTGAAGAAGGCCAAGAAGGATCAACATTGCTCTAAAATATCTTTAAGAGTGGCAATTTAAGATCCAATTTGCAAGTCCAAATAAACCCTGTATGATGTATAATTTGTGTGTACATAATATGTATTACGCAGATCAATATAATCATTATTATTTGATTATGATAGTGTACATCATGTTGGAATGTGGTCAGAATGTTGGAAATTCTTCTATGATTCTTGGTAGAGTGATCACATATGACAATGAATAATAATTGCCCACTGGGTATGCTAAAGAATTATGATTGTTGTTGGGAAAATCCTTTTGGATTCAGGAGCATTTAAAAATGCAGTCTGGTGAAGATAGTTCTTCATCTGGACGTTTCAACTCTGTGGGTCATCTTCAGCAGTCAGGATGAAGGACTCTCTTCACCAGACTGCGTTTTTAAACACTCCTGAATCCAAAAGGATTTTTCCAACAACAGTTGGAAACTTTGCAGTCCGAAATCCCTATTCGAAAATGCAATTGTTCACATTTTTTCATGTGCATGTATGTGCTCCCACACTGTATGTAAAGCATGCACAGATGTCATGGACAAATCCATTATTTATTCAACGAGGAATCAATAATTTTTGTATGGATTCACACATAATAATTTATGTATGCTTTACATGTACATATGTATCCATAAAATATCCAAACCTGCTCTCCAGTTCGAGTAAGTATGAATGCAAGTCCCCTTTCTCCAAGTACTCCATCACCAGAGTAACCTTAGATAGAAACAGACGTCAAAATGGGTTTGTAGGCAATATGTACTGTAGGTGTCACACATGTACCAATTGTGCCAATTAGCCCATGCAAACCCTACTTCAGGAGGGTAACTCCCAAGGCACCCCGACTGCTGAAGACGACCCATAGGGTTGAAACATCCAGATGAAGAATTCTCTTCACCAGACTGTGTTTTTAAACGCTCCCGAATCCAAGAGGATTTTCCCAACAACAGTTGGAAACTTCGCAGTCTACATGAAATCCCTATTCGAATATTTCCTATCTTTACTTTTATGTCTACTATATATACAGATGTTGTACAGTTCTTATATACTCACCGACTCTGCTGTAATGGATACTCCATACATACCCACAATGTGTGAGTGTTTGAACTGTCCCATGACAGCTGCTTCTTGAAGTAGTTTAACTCTTTCATCATTTGATGCTGTGGACTTGAGTGTCTTCAGAGCTACTGTTAAAATCTTTCCTACTGTTAGATCCCACTGTCCCTTGTAAACCACTCCAAATTCACCTTCTCCAAGTTGCTCCTGTCTATTGATGGCTACACTGGGAATTTGTACGTATTTTTTGGAAACCATTTGATTATAAATGTCAGTTTCACAAGCAGATGGACACCAGTATGAATCTTCACAGGAACCCTGTGAGAAATGTAGTAGAAGTACATGATACCAACTTCATACGTATATACCAACAGTATACTGATGTGGATTTAGTTTAGAAGAGGATTCTAATTGTGCCCTTCAAAGCACTTTAAGATGGTTTGTTTGTTCTTAAGAAGAGTCTTCTGCTACTAGACAAACCTTTTCGTTTCTAAATTGAAACCTGAGTTCAATGATAGTGACAATTGCCACAAGTCTGATTTCCTGACAATTGCTTTTGAGCAGCTTTCAATGTAAAGTTGTTATCCAGTAGTACTATTTGCCTACCCTACCACAGCTAATATATCTGCACTTACGTTTCTCCTACCACTACTGCTGCAATCATCAATTACTGTAGCATATCCTAGCCTGCTGAGTTCATGTGGTGAAAGGGGTTGGGACCTTTGCACCTGAAGTCAATATGACGGCATAGAATTAACATTGGGAACTTGTGATACATTTACATAAGACTACATACCAAAATTTAGCCCCGTGTACTTTTGTTGTGTCTCACCCAGAGTAAGTGAATTCACTACACTGAGTTTGCATACCTTGTATGTTGTGTCTGAACATGCATATCCTGAATATACTAGCTAGTGATCATGACATAATATGTATATCATGAATATACTGGGCACGTATATGCTGAATATACTGAACACCTTGAAACTTGGAGTGCATCCTATCACTAAATACTTTTCTAGGAACAGTATCTGTATGTAATACACCGATATGTATAATATAATATTATTATGACAGTGTATACAATTATATTATGGGTTCTAATTATAACACATCAAATACACACAATATATACACACTGCAATATAATACTATTGTATATATGTATTTAGCTTCATTATCCCTACTTCATGTGTACACTGTATTTCCTCATTTAACAGCAATTCAATCTATTAGGGTAGTATTTCAGTTGAATCAATAGATTAACTATTCATAAGAAGCATAATGTAGTTTACATGTTGTACAAGGAATTTTTGCAAACTAGGAATCATCCATTCATGTGAGATCATCAAATGGTTCCCAGTTCGACAGCATTGTCTGGAATGAAAGGCTATTGTATCCTCTGAATGGACCTATACAATAGAACTTCCCTCTCAAAATTGTGAGGATGTGTTTACTACCAAACATCCCATCTTTTTATTCACACTACAGAAACATGTTGAGTAGCAATGACAAATGTAGTGTTTTGGACATGAATTGGTTACTTACAGGATGCCACTCCTCATGTGGGGATTCGTCTTCCCTCAATCTTGATGGCTGCGATGATTTAGCATTAATCAGAAGTGGCAATGAGTTAGTCCTGTCAGACACTCTTGTATTTCGGAATGATTCTTTACCATGAGCTGTTTACAGCATTGGAAATGAAGTATGTGATACTATTATGTATTTTGTATATATGTGGTTATATGCATGCATGCTAATGTGCATATGTACATACCTACCCGCGTGTACATGTGTGTGAGTTTGTGTATGTGTGTGTGTGTGTGTGTGTGTGTGTGTGTGTGTGTGTGTGTGTGTGTGTGTGTGTGTGTGTGTGTGTGATTTGCCAGTGTGTGTATATTATGCATAATAATGCGTTCATTCAAATCTGTTGGTTTGTGAATCAAAAACATACACATATGTTAACACAGATAAACTGGGCACAGTATTACAGTATGCGTGGAAGCTTTTTCAATACCTCATCAATTACATGGCACTCACACCCACCTATTTGTATACGTCCTTTCCTCAGGTTCCTTGCTATGTTCATAACAAACAAGCACCAAATAACCATCACTAACACCAGGATCACCAGCAGTGTGCCCATGACTGCTAGGCCCATCATACATGGTGTGATGGTGTTGCCAGAACTAGCAACGGGACCAGGAGTGGGTGAAGGTGATGTCTTTGTGTCTCTGATGCCTTTTTCACAACTTCTCCCTGCAAAGAATGAATTATATACGTAGTGCAATATGGTATGCTACATGTATCCATCCAGTGAATATCACAATGTCATACACATGTACACGTACGTAAATGGATTATAAACTGTAGGAAAACTATTGTTACTTTGAACAATGCACCTAAAAAGAAGAAGCTTGAGTGTGTTTACCCTTTCAGCAGAATGCACTCCAGTCAAAATTTAACTACAAATTTGTCAATAGAATACAGCCAATAATACTGTTCTATAATCACTGTAATAGATACTAGATGGATAGATAAATAGATAGATAGGTATGATGGTGTTCAAACAGAAGTATAGCTACAGTCAATGAGTCTATTGCTGATTGAAGGAACAGATTTGGAAATTGTTCAATACCCATTTCACATTTGATGACATTCTTACAATTAAATCAACCATCACATACAAGTGGCTCTTAACCACCCTGGTACAAGTTGGAGGGTAACAAGAGCAAGCCAACTCACAGAGCATGCAATACCTAAACACTTGCCTTCTTCAATTCTCACAAATTCTGTAATTGTAATATTTGGCTTTCTACCTCTCTCAATCACTGGAAAGCAAGGCTGGTCTGTTTTGCCATGGCCTGTCAAGCACTTCTTATACTCCAAGATGGTGCTGTTGGGATCAGCCATGAGTACTATTGGAATATATCGTACCAAGATATTCCTTTCCAAGTTGTCCTCCAATAAACCTGGCAAGGTGAAGCCCAGTATGTGATTTTTAGATACACAAGGTTGGTCAGTTAGATGAAAGGTTGTGTTCAGGATGGCTGTTGTTATGTTTTCTGAAGAATTTGAGTTCACTGTACTTTTCTCTACTTTTGGACTATGACTATTGCCTGTCCATGTGTAGACACCATCTTCGGTTGGTTTCCAAATGGACACTTTAATACTCGTCTTCATCATATTCCATGGAAACATACATTCTCCCCCAGGACAGCCATTGATGAAGTACTCAATCGCGAGCCTCTTGATGTATCCATTAAAGTCGATTTGTATTGAAGGAAAGAGGATCGTTTGCCTTCGAAATGATGGCTTTAAGTAGTCTAAAGAAGCATTCATCCGGGAACTTGGAAATACCGGAACTTTGCAACCAACATCTAAAAAATGTATACACAAATCTACAGTGTGCAA